>CM040242.1:104574656-104756523 GCA_022545495.1 Chrysanthemum lavandulifolium | reverse complement strand
AAAAAAGCCTTGCTCATCTAAAATTCACGATTTTAATCGAAATAAAATGTATATTATTATGCGTAAATACAATGTGACACTAAATCACAATGAATGACATTTGTTCTTATGGTTTCACGTTTACTTTTGCATCAAAAGTTATTTATAACTTTGGATCACTTAGATAAAGCATATATATGGTAGTTTAATAAAGAAAACTAAGTTTTGTAATAAAAAAGAGACTAAACTAACTACTATAATGGCCTGATGTTTCAGAAAAATCTTATTACGAGTTAAGCACATCGTCTGATGAGTGATAATTGAAGTTTTATAAGATGAATGTGTATACATATCATATTTTGGGTGGTAAACAAGTGATCCATGGATAATAAAATGTCATCCATATCCGATCCACTAATAATTTCACACATTCATATCCATATTCATATCCATTAATTACTCATTTGGTTCATCCATATCCATTATAAATGGATCGGATCAGTGGATATTCATTGCCTTTGTATCACTAGAACAAAAAGTGGATTTGGCCACACCGAATATGTGTGACGATATACATATAGTCACACATGATTTTCGACGTGTGTGACTAAAGGTGCCGCGACCATAGGTACTCTATGGTCACGTGTTTGACTTTTTTAGTCTCTATTGCAAAAGAGTAACCAAAACCGTAACATGTGTGACTAATTAGGTACAAATTTTGTTGGATTAATCCGTATTAGTGACCATAAACACTGTATAGTCACACAAAGCATGTTTCTTTTGGGTATTTAGTCACATACAATTAAGCATAAAGTGGCCAAAAGTGTTAACAAGTGTGACCATATGTTGTTTAAGGTGAAGAAATATGTCTTTTGTGTGACTATTGATCATCCAATGGCCACTTGAATTTCATGTTTGTGTGGCCTTTTGTAACATTTAGTCACACAAAGCATGTTTGTTTTGTGTATTTAGTCACATACAATTAATCATAAAGTGGCCAAAAGTGTTAATAAGTGTGACCATATGGTGTTTAAAGTGAAGAAACGTGTATTTTGTGTGACTATTGATCATCCAATGGCCACAAGAATTTTATGTTTGTGTGGCCTTTTCTAACATTTAGTCACACAAAGCATGTTTGTTTTGGGTATTTAGTCACATACAATTAATCATAAAGTGGCCAAAAGTGTTAATAAGTGTGACCATATGGTGTTTTAAGTGAAGAAATGTGTGTTTTGTGTGACTATTGATCATCCAATGGCCACATTAATTTTATGTTTGTGTGGCCTTTTCTAACATTTAGTCACACAAAACATGTTTCTTTTGGGTATTTAGTCACATACAATTAATCATAAAGTGGCCAAAAGTGTTAATAAGTGTGACCATATGTTGTTTAAGTGAAGAAATGTATATTTATGTGACTATTGATCATCCAATGGCTACATTAATTTTATGTTTGTGTGGCCTTTTCTAACATTTAGTCACACAAGGATGTTTCTTTTGGGTATTTAGTCACATACAATTAATCATAAAGTGGCCAAAAGTGTTAATAAGTGTGACCATGTGGTGTTTTAAGTGAAGAAATGTGTTTTTTGTGTGACTATTGCTCATCCAATGGCCACATTAATTTTATGTTTGTGTGGCCTTTTCAAACATTTAGTCACACAAAGCATGTTTCTTTTGAGTATTTAGTCACATACAAGTGTTAATAAGTGTGACCATATGCTGTTTAAAGTGAAGAAATGTATATTTATGTGACTATTGATCATCCAATTGACACATGAATTTTTTTGTGTGGCCTTTATAATATTTAGTCACACAACGAATTAAGTGTGATGACCAAAAGTGTTAATAAGTGTACTACATACATCTTTTAGTCACATTTAATATATCAATATATATCAAAACAAATTCAAATACAATAAAATTGGAATGTATATAACTGAACCAAATATAAAATTCGCATATAACTTTATACCCTAAGACCTCCTTTTATACAACAAGGAGTCCTAGTCGGCTTACAATACTTTCCTAAGTATCTATAATCTTTTCCATAAACAACTAATACATATCATATAAGCACTACTAACTATATAAACCAACACTACTAACTTATAACTAACAGTTATAACTAATACACTAGCAGTATTAACTTCAAGCAGTCTTAATCTCTGAGCAATCTTAACTTTGTACTAGAAGTACTAACTTTCACTAGCAGTAGTAACAGGAACAACGGTATGAACTATGAAGTAACCTTTTTGTCTTTGGTTTGTCTAACAGAATCATCTTTATCGGAAGGAAGACCAGAAGAAGACGCTGAGGGGTTCCTGGATATTTCAACAAGTTGTCGAAGTGCCTCAAAAGCATCAGGCCTTCTTGCACGCTGCAGGTTGCATTTTTTTATTAGAACGGACACTCAATTTAATCAAGTTAATAAATGATATTTCAGAGTGAGATCAAACCTTTGCCAATGCCTCAACAAGATGATGAAGTTCAGATATTACTCTGGAATCACAAGCGCACCCTTAGTAGGGCTGTTACGCGGTCCAAACTCAAACCATATAAGTGCATTACTTCCCCTTATTAGAATTTACAAATGTTAAGGATACACAGAAGCATGAGATAATAAACGCCCAATTGTGGGTCAAAGTTAGTACAAAACGTTTAACAAGCGAAATTTAATACGTAATTTACAATGAATAGACACGCAAGCCAAAAGAACATGTTAAAGTAGGAAACTTGAATAAAATTCAAATGTGATAAATGTGTTGTAACACTTACTTCTTTTGTAGGAAACCCTTCAATGGGAGAGTTCATTCTAGTAGTTACAGCTTCAAGCTTCATTGTCTGCAAATTGTCCCAATTCTGCCTGAAATTTCGATTTGTAAACTGTTATCATATATTTCTAAGTTATCTAATGATTAATAAAAGCGAAATAAAATATGAACCCACTTTCAGACTGTGATACTTTTGCATCGGTAAGAAGTCGTAGTAATCTGTCACTGATAGAATCTGGTCAAAACAAGACAATGTAAATAACACACGGCTATGTTAAATAAGAAAATGTAACTGATAAAGATATCGGTACTTGATGAAACTGACCTACATCATATGCAGCATCATAGCATCCCCTTCCCATTATCATCCGTGGGCCTAGGACTAAATAACCTAGATGAATTTATAAACTTGCATATAAGAAACATACAGAAATTTTGAGCCTGCTCATTGTTTTGGAAAAAAGGGATTGCAAGATAGATAAAAACAAATAAAATTTGCAATATAGCGATTGCACATGAAGGAAATGAGAAAGATAACAACCTCATCCATGGTTGGATTTACAATAAGATGACCATCGATACTCCCTATCCGAATCATTCCAATAGGACCATCCCATGGTATATCTGATAACATAAGAGCAGCAGAAGTGGCATTAGCTGCCATTATATCTGATCCTGTTTCCCATCTGAAGAAAGTACACTAGCCATCACCTACAGAAACAACCCAACATAATTGAGACGTGCCTACAACCGAAGGCTACAAACGTAGAAAGAGCTGAAAAGGATATAGCTGGCATGCTCTTATCACACATACCTGAACCTCATGGTAAAATACAGCTGGGAACGATAAATCTTTTTGTTGGCTATCCATTAAAAACCATGAAAGTTGAAAGACCACATTTTTATGTATTTGCCTACTTCGCATTAATGATTTAAAAGGTGCCATGTTTTATATAGTGATATGCCATACAACATTAGTTGCCACTTATGGCATCCAATTCCATACGAACTAATAAAAATAGCAAAAACATATACCCCATCATTATGGCATCCAAATTTTCTGACAGGGTGCTGATTTGAAAGATCCCAATACAAGAGTTGCCCATCACCACCACATGAGGATATCTTCGCATCATCTCTACAGCAAAGATAGTGCACATGGTAATTTGACTATTAGCAGTAAACCATAATTACCCAGTAACTCATAGCAAAAAACTAGCCAGGTGATTAATATGACAAAAAGTTTTAATAAAATGTGTCTCGACTATTTTAAAAGAGAGGATCAGAGGACCAAATAAACTTGCATTAAGAAATGCCTCTAGAATAGAGATGATTAATGCTCTTACTACTTGTAAAGTTCATGTTAACTCATTTGCATGAAAAGAAACTTCATGTATATATCAGCATACCAAAGCTGCAGCAAAGTAATATGACACGTGGAGAAAAAACTTCAAGCTGAGTTGAACTAAGAGATCTAAATTTTGTTAATAAACGTACTCTCACTAGCTTCAGCTGATACAAATTAAGGTGAAGATGGGAAATTTAGCAAGGACTTATGGGTGATAATGAAGTGTTCAGAAACAGAAATTTAAATAGGTGATAGGAAACATAGCAGACCAAAACAGTAACAGTTCAATTTCAGCAAATAGCAGCAAAGATGCTGAAGTTAATCAACAAACACACACCACACATGCGAGTGTAACTTACTGAGTAGGAAGACTGCTAGGTCCACTGAATAACTTGCCAACATTGGAGTGTTTCCGATTCTCATCATAAGCAATGCCCCTCCCTGCACCATACCCAAATCCTAGACCAACTCCACATCCAGCACCAAACCCAAAACCAATTTGCAGACCTGGAATTCCAGGACCTAACCCTGCACCTGAAGTAATTTGCAGACCTGGATATAGGTTCATCTCTTTGCATATACTAGCTAAAACTTAATAAATATATTGACAAAGAGATGAACCTATATCTAGTTTATAATTTCAATTTATGTTATGTATTAATAATTTTAGGTACTTTAAACATATGTTTTGAGCGTGGGATGGATGGAGATTTTACCTAATAAAATTGAATCAGCAAGAAAAAAGAATGTACAAAAAGCGTCTACTACTGCAACTTAAGCTGATTGAAGAATACCAAGAAATGAGATTCAGGAGCCCAGTATACAAATCCAACAACAGGACCTCCATTAATGTACTGCAAAAGACCAAAAAAAGTAGGATTATGGAATCCGTAATCATTTATGAACAAGAACCCAGCTTAAATTTAATTCAATTTCTAACTATATTAAATTTAGTCAATAAACAAAAGTGTAAACCTTTCCATCAAGAATAACAAGTTCACCATCCACCCATCGAGGATTTTTAAATCCTGGGTCTGCAAGCCTCCCTTGTCCTCAATATCGAGCAATCTGAATGTCCAAAAAGATCTTAGAAAATATAACTCTGCAAGAAAAAAAAATTAAATAAAATAATAGTTGAAGACTTGCCACTCCAAATTCTTCTGGGATGATGCCTCTATGAGGAAGCTGATACTTGGTTCCAATTTTTGCACGAAATGCAACCTTTAAAAAGAAAAACAGAGCAAACTATAGTCCCGAAATTTTCAAAAACAAGAAGCAAAGAGTAGTATAAATGATTCTTAAATAGGGAGAAGTAAAATAATGTGCAGCATTTACCTGACCAGCTGGAACATAAGGATCCCTTGTAATCTTAACTGCTTCTACATACTCATAAACTCAACATTTGGGAACTCCTTCATGCCAACATCCTTTTGCCATTCGCCAAATTTGCGTTTTAATTGTATAACCTCAGAAGTGTATATCCCATGTGGCCTCACAATGTCTTCTAGCCCAAGAAGCTACCACCGTACCTGCATAATTATCAGCATAATTCTGTCTCACAATATTATTCTAATAACAACACGAAGATAATAAGGACCTTATTAGAGTCAAGGACATGACTTACAATGGTAAGATCAAGAACTTTGGTGACTTGGGTTGGAACTCCGGTCGGGTAGTCATACCCGTCTCCAAAACCATAGAGACACTAACTCTAACCGTAGATACAAACACCCTTGGTCATTCCTCTTGATCGATGGCGGCTGTGATAGGTGCGGTGGCCGGCTCAGGTGGGGAGGCGGCCGGTGGCAGTGGTAGAGGAGGAGGGAGTAATCACTATCACAGATGGTAGAGGAGGAGGCGGCCGGTGGCAGTGGTAGAGGAGGAGTGACAAATATAATCACGCTAATAAGTTAGGGTTTCGTTTTAGTATCTCCGCTAAGGAATCTCAAAATTTTGGGGGAGAAAAGATGATGTTAGATCTGAGAAAATAGATAAAGATGGGTCGGGGGTAATTTGATTTTGAGGAAAAATTTAGGCGGGCTTGTGAAAAGTTGAGAGGGAAATTTTATTTTGGGCAAAAATAGGTGCGCTACATGTTAAATATTACATATAAATTTAACACACGAAATATCTTAATCTTTGTGTATAGTAGGGGCGAAATGTAAATGCATTCGTGAAAAGTTTCGGATCATATCAAGAAAAGCATGAATGAGCCGAAGCTTAAGCGAAGCATGAACTCGAGCCTAACTTTCGACTCATCTATCAATCGTGGTCGAGCCCGAGTTTCACATATAAAATTTGATTGGGCTCACGAACCTAAACGACACTATGATATTTTACATATTAAACATATATAAAATGTTATGCATTTGTATTATAGGTGAACTTATTAACAAGCTCGATAACAATGTTTATTAACGAGCTCAAAATAGATATATGATACAATGCTCGAGCCAAACTTTAATTTTTATTTTTGAATCGAATAAGCGAGCCGAGCTCGAGCCAACTAGAGTTCGTTCGAGCTAATTCTTATCGAGCTTTGAGCTCAAGCTCAAGCCTATCAAATGAACTCGAAATGTTTAATGAGTTGAGCTCAACCTTATATAAGTTCGACTCGAGTTATTGTTGAATTTTCGAGATTGTAAGTGATATATACTAAGTGTAAATACCTATTTATGAATGTATTAGGTTATATTTCAATTTTAATTTGTGTAAGAAAACACATTTTTACAAATAAATCGACCTTTTGAGTCAAGCTCAAGCCGAGTTCAAACTTTCTCGATCCCGGATAACATGATCGGGAGGTCCATGGATACTTGCTTGTTAGTGTCTGTGACAAACGGTATACACCTACCAAGCCGGTGCAACCCATGCATGACTGCCTTTAATAACGTCAAATATAATTCATATAACCTCCGAACTATAACTATACACCTACTAAGCGGGTGCAACCCATGCACGACCGGTAATAATGGCTAATTCACATGGGTCATGGGTCGTGTGCGTTAGGTTATCACTGGTCACATTCATTAATGGGTATTTGACATCATATGGGTCATATGCATTGGGTTCTAGTTGCTTAGAGTGTCATGTTACGACACATCCATGACTGTTGACTATGGGTAATTAACATGGGTAATGGGTCATGTGCATTGGGTTGTAGTGGCTATACTATCATGTTATCGACCAATACATGACTGGTGATCGACAATGGGTAATTAACATGGGTCATGGGTCATGTGCATTGGGTTTTGTAAACTAAGACAAATACTATACAACATTTTTATACGTTTTGTATTTTTTTTTTACGTTTTCATCCATTTGTAACGTTTTTCGTCCCCTTTTGACCGTTTTCAATCGATTTTGACCGATCTCGCTAGTTTTCGACCGATTTTGACAATTTTCGACAGATTTCGACGGATTTAGACCGTTTTAGACCGACTATGACCGATTGCGACCGTGTTCGACCGATTTCGACCTTCTCGACCGATTTCATCCATTTTTGAACGTTTTGGCAATTTTCTCTCGTTTTCATATGTTTTCAAGCTTTTTTTAACGTTTTCCTCCGTATTAAAACGTTATGAAACGTTTATTACGTTTTCGTATATTTTGTACTAATTTTTCGTTTTCATACGTCCTTCTCTTTTTTTCTTTGTTTTGCTATGTTGTGTTCACTTTCGTACATTTTATGCGCTTCATACCATTTTTTAAGAAAACGTTAGACAATAGAAAATACGGTCCCAGACGCACAAAATGGTCGAAATCAAGAAAAATGAAGCAAAACGATTTAAACCGTTATGATATTTTACCCTTTAAACCAAATAAGCTACAACTTATTTAGTTTTGCTAGATTCGAAATTTTAAAAGTGAAACAAATTGAAAGTAAGCGAGAGGAGAAAAGTCACGGTTTAATAAGCGACTTCTATAAGCACTCTTTAAGCTACTAGCCAAAAACAATGAAGCTTAAACTTCTATATTAAAAAGGAAATGCATTACATTAACAAATATGTTACTCTGGCAAGATGGTAAATCACTTGACTTCCGTAGGGGAAGTCGCAGGTTCGATTCTCGTTGGAGTGTAACATCCTTTTTTTTTCTTGCTATTTTTTATTACTCGTAACATAATTTAGTCACACATTTGTGATATGTATCGAATTGTGACTACACTTAAATAATGTGTGACAAGATATGACTCTATGATTTAGACAACTAAATAAATACTTCATGTGACCATACATAACATCTTGAATTTAGTCACACAAACACTCAATGTGACTAATATCAAGGTTAATGATAAATCGTCGGGGCAGGTTTACGTCGCCCTAGGAAACTCGGTCAACGACGTCGAGGAACCTTAGTCATTTTGAAATAGGCTCCGTCGTTCTACGTCGGCCTAGGAACCGTCGGGGCACGTTTACGTCGGCCTAGGAAACTTGGTGTACGACATCGAGGAACCTAGTCGTTACGGAATAGGCTCTGTCGTTCTACGTCGACCTAGGAACCGTCGGGGCACGTTTATGTCGGCCTAGGAAACTCGGTCTATGACGTCGAGGAACCTTGGTCGTTTTGGAATAGGCTCCGTCATTCTCGTCGGCCTAGGAACCGTCGGGCACGCTTACGTCGGCCCAGGAAACTTATTCACGACGTCGAGGAACCTTGGTCGCCTTGAATAGGCTTCGCCGTTCTCGTCGGCCTAGGAACCGTTTGAGTTCACATTTGCTATAAATAATAGTCACATGAATATTTCACAAAGTGACTAATTTGAATGTATTGGTCACATATAATACCCTTATAATGTGGCCATAAACATAATTTAGACACACATTTGTGATATGGTGTGACTATTATAAGAAGAAAAGTTTAGTGGTTAAAGCCGCCAAGACAAAGTTAAGTCCGTAGGTTAGTTTTAGTGGTTAAGGTGGCGGTACAAAGTTAAGTCTAGCGGACCTAAGTTAAGTCTCATTTAGTATTAAGTAGTTAGTTACATTTATGAAAAGCAGAATAGTTTTTTTGTGACTATTGATCATCCAATGGCCACATGAATTTTATGCCTTTTCTAATATTTAGTCACACAAGGCATGTTTCTTTTGGGTATTTAGTCACATACAATTAATCATTGGCTAAAAGTGTTAATAAGTGTGACCATATGGTGTTTAAAGTGAAGAAATGTGTATTGACTATTGATCATCAAACACATGAATTTTAAGCACATTTGTCACACAAAGCATTCTTTGGGTATTTAGTCACATACAATTAATCATAAAGTGGCTAAAAGTGTTAATAAGTGTGACCATATGGTGTTTAAAGTGAAGAAATGTGTATTTTGTGTGACTATTGATCATCCAATGGCTACATGAATTTTATGTTTGTGTGGTCTTTTCTAACATTTAGTCACACAAAGCATGTTTGTTTTGGGTGTTTAGTCACATACAACTAATCATAAAGTGGCTAAAAGTGTTAATAAGTGTGACCATATGGTGTTTCAAGTGAAGAAACGTGTATTTTGTGTGACTATTGATCATCCAATGGCCACATGAATTTTATGTTTGTGTGGCATTTTCTAACATTTAGTCACACAAAGCATGTTTGTTTTGGGTATTTAGTCACATACAATTAATCATTAAGTGGCTAAAAGTGTTAATAAGTGTGACCATATGGTGTTTAAAGTGAAGAAACGTGTATTTCGAGTGACTATTGATCATCCAATGGCCACATATTAAGTTACGTGACCATATGTACTGGATTTTGGCTACACTTAAATAATATGTGTGACAAAACGTTTAGTGTGACCATATATGGCATTTGGTCACAGTGTTAGTAGTAAATGTGACTTTATAGATTAGCTTTTGGCAAGCTAACACAAATTAAATTTTAAACACACATATTAACTTACGTGAACATATGTCTTGGATTTTGGCTACACTTAACGAATGTGTGACAAAACATTTAGTGTGACCATATATGGCTTTTGGTCACGGTGTTCAAGTGTGTGACATATATTTGTCCTTTGTTTATATGTATATCGTGACTAATGCTTCAACCTTACTTTTCATTTGTCACTTGTTCCAATTTCGGATGTGGCTAAAGAGTTGGCAAAACATATCAGTCACCCTTAAATAATGTGTGACAAAACTTGACTCTATGATTTAGACACACAAAAATTACTTCATGTGACTAACGATCAAGGTTACTTGTATTTGTCACGCGTTCCAAATTCATATGTGGCTAAATGATGCGAAACAAAATCACCAGATACCTTTAGCCACACAATGTTCAATTGTGTGGCGTCTGATTGTAATGGTCACACAATCAAAATTTTCATGTGACTAATTAGTAAATGTTGTCAATTTTGTTACCTTCACCACACAAATATGCGAATGTGGCCGTTCCATTTCGACCATGCGTGACCAAATCCCATTTTGTACTAGTGATTAACCGTTAGACCACAAAACATATTGTTGGGTTATAAGGCGAATGTTAACTTATGTCCCAGCATCACTCCAAGTCACAACCGATGTGAGATTTGTCTAAGGTGTTACATTTCTCTATTTCGGGTAGAGTTATAGTTGAACAAGGTGATGATAAATGATAGAAGCTCTTTCTAAAAATTTAAAGTTTATCTATATTACTTATAATGCAAAGATCATTTAATTTGATATTTAAAAAAAAAGGTTAAAATATCAAAATATATTACCTTATAAAATATTTGCCATTATTGAATTGCTCATGAATTGGATCTTGGTACAAAAGTCACATATTTTAAATACTTACATTTATAAAATGATTGTTTCAAAATCCTTACCTTTACAAAGTATTTGTAAAATGATTGTTCTAACATGTGCTTAGCAATAGTGAATTTCACCAAATATAAAGCAAACTCACCCTCTCATTTTTACCCTAACCATCTCAAATTTTCATCTTTCCTTCCAATTACATGTTGTTACTTGACTTGATTCTTGCTCCCTACAAATTTACTTCCTTCTCAGCTCAAGGCATTAAACTTTTTGGTTTTGAGCTCCACTTTAATAGTTAGTTGCTTCTTGGTTGAGTGAATTTGAGTTCATTTGAGCAGGTTTGTATTTACATTCTGGTGCAAAACGTGTTTAGTAGTGCAAATGGGTGTAGTTTAAAATGTTGTGGGTCCCAATATTTGAGGGTTTTCAAACACTAGTAAAAAGCTAAGGATTTCTATTTATGTGGGCTAGGATATATATTAACACAAGAGTGACAAGACTACCCTTTATAACTACCTATTTCACATCATTTTTTCTAATATGTGTAGTTTTTATGAAAGGGCAGCTATGTCATTTGCTTTCAAGCACATTACAGAATGTAAGCTACCAAACAGATTGATGTGTTTCCATTAATAAGCCACTTGAATTTAAAACCTAATGATTTGAAATTTTGTGAACCAAACGCCCCCTTAATGTTTTTATTGACTTATGTATGTCGGTTTATGATTTGATTTTGTTGTTTATGTTCATATGATGTATATAGCTTTTAGTGATGGTTAATTTGTTTTGGAAGTTTTGGAGAGTCCAAGACGTGGCAAGTTGATCTCACTCACACCGTCATGTATATTTGAGTGTTGGTTCTATCTTGGTTGTATACAAGGGCAAAACCCAACGGTAAATTTTTCTCACTTTTTCAATGCCTCTTTCAAAGATAAGCAACAACTTTGATATCAACAAGTGTATTGTATACTTTTAGTTTGTGTAGATCTCTTTTAAAAATTTTGTTTGTTTAATAATGAATGTGATTCCTTTAGATATGTGGTTATTCCAAATTTATGATCTTAGTTGCTACTCCAAATTTATCATCTTGGAGGAAGAGCATAATCTTAATAGCAGGCATGTAAATTTACGTATACAATGTAAAGAAACTATTTTGAAATATTGCAGATCATCTTTGTAATGAAAATCTAACATCTCTTTCTTGAAACATTTTATTTTAGTTTAAAATGTTTGCTGGAGATGTATTTTTTGATTTATTGATTTTTTTATGTTTGTTTATTGGTTGTAGTTGGTTGTTAAAGAATATACCAAGTGTGTGCGTGGGGGGGGGGGATCTATGTATTTTGGTATGAGTAAGATGATAATCTATATAAGTGATATTTTTTGTATTGTGTTTTATTTTGCTTAAGGTAAATAGAGTATTTCTTTGATGTAAATATATTTTATGATTTTTCTTTTATATTTATTTTTGGTTAAAAACGAAATTATAAAAAATAGGTTGTGCTTTGAAGTTGTGGAAGAAATTGTAACACTATCAAACATTTTGAAATAAATGATCGATATAATGATACACTAAGAAAGACTCCTTAACACTTTGAACCTTGATAATATATAAATGTAAAATTTGATAAGTTAAAAGTATTAACAAACCGAAAATACGAAACAAAAAATGATAAAAAAATGACCTTTCTTGTCCACAGAGTAGACGAAATGGGTAAAAGTGACTTAGGGGGTGCCACTAACCATTAAAAGGGTGTACCTTAACAACACCCGATACATAGATGTAGCCTTGCTTTATAGGCTCACAGGTTCCGAGAAAAACTATGAATCCCTGCTACTCCATAACTTTCTACAATTTTTTACATCATACTGACCCTAGTATCTATGTTGAAATTCTACACTTTTGTAAAGTAGTTATACATAAATCCAAATGGTACATGTAGGATGAACCACATGGAGCCGTGTGTGGCACTAGTTTTGGGCAATGAAGTGTAATTTTTTTGAAAAGTGTTACTTTTTTAGTATGTGCAACACCCAAAAACATTTTCATGTTACTTGATTTAGCCTAAAATTATTTATGGTGTAAATTTATTCTTTATGATAAAAATTATATGCAACACCGCCAAAAGAAATTGTGCAGCACCCAACGAAGAATCCTAGGTACGTTCCTGGATACATGACAACTAAATGGATGATAATACATAATTTCAAATAGAATATAGGTTTTGCTAAACATAGCATTTAGGGTTATGTTTAAGAGATAAAAACATGCAAAGTCTCTGATACATAAAATTGGTTGAGAAGAGTATTAAAGGTACAGATAATTATTGCATATCGATTCAGTAATTGAAGTCATTAGGGTTATATTTAGCAATTTAGTCATATATATATATATATATATATATATATATATATATATATATATATATATATATATATATATATATATATATATATATATAGATATATATATATATATATATATATATATATATATATATATATATATATATATATATATATATATATATAGAGTTAGGATCAAATAAGAAGATTACTTAAAATAAGAAGGAATAAGAAGAACTATAACCGCAAATCCGAGATGCACCGACCTAAATTAAATGTATCCCTATAATCTTAGATGCATTATAACGCACCATAGTGTGTTTTCTAGCTTTTAATCAGATGCATATACATATATTAGATGCATTTCATGATTTCTCTTATTTTGTGTTCCTCTGCACGTGCCGAAATCATGAAAATCAATTTGCACCATCTATACATCAAATTAACTTTCGAAACTCAAGATGTTGCATCTATATGAATAGAAATGCATATAATGCAAGTCGTTGCATCTCAAATGCGTGGTTTAGGTCACTTCATCACTTCTTATTTTAATTTACTTCTCATTTGGATCCCTACTCTCTCTCTCTCTCTCTATATATATATATATATATATATATATATATATATATATATATATATATATATATATATATATATATATATATAGGTTTGGGTTATTATGAAAACTTTCTTAGAATGAAAATAATGAGAAGGCATGTGGATGTGACATGTGTCACCTTTGCCACATCACCATACCCCCCAAAATTTTTTTTCCCGCTAAAAAAATTTTTTTTAAACAAAATTTTTTTCCCGCATAAATTTTTTCTTGCATCACAATCATGATTTTAGTGCATTAAGGTTAGAAATTATCGCATCACGCTTATAAAGTTCTTGCATCACAATCATGATTTTAGTGCATTAAGGTTATAACCTTGATTTTAGTGCATCATACTTGATGCACTTAACTATTATCTATGATGCAAGAACTTATAATAAAGATGCACCAAAACTTATTAGTGCATTAAGGTTATAAGTTCTTGCGTCACAATTATGATTTTAGTGCATTAATGTTATAAATTTCGCATCACAATTATAAAGTTCTTGCATCACAATCATGATTTTAGTGCATTAAGGTTATAACCTTGATTTTAGTGCATCATAATTGATGCACTTAACTATTAACTATGATGCAAGAACTTATAATAAAGATGCACCAAAACTTATTAGTGCATTAAGGTTATAAGTTCTTGCATTACTGTTATAAAGTTCTTGCATCATAATCATGATTTTAGTGCATTAAGATTATAAGTTACGCATCACAATTATGATTGTGATGCGGTATTTTCTTGATGATGCGATAATAAATATTGGCGGAAATTTTTGGCGGGATTTTTTTGCCAAAAATTTTTTGGCGGAAAATTTTTTCGAGGGGGTGGGGTGACACATGTCACATGACATGGCATGATGATGTGGCAAAGGTGACATGTCACATCCACATGCCTTCTCATTCTTTTCATTACAAGAAACTTTTCATTTTAACCTACCCATCCCAATTTTTATTTATTTTAGAATATATATTATTGTATATGATTGCATGTGATTATTTTAGAATATTGTGTTCGTTTGGTAGGACGGAATGAAATGTCATATAAATGAAAATAAACGATGTAATGGAATAAATAGTGTAATGTAATGATTCATTGTCGTTATTAATCATGTTTGGTTAGTATAATAAGATGTAATGGAATCGATAATAAAAAGACTAAAATACCGATTGATGATAAGAAGTTTATTTAATGTGGTTAGTTAATGATTGAGTTTTATGTAATTTTGATTCATTACGAGATGTAATGAAAAAAAAGTAAGGGCTCCCTAAGAAATAATTTTGGTGTAATGGGTCATTCCTTATAATGAATCATTACATTCTATAAATGTAAAAAACAAAAAAAATTATTACACCGTAATAGTCATTTTCATTCCGGCTTTAATTACAACATACCAAACACGACGTGTTAGTTCTAATTCAATTCTTGTGATTGTGATTCGAGAAAAAAAACAAAGTATTCAACACTACTTACAAATATATCACGGTAAATGAATTTGCAATTATGAGCTGAAGGTTAATATTTGATCATACGAGGCATTACTAACCCGTGCGTTGCACCAGACTGGTTTTTGATAGAATATTACGTGTTTTGTACGTAATGTTAGTGCAGATGGTTGAATATGTGCACATGGCTGCATTAAGAAGCCTTTTGAGATTTTTTTTTTTTTTTTTTTTTTTTTTTTTAGGAAATTTTTATGTAATGTATTGGATTTATTTTAGTTGATTTGGGCTATCAAATTTTGTTTTGATCTTTCCTTTAAGTTTCGAATATTTAATAAGAAGTATTATTTCTTATATATGTATGATGGGGTTGGTTCTTGATGCAGGTTTTACTGACCAGGTTTTAATATTTATAAAGTTTCGTTATACCTATGGTCTACCCTAATGCACTAACGGGCAGTGTACCCGGTCGCGTGTAGTGTAGTATTTGGTAAAACCGAGGTCGTCCCAAGAGCTATGTGTGTTGGATTATTACTAAGTCTAGATGTCACAGATTAATAATGATTTCGATAAGGAATTAATTAATTACTAAAGCAGATAAAAGGCAAAGGTTTAATCAATAGAGGAAAGTGGTGCTAACCTACTTATTCCTCCTAGCTAGTAATGTCTACGTCTACTTACTTCCAATTACTTCAGGTGGGGTCAAATTCGAGAGGACAACATTTGGTCAATTCGCCCTAACCTATCGGCAAAGATGCCACCACTAGAGAAGTCGGTGTCCTTTCATAAGTCCGGTTGTTCTGGTCCCTAAGCGAAGTCATTAAGTACCGCTACATGCTAGATTTATAATAGTGAGTGCCCTGCGTTAGCAACTTAAACACTCACCCCCTAATTCTTAAGTTCATCCAAACGGTAGGTGATCAGTTGGTCAAATCGCACAAGTAGAAAGGGTCGTCAGTTGGTCCTATCTTACTCTTACCTTCTCAGTCTACTCACTTAGGGTCAGTTGGTCATATCTCCTAATCAACTAGCCTCTACCGCCATTCAAAACTACCGAAACAAGGGTAGCTACCAATAAACTATGCATGCATACACTTAGAAGTAATTATACGGAAGTAATGTAAACGAAAACAAAACAATTAAGGAATCATAACTAGGCCAACACCAAGAGGTGATTAGCCGCTCATATTAACCATACAAATCAATTCAATATTCAAAGTTACGAAATACATGAATCAAAAGTAAAGAAAAGATAAAATGCTAATGCTTATCGTAGGGGAGTGATTTCTCCTGGAGACGACTCCATATGCTCCTCTAGACACCCTTTGGCTTCTTCCCACGTTCTTTGGGTTGTGGTGTGTGGAATGGGATCCTTTGAAATCTTGGAAATCGTGGGGTATTTATTGGCAGATCGGGTTACTGGCGTAACTAATATAAGAGTTACGCCGTAATCTTCAATTCCTTCATAATTTGCACTAGATCTGCTGGTTACGGCGTAACCTTATAAGTGGTTATGCCATATCTTCAATATTACTTGGTTACGCCGTAGTTGGTGAAATAGTTACGGCGTAGTTATCAGTGGTGTGGAACCTCATTTGACCTAATATAGTTACGTCGTAGTCTTTGGGGAGAGTTACGCCGTAACCTTTTGATGAGTTGGTTTTCTGAGTCACGCTTTAGTTACGGCGTAATGTGAGAGATGAGTTACGCCGTAACTTCTTCAAAGTGAGCATACTCTGATAAATCTTTGATAATATCTCTAATTCCGCGTCTCTTTAACTCCAATGCTCGTAATTCACTTGAAAGTGGAAAACAATGGAAAACAAGCGTAAATCCATATAAATGATATAAATTACAAGCATTATCGGGGGAAATTGACACTTAATATTCAGGACTTATTTGATGTTATCAAATATCCCCCACTTGAACTCTACTTGCCCTCAAGTAGACCTTATTATAAAGATTCCTAAAAAGATATCTCCCATAACATGGAAAATATAAGTTTACAAATCCCTTATGCTAGAATAAAACAAAGCCGAACACCTCACGAAATGGAAACGAAACACTCAAATCTCTCAACTATTCTAAGTGTCAATTTCGGGGTGATCACTCAATCTCACAGTCATAGCATGTATTTTATCATATGCTTGGCGGTTACACAAATCTCCACCACTAGAGTTAAGGGCTAAACAATTCTCGAAGGCAATATGGGTAGCCATGACAAAGGTTAAGGGGTGACTCGTCATTACTAACATGTCACGGCGAAGTGGACAAAATCAATGATACATGACCAAATCCATGGCCAAGACACCAAAGATTGCTCGCTGCATCACCTAGACACGCTTCATGACTAAAGGGTAGGATAAGACATGGGATATACAAATGGTGTAAAATAAAAATCAAGTAGGTAGTCTAAATCTATAACCAAGTCATTACCACTTACCTTCCGCCCAAAGTTCAAGCTTTGAAGTCAAGAAACCGGATCATGAAATACTAGGTAGATGTGTCATTAGAGGACATCGTGATGGGCACACTACATTTTCTCCAACTATTGGCATAATTACCAACTCCAATCTTCGAATGTGAGCCTCCTCGATACTAAATCTATAAATCTCATAACTTAGTGCTTATAACAATGCACTTTTACAATAACTAAATAACAAAACCATTTTTTTTCAAAACATAACAATAACAACTAAACATAGTATCCCCCCACTTGAGATGAACAACGGGAATTCAGGGGGTCTTCAATGATCTTCAAGAATATGTCGTCGATGAAAGCGTGATTTCCGAACCTTTCCACTTGAACCTTGAACTTAGGCAAATGATGACTTCCCAATTACAAATAAAGACTACAGGGTAGGCTAAGGTGTATAGGTGTATCGAAACAATATATTGGGTTAACAAAATGAAAGGAATGGCTCAGATGGGTGTATCTATGGGTATCTTGCACTAAAGGTGAGTGCAACAAAAGGGTTTCACATGGGGGTCGAGAAGTCGAGGTGACTAATCGATAGAAACACAATAGTAGGCTATTTGGGTGATAATCCTATAATATTGCCTTCTTAAACTGAAAAGTCCACATACATCGAGCTAACTCAACATACCTCGTCTATGGTCTCGAAATGATGCAAAGGCCAAGTTCTAAAGTTTACAAGCTACCGACAGACTCATAATTTGGTGGATTTGGGGTAAAATTTTGGAAACGGATAAGGCTAATCTCACCATATAATATCAAGGGTTGTACGTGTTTCGGCTAAGGTCTAATCTAGTTAGGTTAAGAAAACATGTCAAAAATGGCATAATTTTTCAAAATAAACTAGAACAACGAGGGCAAAATAATGTTCAAGAGATAATTCTACTCCCGTCCCCCCACTTGAGTTGTACAAAGTCCCTTTTGTACTAAGTATAATTCTAAAAAAAATGAAAAATGAAAAATGAAAAACAAACCTAACTCACTTTCGTAGGAATCACGGTTGCATTTAGCATATGCAACAAGCCTTTTAAACCACTTGGTGTCCCAAGTGGACGAGTGAAGTCTCGTGAGGGTTCTGAGGGAACACACCCACAAAGTTCATTTAAAATACTAATACAAGGTTATTGTGCTTTTAAATTGAAAGAAGTAAAGCGAGAGGAAGGTTACGTCGTAACTCTTTGAGGAGTTACGCCCGTATCCGCAAAACCCGACATCTGTCGCAAAGTGAGTGGCTACTGGCGTAACCTCGAGATGGTATTACGCCGTAATTGGTAATGCGTTTAAAATCTTCGCAAAGGGTTGGTTAAAGTGTAATCACGAGATGAGTTCGCAGTAACTAGGATCGAATCAAGAACCGCACCAACAATCACTTCCTCGTTTCCGCAAAATGGTTAAAAACACAAAACCCTACAGAAATGGAAACAAAATAAAAGAAAGGATAATTCGGGTTGTCTCCCGAAAGAGTACTTTTCTTTATTTACGAGTCTTTAAGTTAGACTCAGAGCCACGGGGCTACGAGTTCTTGTTGGTCATTTTGTGGATATGGAAATCTCCACGTTGGATCCAACTTATCAGATTCTCATCCCATTTGTAGTCATCCCCTAATTCTAAACAACCCGAGTAGAAGCTCTTGATTTTCTGGTAAGGCTGGTCAATCCTTTTTGCCTTGTCTTCTTCACTGATATCGAGCAATGGTTGGGCTTGGCTTAACTGCCTCTTGGTCCAATTTTTAAAATTCTTAATGGTTCTCGGCATTTTGAAGATAGTCTTATCATCATTTATCTTTAACCATACTAACCCTTCTTTTTCATTTTTATCTAACCCTGACATTTCCTGAAAAGGCTTTCCTAAAATTACTCCCGTAAGTCCATCTTCCACAAATTCGATTACGTCGTCTAAAACCATAAAGTCCACCAAAAATGAATGAGTTCCAACGAAGACATGGATGTTAGTTGCAAACCCAAGAAAGTTATTCCCCTTATATTCTAATTCTTTCTTTATAACTCGGTTGTATCACTCTTTCGACATGATGTTGACTGGGGAAGTTGTGTCAATAAATGGGTGGAAGTCGATGAACCCGATTTTGCATGAGATCTTTAGATAATAAGGGTTTCTATGATGTATGCGGGTTCCTACCTCATGAAATCTAGGTTGATTGGTTTGCGAAAAAGCCTTCACAGAGTTGTCTTGCCAATGGGCCATTTCGACATCACTTGAGAAGTCGTCGATCGATTCCTAAATTATCCTCTTCCTCAAGTTGACGAAAACATCAAAATCTCTCCACGAATCAATCTCGCCAGATCCGGGGTCACTAATAAATTCTTCTAGAGCGTAACCAAAACCGCCTCTTTGGGTCAACCGCACATACCTTTTGAGGAGTAGATAGGAGTTCATTAGGTCCGAACGTTGCAATTTCTCCATTAGCTTTAAGAGTTAGTTTTCCAGCAAAGACATCCACCTTAGTATGGACAGTGGCAAGCATAGGTCTACCTAAAATGACAGGTATTCTGTTGTCTTCCGGAATGTCAAGAATATCAAAGTCTACAGGGAAAAGGAATTTCTTAATCTTCACCAACACATTTTCAACGATGCCCAATGGTGATTGCATAGATCTATCGGCCATTTCAATTTTCATCTTGGCTGGCTTTAAGTCACTAATCCCCATACGTAGGAACATCGAACGAGGCATTATGCTAATACTTGCTCCAAGATCAGCTAGGGCATTACACATATTGAGACTCCCGATCAAGCAAGGGAGAGTGAAACATCCTGGATCTTTTTCCTTTTATGGTAGCTCGTTTCTCAAAACTGATGAACATCTTTCGTTGAGGTGAACTTTCTCATCATTGCTTAATTCTTGCGGAATATCATCATGATTAGTTTTAATGGAATTATTAATAGGGGAGTTTACCGGTAAAGCTTGGTCTAGAAGTGATTGTCTTTCCATGCTGATTCGTCGCTTAACTTTTTCCGAAAAGGTCGTCGGTTCTTCAAGGATAGTTTCTACTGTCCTGACAACTTCCTCTTCCCGAGCTGCTAGGTAATCAGTGATGGCTTGCGAACATGAGCTCACACTCTTTTCCAAACCCTTAATCCTATCTTCGTGAATTTTGAGAGAAGAGACTGTATTATCCACGAATGTCTTCATCATTTTTTCAATTCTATCATCTCGTTCCCTTGATTCCTTGATGTGGTCAAGAATCTTCTTTTCAAGATTGATCCCGTTTTGGTCCCAAATACACTCTTAACCCTCTCAATCTTACATGCTTCAGCTTCTCTTTCTAACCTTCGTTTTTCGAAAATTTCCCCATAATTGTATTCTTGCTTTGTTATCGTCTTCATTACCTTATGATCAAAATTTTCTCTTGGTCTGTACCATGTATCCATATTCCATTTGTAGCAATGTTCAGAAATCCGTTGAATACATTCCAAGGCTTGGTCAGGAGTCATGCTAGGAATAAGTCTCGGGGAATCGAGTAATTCTTGTGTTAGCGTATTAATTCCCCGATAGAAGACATAGATGATCTAATGTTTGTTCAAATCATGGGTGGGACATTTATAAAGTAGCTCATTAAATCTTTCCCATGCCTGGTAAAGCGTTTCTTCTCCAACTTGAATGAATTGATAGATTTTACCAAGAAGTTTGGCCATTTTTTAAGGAGGGAAAAATTGCTGGATGAACTCTCTTCTTAGTTTATCCCATGCTCCTTTACATTCGTTAGGTAGTTTTTTATACCATCTTTTCGCAGTTCCAGTAAGAGTTATAGGAAAAATCCTTGCGGTGACCGAATAGCTCGGGGTGCCTCTGACGTTGAAAAGAGAGGATAAGTAGAGTACTTCTTCTACGTGATTCTGAACGTCCTCATCTTCATCTCCAAAAAACTTAAGTTCGTGTAACTCTCGAATAAATTGATCTGGAATAGAGCATTTTTCAGTACTAGAATCTTGTGCGAAGGTTCGTTGGCATTTCTCATTTGGTCGTTCCAAATACTGCTCCATAGTTAAGTCATCGATATTATTTTCATTGATGACCTCCGGTTCGCCGATCGGTCTCGATTCGTAGAAATGAAAAGATGTTGTGAATAGGAACCGAGAGTAAACTTTCCTTGTCCGAAATTGCTTCTCCGGATCATCGAATGGGGTGGCCAAAAAGGCCTCGAGCTACGAGTCTTGTATCCTAACATTTAAGAGAAGAAAGAAAATTAAAATAGACTTAATGTGAAATCCTAAAATAGCTACCCCGTGGAGCCAAAAACTTGATGCGAGTTTTCTCGACTGTGTTTTAATATTTATAAAGTCTCGTTATACCTATGGTATACCCTAATGCACTAACGGGCAGTGTACCCGATCGCGTGTAGTGTAATATTTGGTAAAACCGAGGTCGTCCCAAGAGCTATGTGTGTTGGATTATTACTAAGTCTAGGTATCACAAATTTATAATGATTTCGATAAGGAATTAATTAATTACTAAAGCAGATAAAAGGCAAGGGTTTAATCAATAGAAGAGAGTGGTGCTAACCTAGTTATTCCTCCTAGCTAGTAATTTCTACGTCTACTTACTTCTAATTACTTCATGTGGGGTCAAATTCGAGAGGACAACATTTGGTCAATTCGCCCTAACCTATCAGCAAAGATGCCACCACTAGAGAAGTCGGTGTCCCTTCATAAGTCCGATTGTTCCGGTCCCTAAGCGAAGTCATTAAGTACCGCTATATGCTAGATTTATAATAGTGAGTGCCGGCGTTAGCGACTTAAACACTCACCCCTAATTCTTAAGTTCATCCAAACGGTAGGTGATCGGTTGGTCAAATCGAACAAGTAGAAAGGGTTGTCGGTTGGTCATATCTTACCCTTCCGTCTCCGCCTACTCACTTAGGGTCGATTGGTCATATCTCCTAAGCAACTAGCCTCACCGCCATTCAAAACTACCAAACAAGGGTAGCTACCAATAAACTATGCATGCATACACTTAGAAATAATTATACGGAAGTAATGTAAATGCAAACAAAACAATTAAGGAATCATAACTAGGCCAGCACCAAGAGGTGCTTAGCCGCTCATATTAACCATACAAATCAATTCAATATTCAAAGTTACAAAATACATGAATCGAAAGTAAAGAAAAGATAAAATGCTAATGCTTATCGTAGGGGAGTGATTTCTCCCTTGGAGACAGCTCCGTATGCTCCTCTAGACATTCCTTTAGCTTCTTCCCACGTTCTTTGGATGTGGTGTGTGGAATGGGATCCTTTGAAATGCCGGAAATCGTGGGGTATTTATAGGCCAGATATGGTTTACGGCGTAACTAATATAAGAGTTACGCCGTAATCTTCAATTCCTTCGTAATTTGGCCTAGATCTGCTGGTTACGGCGTAACCTTATAAGTGGTTACGCCGTATCTTCAATATTATTTGGTTACGCCGTAGTTGGTGAAATAGTTACGGCGTAGTTATCAGCGGCGTGAAACCTCATTTGACCTAATATAGTTACGTCGTAGTCTTTGGGGAGAGTTACGCGTAACCTTCGATGAGTTGGTTTTCGAGTCACGCTTTAGTTACGGCATAATGTGAGAGATGAGTTACGCCGTAACTTCTTCAAAGTGAGCATACTCGATAAATCTTTGATAATATCTCTAATTCGCATCTCTTTAACTCCAATGCTCGTAATTCACCGAAGTGGAAAACAATGGAAAACAAGCGTAAATCCATATAAATGATATAAATTACAAGCATTATCTGGGAAATTGACACTTAATATTCATGACTTATTTGATGTTATCGGTTCCACACAAAAATCTTTAAAGATTGTTACACAAATTGAACAAACCGAGTTCTTTGTGTATGTTTTTCGAGTCTTGTTTGTATTCTTGTTCGTAGTGTAATGTTTGGTAATAATTTTCGTTATTATGTTTCTAAGTTGTGATGTTATCATAACTTTTGTATTTGAAATAGTTTCTTTACATTAAAAGTTACAATTATAATAGTCTCTTCACATATTATATTTTAATATGAATAAGTTACATAAATTATTTTTGCCTATTTATTTGGCACTTTTGTTATAATAATTATAAAACCATTTGTACTTTGATATATATATATTTTTCCAATGGCAAATTTTGAGATGTTAGAAGTTGATGAACGCTTTGGTTCTTCTAAATTGCATGATATTAGTATAGTGGTAAGTATTCCCTTTGTCACGCGGGTGACCGGGTTCGATCCCGCAATGCGCCATTTTTTGATTAGTCGTTTTTCGTACAAGATATTTTCCGAAGAAATACAAAGGTATGTACTTCCCGGGTCGTTCTCCCAACGAGGGATGAATGGAGTGAACAACTCACGTCGCGTTTCGGGATTCGAATATGAAAATAAGGAATTTTTGGGGTTTTCTAAACTACGGTGCAAGGGAAAGTAAAGGGAATCAATAAAAACTACTAAATCTATGATGAGAACAAGGAAATATAACTAATTATGCAAGTTATAACTAAAAACGCAAAATACGTAATTATAAAAACGCGAATAAAATGGAACTACTCTAATTTTAACTCGTAAAAATGAACTTCTATTTTTCTACAGCTAAGAATGATATTAGAAATTTATTTGTGAATTAAAACTATTTTTTTTGGATTTTTCTTGATTTATTTTGAATTAAAAACTAATTTAAGACATTTAAAATAGACTTGAAATACTAGAAATTAGGAAAATAAGCTAGAAAATTACAAAACTATTTTTCAAAATCAAGATTAACTAAATAGAATTTTAGAAACGGAATCACATTTTTTTGACTTTTTCCAATTTATTATGAATTTAATACTATTTAAAACTAATTAAAATGCTAGAAAATCTATTTTAACTAAGAAAATTCAGGAAAATACTTTTACGACTTTTTGAATATTCTAAAACTAAGAAAATTGAAATTGTATTTTTCTGAGCTTTTTCTAATTTATTTGTATTAAAAGCTAATTAAAAGCCTAGAAAATGAAATTAAATGCAGAAAAATAGCAAAAGAGCATGGAAAAATATAAAAACTTCCAGATAAGTCTAAAATAATACTGAGAAGCTAGGAAAAATGACAGAAACTACTTTTGAGATCAGGAACTATGATTTGGGCACACTACTAGAATGATTAAGCATTTGAAATTAAGCTAAAAGCCTCAATAAGCTACCATAAGCTACTACAGCCTAAAACTAACCTAAAATGAGCTACTGAAACTGGAATGGAATCCTAAAAGCACAGGCAAGAAGCATTTGAGTACAAATCAGATTCTAACTTACTTATTCCAAACGGCCCTCAAGTGCCAACTTATGAGACTAGATAAGCTAGCTTATAAAATTTCTAAAAATAAAATAAAATGATCATGAAATCCACAACCAACCAAAGATCTTGTATCCCAAATTTCAGCTCAAATGGACTTGAATCAAAGATTTTAAAAATATAAAAGTTGAACCAATTTATCACTAAAAATGGATTTTGACTTCTGAAGACAGGTATGAAAATTTGACTAATCTGAACTTTGATCAACTAGAACAGATTCTAAATGAAGTAAATATATGAGATATGACCTAATTAAGCTATCTATAATAATCCTTAACCTAAAATGCTAACTATGCTAAATCTGATGTGATGATTAGTACAGATTTAAAAGGATTTTGACTAAAGGTGTTTTAAAGTGCAAGTCTATGATCTAAATAACTCTAATAATACTACTAGAAGCTATTGCAAAAGAATTCAACCTTAATCAAGTCCTCTAACTCAGATTACTATCATGATCCAAACACCCTTTAACAAACTGATGTGCAAGCTTGAATCAACATACTGCTTAGCTATCCTATACTAATACTAAATCTAAACCAAACAGATCAAATAACACTTAAAAGTACTGAATTAAACCAAATATAACCTGGGATTCAACAACAAGCTATTCAAGCAGATTATGACATAATAAACAGATCAGATTATAAAGACTTACATACGTCCAGCCACTATGGCTTGCCAAAAATCACAAGTAACCAATCTATAACTAATATCAACCCAAACTGATTCTGATTCAACCCAAATCTAACTCCATATCAGCAACTGAATCACATCAGCGCCCTTTGACTTTTATTGACTTTTTCTCAAAACATGAAATTAAAGCGATTAGAATTAATAACAATCTCACACAAGCTTTAATAAGCTTATGTGAGCTTAAAGGAGAACTGAAGAGAGCTTATGGAACAGTACAACTTGCAAATGAATTAACAAGGAATTTAACTTGAAAAGACAATTTTATTAATTAAGGAAATTCACAAAGCTTTGAAAGGAGATTACAAACAGAATTAAAATGCTGAAACTAATAAAACAGTATTTGACAGAAATTAAATGGTAACAAAATCTCTAAATACAATGAGAAATTGGACAGTTTTGCTCTGTGGTGAATGAGGCTTTATATAGCCTGATGAGGAGAAGCCTTGGGTTCCTTTTAGAAGCTTCGTGACGCATTAATCTCTGCCATTGATTCATTCACTTGTCACCATCTCTATTCTCAATCGTTGGATCACTTTGGATGAGGTGTCTCGACCAATCATATGCTTCAAATTCGCCAGGTTGGCAATCCAAGCGTCACACACTCTGACAAGGTGTCTTATGCTTCTAGAAGGTACTTAAGTGTGGGTTAATTGGGGAGAATCAGGGTAAAAGGTGATTTGGGTGAAACAGTGAAACTAGGTTTTACCAGGTTTTAGGCGCGTTTGGTATCAGTTGGGTTTTTTTTAGATTTATTTGACTTGGGTGGTTTTTTTGTTTGACCGCTGGAGTGATAAGGAGGGTTGACCGGTTTGGTATAATGGTTTATTAAGTGGTAAACCGGGTATGGACTTTGGTAATATTTGGGCTCTTGGGCTTGGGGTTAACTTGGGCTATGGATGTAGGATAAATGTTCTAATATGGATTAGACTTGGTTTTTAGTTTTGTATCATTTGTATAAAAACCATTCATGTAATTTTGAAAACTCCAAGTACCAAAAGTGTAGTCGTGAAATAATGAGGGTGAAAAATGGATAATTGGGAAAGTTGAGGGGTTGTTGTGTAAATTTGGAAAAATGATGGTGAAAATGAGAAAAATCCCCGAACATGATCCACAACTTCGCAAATTGATCTTTTGAGCATAAAAGTCCCTGAAATAGCATCCCGGCATCGGCTTTTGCACTCTTCTCTCTCTCGTGCTCGGTTTTCTTCGATTTTAGCTTTCTTTTGTCTGTTTTGTCATATTCGTACCTGCACAAGCATAAACTCAAGAAAACAACAAATATTAGCAATAAACGGCTCTTTCTTGGTTATTTTGGGTCTGATTTTGGAAAAGAAATGATATGTGTTTTAGCACATACCAGTGCAACAGGCAGGGGAAGATGATGCATTTTCCAAATTACTTTTTGATTGTTGTCAACATTTGAGGTGGGTAATGGCGAAGAACCATACCATGATGGCGAACATGGAAGCTTTAGGTGCTCGTGGTGTTGGTTTGGACTCGCTAGATGCTTTGAGAAAGACTCAATAGAGGCATCGGGTATTGCTTGAAAATTTAAATGATTTGTTTTATCAAGCGAAAGCTGGTGTACGTGAGGAAGAAGCTAATGCTATTAAAATGAATGCGTTTAATTAGTTGTTTGGTTTTAGGTCTTTTTGTTGGGATTGAGATTTTGGATGTTGTTTGTTTTCGTGTTTATGGTTTTTAAAATAAATATAAGTATGCATTTTGTTATTGACTCCATTGTTTATTATTTGAACTAATATTGTTTTAGTCATGGTTTTTTCTTTTTATTTATGATTGTAGTAATATTTTCGGCATAAACGGAAAAAATTTAGATATAAACGAAGGCTAAGTTATAAGCACTTTTATGAAGTTTAGGATGTTAATGCTATGCATTGTGCAGATGATGGGCTTTTTATGTAAAATGTAAAGTGTGGGGTTTTTTTGTTGTTGTTATATTTGCAAATACAATTCTCAATACTGATATGATAGTTTTGCATGAGAAGGTGAAGTTCCTGCTTGAAATAATACTTTGGTTATGTTTTGCCATCATTACTTATTTGTTGTCGCATTACCTCTTGGTTTTTCACAATAATTTTTGTTTTTTTTACTTATTTATACACTTGATAATCACTGTTTATGTTATAGCCCTAATCTCTATTATCTTACACATAACTTTCTGAACAATGGTCGCCTCTCGCAACATAAAAGAACTTAAGGAGGCTTCTGGATCCAAGAATCTAGCGACTTGCTTCAAGTGTTTGTTTAACAATTAAATAACTGAAGAGGAGGGCTTCTTGATGCAGATGGGGGAGGAGGCCAATCAAATCCATAGCAAGATTGATAAGTCTGAGATCAGCATAACGGAGACTCGTTCCATTGGCCCCTTCAGTGAAAAAGCTGTGGAAGTCTGAGATCATCATAACGGAGGCTTGTTCCATTGGCCCCTTCAATGAAAAAGCTGCGGATGTGCAGGGCTGTCTGCTTGAGACACAACAGAGGGATCATGATAGGCTGCAAGCAATTACCAAGCTCCTAGCTGAAGTTCTCGATGGTATTCATGAGAAGGAATGCCATGTTAGGCTTATGGAGTATGATGAAGAGCTTTCCAATGATGAATAGAGCAGTATGGTCACCTGCTGGATGTCTTTTGGCGTAGTCTTTTGTTTGTTCTGTTGGTTGTTTGTCTTGACTCTTGATGATCATATGGTTTAGATTGTAACTGCTATGACTTTGATGCTTGATGTAAAATAATTAATGTTTAATAATAATTATTATTATGTTTATGTATATACTTTTACTTATTTACTTTTTTCCTTTTTTTCTTTTATACTTTATGAGAAAGTGTTTCTTTTCTCTCACACACACATAAGTCAAACACACAGACTTATCAGATCTGGCGAAACTAAATTAGGGTTTCATCTCAAATTAGGGCTATCAATTATACAACATGTTAATCAAATTAAAGCATAGATTCATTTGATTTAATGCGTGTGGTGTTTGTGTATTGAATTTGTTGATTCAATTTTCATGAAATGATCATCTAGTGCTGATAATCGTATGGCTGTGTAAGGGTTGAATTGTGAAATGATCAATGAATATGTTATCAACAGGTTTGTATTATCATAAGTGTAATTTTGTAGATCATTTGGCATGTTTGTTGCAAGCTTTGACATATCACCATGTTTTTTTATAGATATATGTCTGCCGCCTTTGCAATATTAAAGTCGGAAAGCATTGTTTTGGTAGATTAAGGTTTTCCACTATCACGTGTGGATGGTAATCAGGAAAATGGACTCATTATCAGTGCACGTGATAGTGCCAAAATCTTAGCACATTATCGAGTGATGATTTTCCCATGAATAGTAGCAAATGGTAAGCATTATCTATTTATTCATTTTTACCTCAGCTATATGAATATGTTCTTTGAATTATAGACCTCTTATTGCGCTTAATGCAGTAGAAAATCCTAGACACCTCTTATGTTTAGTAGCTTAACCTACAATGTTACAGAACCTATCTCAGACACCTCTTATGTTTAGTAACCTATCTCAGACATTTTAGGTTGGGTATAGCTACAGACATAACCATGATGAATTATATGCTCAAAGGGTAATTTGGATATAATGGGCAAAACTAAATATTCAATGCATGTCTTTATTAGATATCATGTTTGTACATTACATAGATGTGCTAAGATAGGTTGTTGAACGTTTCTTTGAAAACAATGTTATGCGTGCAGTGCTTAAGTTCCGGGTCCTTGTCTTCGATTATTAGTATTTTAAGGCCGTCGGGACTGGTAACTCTAGATAGCACAACATAAAATTGACCATGACTGAATACGGGAGTAGGCAAATAGAGGCCAACGTAATTAAGTGACTGGCCATGACTTTTGTTAATGGTCATTGCATAACATGGTCTTATAGGAATTGTCTTCGTTTTAGGACAAATGGCCACTTGGATTGTGTTGACATGAGTATAATCATGTGTTTAATGACATTATCTCCTATATTTGAACATGTTAGGACCTTAGCGTAAATAACAAACTGGCCTAGATCTGTGATGAGCAACCTTGTTCCATTACATAGCCCTTTACTTGGGTTGACATTCCGCAACAGCATAATGGGTAATTCATTTTTAAGTGAAGATCATATGGGGGTATCCCGGGGAAATTTAAGGAATTTAGATATTCAATCGGATAGAGGTCGTGCTAGTCTAGACTGTCTGTAGATGCCTTGCAAATCTCATATGAGCTGTTGTATGTAACAGATTCCTTTGCTAACTGTTTAAACATATATTCATTGATGGTATCTTTGCTTTATACCCATCTGGATCATTTGCTCGACTTGGTATCTCTGCTGTAATTATGTCATCTATATGGGATGGGGTTTTGCATTTCAAATTTTCTTCTAGCCATAGTAGGATATGAGCATGTGGCAGGCTACATTTTTGGATGTCTTTGACATACACAACTGAAAGGAACTTGAAGAAAAGCATAAGCTCATGCATAAATTTGGTATATAAGAGTAGACAGATTGGCATTATGAGCTAATTTATATTACCTACCGGTGACTTGCCAAAAATATGGTGTTTTGTAAGATCGTTTAATAGTTTAGTCAGTTTAATCTTGAATACACGGGCTGCCACTTTTGAACGGTCATGGCCTTTTTGTCCCGGGATGTGCTTTAATATTTCAGCAACCTCGGGCCATTTTGGATTGGTGGTGAAAGTGATGAACAAGTTTGTAGGTTTGACATATAGCCATTGCATCGTGGTAGTTTTGCATCACATACCTTGGCCCGCCTATAAAACTCCTTGGTAGAATGATTCATTTTCCCAGCCCTGTTGCACTTGTATCACCCCTTGTTACAGTCTCACACAGGTTATGATATAGATGCACGTAACGTATCTTGATTTTTCCTAGTCCATTTAAGTCTTTGCTCCTCAACAACCATGTATACATCCACCAAGTATTGTTGGAATAATCGCCCACCTCTAAGCAAGGTAGTACCTTGGTTATTTCGCTATTGTATTATGTATGCATAGTACTCTTTCACTGTCAAATAAGACCTTTTGGTCTTGCGTACACCTGTGTTGTTGTGATACGATATCTTTTCATGAAATCCCTCCTCTCCATATGGGAATAATAATAGATATTGGAGGGCCATGTATTTTGAATGTAACTCAAAAATACGTTTCAGACCTTCATCCTTGTTACTTACAACAATATCTCTTGTGGGAATACCATCACCAAAGTAGTTAGTAATCAAAGCTGCTATTTCATCCACGGTCGGAGCGTTGTATTGTCGTGCTGCACTCCGACCACTTAGCAGGCGTAGTTCAAAGTTGGATGAATTCTGGGAGTCACACCAATCCCTGGCCATTCGAAATGCCTTGGTAATTGAATTTGATTGACCGAACATTTGAATCAAGCTTGCTACTATCTTTTCATCCACCACTTCTCTACCATCCTTGTCTATAAAAGCTCCCATACGTTTCTTTACTTCATTTCCAGTGTCAAAAAAGTATAGTTGCGCATATTTAGCTGAGTACCCTGTGTAGGGAGTAGAGAACCTATTCGATGATAGCTTTGGCCATTTATTCTAAAGGTATATGGTCCCCTGCCTGTGTTAATTGAATGGTCTATTTTTGCCCCAAAAGATGTGTAACAAAACATGCCATTATAGACTCCAATATGGTCTTTGAACCTTAAACTTGCAGGATTGTTATAGTCCATAAGCTAATTAAGAGGTGATGGTGTTTCATTAAATATGAGGAGAAGCAGTTTTCCTTTTGGCAGCAAATGGAGAAATATGGGTTGACGATGCTATTTGATTTCTCACTTCTCTCCTGATACCATATAACCGCCTTGCAATTTCGACATTCAAACGATGGAGGGCCAATATTTATGGTAAACCACAGGAACACCTTGCCAAAAAAACTAAATATTATTGAGAAGAACAACATTTTTATGCATCAAATAACAGGAGGTAACATTTATAACACGTGTAATTACCTGCAGATGCATATGCGGCTCCATATGGGATTTTTTTTAGCTGCATGCCGATAGAGTATTCTTGTAAGAATCACCGTTATGGTAATATTCAATCTTATGAAATCAAAGGTCTGCCAAATATAATTTGTTTAATTAATCACCTGTTGATCTTCTTTTTTGTAGATTAATTGATTTTTGAAAGTAGAAGCCATTTGGTTCGGTGGCAGATCTGGTAAAGTGCCTACCGAGCGTGATCCTTGGCCTAATAAACTATGTTGAAAATGCAACATTCATGAATCAGGTATGTAGTTTTGGAACATTTTTGTAATTTTATAATGCAAGTAAAGGTTTGGTAATGCAAGTAAAGGTTTGGTGCTGGTGTGAACTTGTAAATGGTCCAATAATTTATGTCAGCTGTAAACCACAATAGCTTTGTACTCTCCCATTTTGACTAACAATTGTTTTTGAATGAATGACCAAATATTTGTGCAACATGCCTGACAAGGATGGAACTTCAACATTTGCAGCTTGTGATCCTGTAACACACACACAGAGATGGCTTTAATCAGATAAATAATTGCAAGGTATGGAAACTTGTAAAATTCAATTGTACCTTTATTCATTTGTTATTTGAAGGATCTGAGTCACTTTTGCAACACATAACCTTGAAAATTTGGCAAGATATAGAATGAAGATATCCAATAAACCATCTCTTGGAATTCTATTGTTGAACTGGCGCAATAAGTGTGATGACCAATGAAAAGGCAGTTATCTTTAGAGCATGGTAAGTGTTTCCAGGTTTTTAAGATTCTTCTTATTTTTTTAATAATGATACTGAGTTTTTCAATAATTCCACGCTAATGCATTTTATTTAATAATTTACTAAACGCATTTTGGTTCATGTATATAGATCAAAGAATGGTTTCAAAAGAATAGCACCATCAGCAATTTAGCGGAAACTACAATGATGTAGCATTGAAAGTAAGTCAATTACTCTGCATTGTTACACATGTTTATATAATGTCAAGTAGCAATGACTATCTTTTAGAGATGGCATTCTAAGAATTGTTTATAAGACATATGTTATGGTTGAAGGATTAATTTATGTGTAACTTAAACCAAGGTATCATAGGATATAAAACCATATAAATAGATTGAGGGTTGGAAACCCATAAAATTAATAATAAACTGAGATGAAATATCGAATTTAAAAATTCATAATTTATTTTTTTTCAAGGCCAATTCTCATCTAATCTTGCTAACTACATTAAGCACCATAACCACCAAGCTTAAAAGCTCATAATTTAGCATTCAACATTTAGTTAAATCGGATCTTCCAAAGGCAATTTCAGCTAATCTTGCTCACTACAGTCAGCAACATAACCATCTTCAATATCTTCATCATCTGAGCTATTTCTATGAGACGAATACTGCAACTATGTAGCCACACTTGGTGTTGCCGGCTTTGTTGACAACAATATCAAACCCATGGTTTTTCTTCTTTTGTATCTAGCTTTGAAATTACACTGTCTCAACCTTTTGGTACTTCTGGCAAGTTCTAAATTAGGGTCTTCTTCTACCCGCCTCTTTTCTTCTTCCTAGCCTTGTTATGACTTTTTGAGTGTTTACATCAACTTTTGCACCTCCATTATCAGCCTATAATGCAAGATAACTTTGTAAGTAACATAAAAACAAAATGTTAGCTTCAATTGAATTCTGACCTGGAGAGTGCTAATTAATAATTGTATACTCTTCAGCTTACGATGGGGCCAACGCTGAATACCCAGTTTTCGACAGTACCTTTTGAAATAGTTAAACCAACATTGAATGCTTTTGCAGCTTTTGCTATTGGCATGTAGTAGTATTGTGCTATCATTTCCTTACTAAACTCCATGAATTTACTGGATGAGTTGGGAAAGAGGTTATAATATGACTTTTAAAGCTCTTGTTAATCCACTGAGATTCCATGTAGTTTAACAGGTTTTGTAACTCCAAGTTTTCCATAAACACTATTTATTAGGTATTCAACAGGGATCCTGCAACTGAATTTATGCAGTTAAGTGACCCTTTATGTATTACAGTTGTATTTGATATATGTTTTTTGTACCTATTTGTCTAAGACATATTGAAATTTAAGTATCTGGCTAAATTTCATTATAGTAATTCACTGATCAAATCTAAAAACCACTAAAAAACCGCAATCATACACAAAAAAAAATATTTTAATACAAATTAACATTTTAGCAACTTTCTGTTTGGTTTTGTTTATTGAATTAACAACATATTATGGATAATGGATATATATATATGATGGCTATCCAATAAGTTATTTTTCGGTTGATTGATACAAAATGATGTTGGTATTTCTATTCTTGTTGCAGATCATCAAAGTGTCATAAGTAGCAAACACCAAACACACTTGAGTGGAAGCTTCATTCTACAATACTTGTGCATGGCTGGATACACATCATGGTAAGGTTTAAAAATAGATTGTTGATAATTGAAAGGGTTTGATAAGGGCATGAAAATATTGATTACAAAAGGACATTTAAAAAATTATAGCAAACTTAATTTCATTAGTTAGAGATTTAGTTACACGCATAGCCTAGGAAATAGTATACAGATATCAACATTTGGACCATTCATTTAAAAAAATAGGTCGATCGTATACATTAAACATTGCATATTATTCAAACCATAATCAGACAATCTTTACTACAGTTAACATGGCCATTTATCTTAATGAATAAATCGAGTGAAAGCCCTTTTGCCTTCATGATCAGTTATCATTGGTAACACGTATATCCATTTGATCTGGTGCAACATGTGTCCCATCTACAGTATATTCATCTTCAATGTACCTAAAATCAAGTTCAACACAAAAGAAACACTTTTTCCATGTTGAGTAAGTGGAATAAATCCTCAAACAAAAAAAATAAAATGCAATGAAATAGTTGAATTTTGTGTCCTCCAAACGAAAATAACAAATAATCCCAAAACAGTTTTAATCCAATGTATTATTCTTGTCCTAAGTGTTTATTTTAAAAAGGCTTCTTGGGGTGCAGCCTGTTGGGACTCAGTTTGAATCTCTCATCACAACCCTGACCACAAAATATAGAAAGGAAACCATGCTAATATGCGGGAAAATATAAAACAATGAGTGACCAAAGGATCTGCGCAACATGTGCTCACCGTCTTGTCTTCTTCTTGTCAGTTGGGGTGTTGCCTTCACCATCTTGGACACCATCTATAGTTATCAACTCTACTTCGCGTCCGAATATTCAATAGTTGCCCTGAAAACAATGAAAGCATGTTTGTCATGTTAACTTTACTGCATCAATAAAAGGTTTAAGGGAAAAAAATGTTGAAATGGTTTGTATTTTGTTTGTCACCAAAGGTTATATGGTTTGATGACCTCCTTTTTTTTCTTATCATCGGTAGGCTTGGACTTGATCAGCCGCTTGAATGATGAGCCCGATGTTGCAGTTGTCTTCTTAGTTGGGGTCCTGGATTCATCACCTTGGACATCATCCGCAGGCATCGGCTCATTTTCGCTTTCGAATCTTCAATGTCCACACTGCAAACAATGGGACCATGTTTGTCACGTGCACTTTATTGCAGAAGTAAGAGTCTTTAAAGAAACGCACGTTGTCCTGTTTTGTATTTTTTGGTAGGCAAATATTATATGCTTGGCTTACCTATTTTTTTTCTTATCCTCTGTAGGCTTGGATGGTGTAGCGACTGATGGGGCCTTGGTATGTGGGTTGGATAATGCGCCTGCAATGACAGCTCCATCATCAACGGTGCTTGAGCTTGACGTTTCCACTGACGGATGAGGCAGGTCCACTTTCCAACACGTAAAACTCTCAAAGGTTCCATACTCATTATAGGTATGAGTCTTGATTTAAAAAACGTGTATTGTTCCAATGAGGTTGGTTATAGCAGCTGGTAAGTTTTCATCGTCTTCCAAACTCTGTAGAGTAAGGCGTGAGTAATGGGGTGGGGGTGAAAGTAAGCAGGGAGTTTATAAATATACATCATCCTCCTCTTCCAATAATGTTGCAGCTGGGAACTTCACCAATTCAGTTGAGGGCTCATAAAAAAGGACCACCATAGTCTGTTCGGTATCATCCGAGATACCTAGTTCAAGGCGATACCTGAGGAGATTATGCTGCAAATGGTATGTGTCAATGTGAGTAACTTTATTTATTGGATACAAATGCATACACTATAAGTGACAAACATAACATTACCTTATTACCGGGTATTCAATTGGCCTTTTACATGCATCACACCAAAACCGCCCATCCCTTCTAGTAGCACCTTTTTTGCATTTGTAAGCTCCACATGATGGAAAATTCCATCCCTTCCTAGTACGCACATTCTCAATCCTGGCCTTACAGATGAAAGTTGCAGACTGTGTAGAAATAAAATATATCAATATTATGCAGTATAAGGAGTCTATAGAGATGGCGGATGCAAAAGAAGACATACATCATTTTTTCAATTGCGGGCTTACATGAGCAGATTCTCGATCGTCCCTTCCCTTGGTTCAGAGCTGTCTACACGCGAAGCTGATTTTGAAGACTCAACACTGCTAACAAACAGGTAAACAAGTTTTATAAGTTTGTGGGCTGTAGGAAATTTTCAACAATAAACATTAAATTCATACAATTTCCTACCTGGTGTCTGATTTCAATGCTTTGATTGCAGGGATGTCAACAACATCCAGTATCTGGGTGGATGAACTACTAGATAAATAGAGCTTATCTAGAAGGTAACATTAAAAATTAAATTAGCATGAGAAAGTTATTTAACATGAAAAGATAAATAGTCCAACGCCACTCACTGTTATAATACTTTGCAGATGTCGAGGTCACCACAACAGCACACATGCCTACATGTTTTGCCTTCTTCTCAATCAATATATCACCAAGACCTCCCCATAGAGTCAACCGTATTGATTGGCCCCTTGTTGCACAGGAAACAAAATTAAAACAAATGGTGAGATTCTTAATAGATATTGGCAAAAAAGTCATCAATTTTACAACATCAACTGTAAAAAATAAAAAAAATCAACCTATGATTGGCCAGGTAGAAATCAAGGTTTTTTTAGTCTGTTTTAGTATGGTTCATCCTTCCAACGTTCGTCACATAGCCTGCAACATCTTAAAGGTAATAGTTTTTATGGCAATAGTATTTAAGGACAAAAAAATTGAACATACCTAATCAAATAGTAAATTACCAATGAGATACTTGTTGTATGTAGGTTCGATATGATCAAAATCCACCAGCTGGAAAGGATATCTGACAAACCCTTTAGACTTAACCACAACTTTCCGTATGGTTGTTGATCCATCAAACTCAAGCATAAATGTATCATCCTTCCTAATGTGAAAGTCTTCCTTGTTATGCATGACTACAAATTTTTTTTTTACCGAATACACCCCCCTCTTTTAAGCTCAAAACATTATGAGCCACCTTTCCCCTGGTAGTACAATCGATAACATTACCTTGAAACAAAAGCATGTTAAAAGTTGTTGCTAAACAATATAGCTACTTGATTTTTCTTTTTTTTAGTATTGGTATTACACAGGTTTTTGAAAACCTGCAACAAAAGCATATTAAAGGCATTGCTGAACAATATATATTCTTGATTTTCTTGTTTTTTGTATTGGTATTACACATGTTTTTTAAAAAGTAAGATCAATATACCTTAGCATCAGACACTAAGAAATCAGTGCTCAAGTATCGCCCGGTAACAACATTTACATCTCACATTCTACATAGCATGACCACAATCGTACCAGTAACATCCTGCTTCAGGTCGTCCAAGAACAATTTAGACTTTGGGCCTACAATTTTTGCAGCCATGATGATATGCTAAATGGATCTTTTAGTTTTAGTGATACTGGACTTAATCACAATGTCTGGACAGGCAATGGGCTTCATGCCTCATTTATGTAGCCTTCATTTAAGAGGGATGTAATTGAAGATTGTGTGGAAAACTAGAAGGGGGTTGAATAGTTTTGCCGATTAAAACTTCGTTTTAAAGTATTTAGATCGACTTATGTCAATCCATTTAGATCGTGTGTTGGATATTGATAGATGAGAAAATAAGTAAGTAATTCAAAAGATAAAGAGTAAAGGAACACAAAACCACGACACGAGTATTTACAGTGGTTCGGCTACAAGGACACCTTCCTTGCCCTACTCCACTTCCCGAGTACCCCACTCGAGAGTTTCTAAGCGCTACACAACACAAGATCTTTAATGTGGCGGAGAAGCCTTCACAGCGTCGCCTACTCTTTATCCGGTACAAGGCTAGACACCGAGTTCTTCCACGAGGTAGAACCAAACCTATCACAACGTCGCCTACACTTTATCCGGTACAAGGCTAGATACCGAGTTCCATTACAAAGGAGGAACTACTACCCAACACTATACCACAGCACAACTACCCAAAGGAGACACACTCTTTGTTACAACACTAGAAAGGATATCAACATCCTTTAACCCAAACTACACAACTTGTACATCGACGCACCATATCGATTGTACACCTTCGGCACCATTCACTAATGCCTTCAACACGACACTTCTATGGAGGGAGGAAAGAACTATCAACAAGATGCACTTCAGTGGTCTTGATGATGACGAAGCTTAGCAACTCATGACCTTGAGCTTGCACGTCTTCAAGAGGTGGTGATCTCGCCTTTAAGAGGAACCTAGAGAATCACAAAAAGATAAAACTACATAGAATGATCCTTCGGATCTGTGGTTAGAGAGGTTAGAATACTGAGAGAAAGTATATCTAAAAGTGGTAGTGAGCAAGAGAGAAATGACTCACTATTTATAGGCAAAATATGCCTACTGTCTCACGGTTTTGGCGGATCCCTCACCAAAGGGATTCAGCTAGTGCAAATGCTGGGATCCGGCTACTAGGTCAGTTTAGTCTGGATTTTGGGTTGCAAACCGGGTTATGGGTTATGGGTTATTGACCAGGGGTCATGAACTTTGGATCATGGATATCCAACAAGATCCAATGTACCTAGTCAATGGGTTATGAATCTTGGGTCATGGGTCATGGATCATGGATAATATCCAACATGACTTCATGCATGATGTCATGCAATGGGTCATGGATTATGGATCATGCTCCATGGGTATGGGTTATGGACTTTGGTTCTTACCCAACAAGATACATTGTACCTAGTCAATGGATCATGGGTCATGGGTTATGGACTTTGGTTTTACCCATTACAACATATACAAAGTACATATACATTTTATAAGATGTAAGCAAACAATATTACTTGTAAGTGTTTTATAAAAATATCTTTGGTTTGACATAACTTATTTACTAAACATGTTTTGATTGTTTTAATATATTTTAGTAAAAGTGTGTTAGTAAACTATTGGCTCAAAGCTTTTACGTATTTTATATATTTCGTTAAAATGATTTTACATTTGTTATTGATTTGTATTCTTTGAGGGTGCAAAATTGCAGCCCTTTTGTGTTCCATAACTGCAGATTTGATAGCAAGCATTGGGTGTAATTGAAGATTGATTCGTATTCTTTGAGGGTGCAAAATTGCAGCCTTTGGGTTCCATAACTGCATATTTGCTTGCAAGCATTCAAGATGAGTTGAATGCAAAATTCATTGCACTCATTCAAGATGACTTGATACTAAACGAAAACTTGTAATTATTTAGTGTGCAATGTCTTGTTTGTACCGTACTTTCCTTTGTGCAGAAATCCTCTTTCACATTAAATGAATCTAAGCTTTAAATAGTATAGATTAGGTGCACATAATACATGGTTGGCGGCATCATTATAATAAACTTAAACTTATATTTTTAAGAAATAAACTATTTTGGAATAAGCTCTCTTTAGTGGTAAAGTTTATAAAAGCTTTTAAAGGGAGTGAGGTTTCATAAATTATTAAGATCAAAAAGTTATACTGAGTAACTTATAAAAATATGTTTCAACTCAAACCGTTAATTTGATGATCCTTGCTTTTAGTTACAAAGCTTATTTTCTTGCATGCTTTATTAAATGTGACACGTTAAATATGTTAGTTTTATTGACCAAACCACTAATAACATGCCACGTGGAAACGTTGAATACTACTTGTAGTAAGCATGCAAGTAGTTTTTTTTTTTGAACTATAAGCATGCAAGTAGTTGATATTTGGTTATGAATAGCTGCGAATAGTAAGCTAAATATTACCGAGTCTTGTTCACTTATTATCAGCTGATCACTCGATCAATGTTACTCTGAAGCAATACGAGATTCAGTTCCGGCAATGGCTCTCGAAAGGGTTCTGATCATCTTCTTCGTACTACTAGCATCGTATTATGTTATTGAAGCCGATGATGCTAAACAGTTTGTTCTAACTCTTGATCAATCCAACTTCACTCAAACTATTACCAAACATGATTTTGTCCTCGTTGAGTTTTATGCACCTTGGTACGTAAACTAACCAACACACCCTTTAATCGTTATATTAATTTTTATTAACTGGTGATCACGATTCACTTTAATCGATATCTAAAGCTTCATTATCGTTATATTCTTGTTGTATGTATTGTCATATTCAGCTTTCTTTGTTGTTTCGAGTTTTTGAGGAATGATGGGATTACGCCATCATGGTGACAGCGACGTAACCAGGGTGGGTCGAGGGTTCACGGGACACCATGGATTTGTACGTTGTAGTGTCAAAATTTGTAAAAAATATCAATTTATTAAAATGTATTGGTCCAAAGAATGTGTTTCTCTTCTTGTTTAGCTATTGTTAAATGCATCTAATCCATTTTATTCCCGGTTCTGTCCGTGCAAGGTGAGGTTTATTATTGATGATAATAATAATGCATAGCCATTAGTATGTTTGGTGGTATTAAGATACATGTTAAATTGTTAATTAAAAACATACTGGTGTACCATTTGTCGGATCAATGGTTATACACTATACATTCATACTAAAGTCTGTATATGATGTTTAGTTATCACAACTAGCATACATATGATATTTATGTGTGATACTAACACTACATCTTGTTTGCTGATTTCTCATGGCTCGCCAGGTGTGGCCACTGCAAGGAACTTACTCCAGAGGTAATCATCATTGTATCCACAACTTAACATTGTCTAGAGGATTTTGTTTTTCTTCATACAATGTTTCTTACATTACATTTACCCTTAAAGATCGAGCTTATAACTTGTTTATAAAATCAACAGTTTGAGAACGCCGCTTCTATATTAAGTACCAATGACCCACCAGTTGTTCTAGCAAAAGTTGACGCCAATGATGAAAATAATAAAGATTTGGCCAATGAGTATGACATTAAGAGTTTCCCAACACTTAAAATCATTAAAGATGGTGGAAAAACTATTCAAAATTATAAAGGACCTAGAGTTGCAGAAGGAATAGTTGCCTACATGAAGAAACTAACCGGACCTGCTTCAATTGAAATTAAATCTGTAGAAGATGGTACCACTCTTATTGAGGGAGATAAGATCGTCATTGTAAGTTCGTCATACCCTTTTCTGTATTTATCACAGTATTACATTATATTTATTGGTGACAATTTTCGCTCATTTACGTTGTTATGCTTTTATCATACAGGTCAAACAAAAAAATAGCCAAAACATAAATGGGTCGACCGGGACAAATGATTTATGAACTCGCCTAGAGCCTATTTTATGTATATACAACGTCCTAAAGTGTTTTCACTCAAAGATTAGGATTATTTGAATAAATCCTTTCGTGATCATAATTAACACCTTAACTATTTACAAAAAGATGGACTATTTTGTGTGTCTTAACCCAACCCAACCCAACATTGCCCTTTGACCCATACTAAAATTGCTTGTTCAACCCGAACCCATTTTGAAATGTTATTTAGCCCACCATATGTCAACCTCTAGTTATATTATTTATTAAAACATGTGTAATGTGCTTGTTTTGTTTCTTAGGTTGGAGTATTCCCTGAATTATCTGGAGAAAAGTTCAATACATTTTTAGCTGTAGCTGAAGTACTGCGATCCGATTATGAGTTTGCTCATACATTAGATGCTAAACTTTTACCACGAGGTGATACTTCTGTCTCTGGACCGCTTGTCCGTTTATTAAAGCCTTTTGATGAACTTGTAGTAGACTTTGAGGTAAGTTCTACATTTGGCAATCAAGCATCATTTAGTCTGAATTTGATTGACTTCCTTTCTAACTGTTCAGTGCACTTCTTTCTAACAAAGTAGGATTTCAATATGGCTGCATTAGAGAAGTTTATTGAGGAGGCGACTATTCCTACTGTAACTGTCTTTAACTCTGATCCAAAGCATCACCGCTTTGTTATCAAATTTTTTAGCACTCCTAATGTAAAGGTGAGCAAAAAACCTTAAAATCATACTTTTGTTATTTCTATTATTTTTATTTGCAGATAGCTTGTGAAATTTCCTCCTTTTGTTTATAATCCTTTCTACACAGCCAATCTGTTCAAACTTTTCTCTTTTAGTAGGCACATAGTTTATTTTATTAATAAAGTTTTGTAATGAGATATTGTGTAAATGGTAGGCTATGCTTTTCGTGAACTTTACTAGCAAATCTTTTGGAGATTTTGAATCCAAATATCATGACATTGCTAATGAGCACAAGGGATCTGGAATACGTTTTCTGATTGCAGATGTTGAGACTAGTAAGGGCGCTTTTGAGGTTAGTATCTCGCAGTCCATTTACGTTTTAAATGCATGCATTAAATATTGTTTCAACTTATGAAACTAATGTTTGGATCAACAGTTTTATGGAATTAGAAGACCATCTTCCTGTCATCGTTATAAGTAATAATGATAAAGAGAAATTTTGGAAACCAAACCTAGAGCCTGACCATATTGAATCATGGTTGAAGGGTACAAGGTGATTTGTTTACATAATTTTCTTCTTTGCTAAATTATTTAGTATCGTTTCATAATTATGGTTATAAGCTCGTGATAAGAACATTGAATAAACATGTAGGATGGAAAACTTGCACCATATGTGAAGTCAGAGCCTGTGCCCGCGGTTAATGATCAGCCAGTTAAGGTGGTGGTTGCTGACAATTTTGATGACATTGTTTACAAGTCAGGAAAAAATGGTATGCAAAGTTTTGGCAAATTTGTTTACTATGATTTATTTTCTGAGCTTTATGTTTTTCTGAAAACTAATTTTAAAGCATGATAGTTTTCATAACGATTAGTCCTAAAAAATATGTGAAAATCACTTAAACTACGCCGTTAGGGGTCAGCTCTAGTTAGTTGACGTACATATCTGAAACACATACTCCATGTGCTTGAGTTGAGTCATGATCCAAGTATCCAGCTATATGGATTACTTGGGTTACGAGTCAGATCCGATTAGTTTGGTTATGGATCAGATCATGTCTCCAAAACTGACCCATTGACAGACTTAGTTACAATTCTCGAATCAACAGCTTCTAACCAAACATTGAATATTCTATAGTTCTGTTGGAGTTCTATGCTCCGTGGTGTGGACATTGCAAGAAGTTGGGTCCAGTCCTGGTTAAAGTTGCAAAGTCATTTGCAAAAGATGATGACGTTGTCATCGCTAAGATCGTAAGAGCTCTTAACACAAACTTCTATTGCCTTATTTAATAACATATAATGCTTTCTTTTATACTCTTTTAAATGTATTGCATCCTTTATGTAAAACCTGTTGAGGTATTTTGTTTACTTTGTTTAGGATGCTACTGCAAATGAAATTGTACATGAAGGCTTTGAAATTAAGGGTTATCCTACAATGTACTTCAAGTCAGCAAGTGGAAAGTTGTTGCAGTACACCGGAAAGAGAAGCAAAGATAAAATTATTGATTTTATTAAGAAGAACAAGGAAAAAACAACACAGTATGAGTCTGTAAAGGATGAACTGTAGTTCAGGTATGCTCTAGTGTTCCAAAGAAGTCCATTGCCATCCTAAAATATTAGCGGTTATCTACTAATCTTGACAGAAGTGGCATTTTTAACCAATTTACTTATGAGTAGGTCGATTCTATGTTTTATATCGGAAAAGTTAAAACTTAAAGGGTAATAATACATAGAGCGGGTCAAAAATGGTTCATAAAAAAAAAAAAAAAAAAAATCAATCAATTTATTGAAAATAACTAGATTAATGTAGAAAAAATATATTTTGTAATCATAGTATGAAGTAATGAGACAATCACTTTAAGGAGGAAAAAAAAAAAAAAAAAAAAAAAAAAAACTGAAAACTTTGGACAAAAATGGTATTGGGTCAATGGGTCCAAATTGTAAGGTTTACCTTTTTTTTTTACCCGAACACATTTTAACGTATCACCCAGCTGACCCATTTTGCTTCCAGCAACTCTTATTTGTGATTGTTTTCAGTTATGGGTTAAGACAGCTTAGAGAAAATGTGCCATTCTAGATGTGGGTAATACCTAAGATTAATATCTAATACTAGTTACTTTTGTAGATGGATGCAGGAATATTCTTTTTCATCCCAGAGAGGATACTCATAGACAGAAAGCGAGCGAGTTATGGCAAGTACAACTACAAAGGGGCGGTGCTTTCCTTCGCTTATTCCCGAGATCTTATATGATATCCACACAATTCGAATAAGATGAGAGGTGTGTAGTTTTGAGGATAGATTAGTAGTAGCCACTGATTACACAGCACTTCTTTTTTTCTTTCTTTGCTAACATTTTTTTTAAAGATATCAATACTTTTGTTTTTTATGTGTGTATCTCATAAGACCATGATACCTTATTGCATGACGAGTCCCCACTGTTTTCCCTGGCGGTAAGGAGGTGAGAATCCATTAAGTGAGGTCACAGGCTAAAAATTAGCCGTTACCTTCCTTGCTGTGGGACATTGCGGTGACCTCCTAACCACCCATGTTGGCTATGAGACCCGTTATTGGCCCCGCCAACAGTGTGTTTACCCTTTCACTGGATGAAGATTAAACTAACTCATGTATGGGATCCGGATGCTTCAAAATATCACTCCCTCATGAAAAACTGGTGCTTCCACAACTATTGGATCAATCGACCAGAAGGTTAGAAACCATGGTTACCAAAAAAAAATGATTGAAAAGCTTAAACCCAAATGTTCACACTATGATAAAAGTATCCGTTTTGTTTTATCAGTTTGACATTTGTTTGGTATAGTAAAGTAAAAGGTTATATTCTTTAAAGAGCTCTATGCAAATTTCGATTATATTTGCTATGCACAATAAAATGATTACGACGAGTATGTTGTACAAGATTTTAAATTATGATATAATCTTGATAAGTATGAACTCAGAACTTGGGCAACGAATGTGGAATGATGTCGAAGTGTTTTCTTAACATGTCATATGGTGACAATGGTGTTGTGCGTATACACCAAAAAATTCGAACTCATGCTTTCACAAAAAAATTCATTACCAAGTCGATACATTGACATTTTCATTATGAAAAACTTGATCTGGGAACGCTAACAAGTCCGGTGTTTTGGCTCAAATGGTTTAAGACTAGCAACATATCCAAACTAATATGAGTTCAACACCTATCGTCTGGGATGGAACCAAAACACATAACTAAGACTCAAAGTGACCAGGTGCACTTGGAATAAACTAAGCAATACTACAAACACAATTTCTAACGACCGGGTGCATTTAAGAAACATCAATGTGTTTTTAACAAAATTAACATTACGTCACAAAAATCCATGGGTGTCCCGAGATCCACCGCGGTTCTGTCACTGATTATGGTATCAAATCCTAGAGTTCATCTCATTTCATTCTACGCAAACAAAGACAAGGTTTATTACAAAACCTAAAAAAAAAAAAAAAAAAAAAAAAATCTAGGCGTTTAGATAAAAGATGGAACAATCTTGAAACATGGAGACATTTAAAAGTTAAAAATGTTCCTTGCAAACATCTATAAAATAGAGAATTGGCAGAGGGTATATTATACTCGTTAGATTTGTTGGAAAATTTAGTGCACTCATGGGATTAATTAGTTCACACCTTGTAATGGGTTAGGAGGTACGGAGTGTACACCCATAAGATTCATGAACACCACGACTCTAAAAGTGGTTTGTATTGGTAGTGCTATTGGAAAGTACTACTTGTGGTTTTCATCAAGCGGTGTTTCCAATTGAATCGGTGTTTCCACTAATGTAGTGTATCCATCGATAGTGCTATGAAAGTCTTGATGATAGTCTCGCTTGTAGCGGCTTTGACCTATTCAGTGGCGATTATAACCCGCATAATGACCACGTTTAATTGGTCATGTAACCACTAATGGCTATAATGGGGATAATTATGAGGCTATTAATGGGCGATTAATACTCATAATTCCATTTGACTAGCTAAGAGTATTATCCTATAAATAGGAGATCTGTTTATGCATGATGCACACACGTAAAACGATTAACACTTATAAGCGCAAGGGTTATAGAATTGTGCCTAATTCCATAACGCATTTGGTCTTATCCCAGTAGATATTCGTAACCCGGGCATTAGGGTCGAATAGTTTACTTTGGAAAGTGATCACACGATTCAAGTGATATCCGGTAACCATAGTGGTATTTGTTTCTACGACTTGTTGTTTGTTTCACCGACATTGATTATCTTACCTTGTTCGGGGTTACACACCAACAATCAAAGTAAACTATTTTGTGATAATCAATGGGCTGCGCAATGAAACATATGGCTTCAAACTTTGCCAAGCTTGATAAGTTTGAAGGGGTGGACTTTAGGAGGTGGCGGAAGAAGATGCACTTCTGGCATCGAGCATGAGTGTGGTGTATGCTAACTACACCTATTCCCGATGATGGGGATGATGCTCTCGTGGAGCGGATCGGGAGGAGGAGCAAATGGGAGAATGATGACTACATATGCAGAGGTCTTATTCTCAATGGTATGTCCGATTCTCTGTTTGATATTTATCGAACTTTGAATCTTCCAAAGAACTGTGGGATTCCTTGGATGCCAAATATATGGTCGAGGATGCATCAGTAAGAAGTTTCTTGTAAGTAATTTCACAAATTACAAAATGACCGATTCAAGACCGGTCATGGAACAATACAATGAACTTCTTGGAATACTTGGAAGGTTTACACAACACAATATGCACATGGATGAGGCTATTCAAGTCTCTTGTGTTATTGATAAACTTCTCCTTCTTGGAAAGATTTCAAGCATACCTTGAAACATAAGAAAGAGGAATTAACTCGGTTGAGTTGGGCGATCATCGCACATTGAGGAATCTCTCAAGGTGCGGGATAATGACAAGCAAAGGGTAGCAATCTTCTTTGGACCATCATTGTCAATATGGTAGAGCATAACAACTCACCACGGTATAATGACAACAAAGGCAAACGTAAATATCATGACAACACAAGTGGAGATCCTAACAAGAAGGCAACACCTACTTGTTGGAAATGTGGCGAACTGGTCACATTAAAGGGATTGCAAAGGTGTTAAAGTTGGTGGTAAAGCCAATGGATCGTGCACTAATGGTTCGTGGGGTGGTGGTTTTCCAACTCACCGAAAGGTCGAAATATGGTTAATAAGTCTTTTGATTTATTATGTTACATATGTATCTCGAATCTCATTATGTGCGAGGATGATGATGTTGCGTGGTGGGTTGACTCGTGCAACAGTTCATGTGTGCAAAGATAGAAGTTGGTTCAAGACTTATGAGTCAACGAATGATGGTTCTATTCTTCACATGGGAAATGAGTCAATGACCTTGGTGCATGATCGTGGTTGTGTAGATCTTAGGTTTAGTTCGGAAAGATTGTAACTTTGTTTAATGTTATTCATGTTCTTGATATAAGGAAAACTTGGTTTCAAGTAGTGTTTTGAATAATCATGGATATAAACAAGTTATTGAGTCGATAAATTTGTGCTTTCTAAGCATGGTGTTTTATTGGTTTTGGTTAGTTATGTAATCAAATGTTCGGGCTTAATATTTCTCTTGACAGTGTTAATTCAAACATTTGTGACCACCACCATTAATCGACTCTACCCTATGGCATGCAAGACTTGGCCATGTACATTATAAAAGAATGCAAGATATGTCTAGGGATGGTTTAATCCCGGCATTTGACATGGACACTGAAAAGTGTAAAACTTGCATGTTGACCAAGATAACCAAGAAACCTTTTCGTGGTGTTAGTCGTTAGACTAAGGTCTTGAGCTTATACACGATGACTGTGTGATTTGCATGTCACTCCTTCTTTGGGGAATAAGAAGTACTTTGTGACATTTATTGATGATGCTTCTAGATTTTGTTATGTCTTTCTGTTACATACCAAGGATGAAGCATTAGATAAATTCAAAGTGTTTAAAGCGAAGTTGAATTACAACTTGGGTCCACGATCAAAAGATTAAGGACTGATAGGGAGGTGAGTACATGGATACTCAGATTTTCGATCTGTTGGTATAATCCATGAAACATTTCGTCAAAGAAATGGTAATTCGAAAGGAAAAATAGGGTGTTGAAGGAGATGGTTAATTCCATGTTGTCCTATTCGGGTGAGTCAAGGGTTACGGTGTAAAGCTATGTTAACGACTTGCTATTTATTAAATAGGGTTCCCAACAAAAGGAACAAGGTTACCCTTATGAACTCGGACTAAAGGAAACCCAACTGAACTATCTCGGGGTTTGGGGTTGTAGGGATGTTGTAAGACTCACGATCCAAAGCTAAAGACTTTGGGTGAAAGAGGCATTGATTGCATCTTTGTTGGATATGATGAGCATTCCAAGGCTTATAGGTTCTATGTTATTGAACCTAATGAATATGTTTCAATTAATTCTATAATTGAATCAAGGGATGCAAACTTTGATGAGAATAGATTCTCATCGGTTCCTAGACCAAGTCATAGGATTCCTAATGGAACTCATGACATCGGTGTGTCGAGGTCACGATGATGAACCATCAATGGTCCCCGATGAGGTTGTGGTTCAACAACTCGAACTCGTGCTCGGGAAGAGCAAAGGTCGGGACTCCAAAGTCATTTGGACACGAATTTCAACTATACTTAGTTGAAGGAACAAGGGATGAGGTCTCGGACCAATACTCCTATTGCTTCATTGTTGAGGATGATCCCAAGACATTTGAAGAAGCAATGAAGTCCCGTGATATTGCTTTCGGAAAGAAGCAATCAATGATGAGATGGATTCCATCATGGGCAACAACACTTGTGTGTTGGTTAATCTACCACCTGGTTGCAAACCTTTGGGTTGCAAATGGATTTTCAAAAGAAAATGAAGGTAGATGGAACTATTGAAAAGTTCAAGGCTAGACTAGTCATTCGGGGCTTTAAACAAAAGTCGGGGATAGACTATTTTGATACTTATGCCCTGTGGCTCGTGTCGATACCATAAGGCTGGCGATTGCTTTGGCATCTATTCACAATCGGTTATTCATCGGATGGATGTGAAGACGACTTTCTTGAATGGTGAATTGGATGAAGAGGTTTACATGAACCAACCTCGGGCTTCATCATGCATGCCAATGAAAACAAGGTGTGTAAAGCGATTAAGTCTCTATGGACTTAGCGGGCACCTAAGCAATGGCATCAAAAATTTGATGAAGTGGTTTTGTCCGATGGTTATGTTCTTAACCAAGTCGACAAATGTGTATATAGCAAATTTGATGAATCGGGTAAAGGAGTCATCATTTGTCTATATTTTGATGACATCTTGATCTTTGGCACCGACCAAAATCAGTTGACTGACAAAGGAATTTTTGTCATCAAGGTTCTCCATGAAGGACATGGGGAGGCGATGTTATCCTTGGTATAAGGATTAAACATGAAAGTAAAAGAATTTCTATCTCTCGGTCTCACTATATTGAGAAGGTGTTGAGGAAATTCAATTACTTTGATTGTACTCTGTGAGTACACCTATGGATACTGTGAGAAGTCGATGCCTAATAATGGCAAAGTCGTATCTCAACTTGAGTATTCTAGGGTAATTGGTCACGATGTATGCCATGACTTGTACAAGACACGATATTAGTTTTGCGGTGGGAAAATTGAGCGGTATGCTAGTAATCTAGTGCTCATCATCGGCAAGTCATTCACGTGGAATCAAGTATTTGAAGATAACTATGGATTATAGTCTCTCATATCTTGGTTATCCTTGATGTTGGAAGGTTACACCGATGCAAGTTGGATCAAGAACATCGAAGACAATTCGCTACCGGTGGTCGGGTATTCCTACTTGGTGGAAGTGCAATTTCTTAGGCATCCAAGAAGCAAACTTGCATCACCGGTTCAACAATGGAATCGAATTTGTGACTTTAGCGATTCTTTGGTAAAGAAGTGAATGGTTGAAAAACTTGCTTCTTGAGATTCCATTGTGGCTAAACCTATAGCACCTATTTCTATTCGTTGTGATAGTGCGACTACATTGGCTAAGGCTTATAGCCGGATGTACAATGGTAAGTCTAGACACTTGGGTGTCGGACATAGCATGATTCGTGAGCTTATCATGAATGGGGTGGTATCTATAGATTTTGTTAGATCTCAACAAAACTTAGGTGATCACTTGACAAAGGGTGCGGCTAGAGACTTGGTTATAAAGTCGCTAAAGGGATGAGTTTAAGTCCAACTTAGTCATCTGAATGTTAGGACACCCAACTCCCTTTGAGGAAATTTAGGAGTTGAGTTCAATGTGGAAAGTGAACATTCGATGGGTGGAGCACATGTTTTATTTTACATCCCAAGGTTGTGCTCGAGAACTCTTGAAAGGAGGATGAAGTCTTTACTTAATGGTTAATTTTCTTTGAAAAAGTGCTTGGCAGGAGCATGAATAAAGAGGAACCACCTATGTAAATGTTGAAGTTTTGCCGCTTGAGGAAGTTTTGGACTTTTATCTTTTACAACATTTATGAATTTGGATATGAACACATGGCTTGTATAGTGTCGAGTCGATAAGTGTTTGAAAACTTGTGTGTATTTTATCTTGTGTATTCAAATGGGTTGAAGGGTTCAATTCTTAGAACACACGATTCTCGAATATTTGAGCGTGTAATTTACTAAGATGAAAATTCAATCATCGGGACATTTTCGTTTATGCACATGTTTTGCTTGATGTATTGTTTTCATGCAAAGGAAGTGAACTAAATTTGGGAGGACTGTTGGAAAATTTAGTGCACTTGTGGGATTAGTTCACACCTTGTAATGGGTTGGGAGGTGCGGAGTGTACACCCATAAGGTCCATGAACACCACGACTCTAAAAGTGGTTTGTATTGGTAGTCTTTATTGGAAAATCGCTTGTGGTTACTGAAGTTGTGGTTTCCACCGAAGCGGTGTTTCCATGAAGTGGTGTTCCATTTCGAATCGGTGTTTCCACCGATGTAGTGTATCCACCGATAGTGCTATGAAAGTCTTGATGATAGTGCGCTTGTAACGGGCTTTAACCTATTCAAGTGGCAGTTACAACTGCATAATGACCACGTTTAATTGGTCATGTAACCACTAACGGCTATAATGGGGATAATTATGAGGCTATTAATGGGCCGATTAATACTCATAATTCCATTTGACTAGCTAAGAGTATTATCCTATAAATAGGAGATCTGTTTATGCATGATGCACACACAGAAAACGATTAACACTTATAAGCGCAAGGGTTATAGAATTGTGCCTAATTCCATAACTGCATTTGGTCTTATCCCAAGTAGATATTCGTGTAACCCAGGCATTAGGGTCGAATAGTTTACTTTGGAAAGTGATCACACGATTCCAAGTGATATCCGGTAACCACATAGTTGTATTTGTTTCTGCTGACTTGTTGTTTGTTTCTGCTGACATTGATTATCTTACCATGTTCTGGGAGTTACACACCAACAAGATTAGTGTAGTTTAACCATCCATAATGAAGGTGGAGCTTTATATAAGCTACTTGTGTATTTGTAGCTTTCAAATAAAGCCATAATGCATCATAAGGTACGAATGACTTACAAACAAGCCCCAAAATTAGGACGATGTATGTAGTTACGTTTGCATTATGAGTTCTACAGATTATGTGTGTTATGTTTAAGCTTTCTTATTTATTTTGTGAAATTTCTGGCCTAAACATATACATTCATCATGAAATTTGATATGAAAGCACCAGCAACACATGCACACAAAATCTACCAACGAGAGCAAAGCAACGTTCGCTTAAGTTACAAGAGGGATGATACACTAAACTAATCACTTTGTCAAAATTGTGGGTTATTTATCGATTGAAATCATGCACCCTCAAACATAAGTTGTCTAAGCCAAATCATCAAAATCGAATATGAGAATGCAAGTTTTGAACTAAAAGGGACTTTAAATGGGAAAGAGACCAACCTCAACACTGCTTCTTTCGATCCATAAACTTTTACAACAAATGTCTTACAAATACTTAAGTGCATGGTCTTGTTTGGCAAAGTTTGGAATTAAAATTTTGCCCAAAGTAAGGTAGTTTTGGTATTTTACCAAACCATAATAGCCAGAGCCATCTTTTTTCCCCAAAACCAAACGGATGAAATGGATTTAGTTCGTCTGGAAAGCGATATGAGACATATACCTACATAAAAAATAGTAATTGGATTAAAATTCAAAAAGTTAAATGTTGGTTGTTGCTAGTAAAAATAAAACATACACAGTCACTCTTATATAAAAATAAATTCAACTTAAAACATTTAAAGTTGAAAGGACATACATATCATATATGTCTGGAAGTAGAAAAAACCAACTTAAGTTTGAGTTTGAAACTAAAAACAGAAGACCTGATAAATAGAGGTCATGAATAGAACATAAAATGTGTACCTCTTAAAATAAATGGAAAGTTGAAAACATTTGTCTCAAAAACCTCAAATCAAAGTCTGTTGAGGGTGGTCACCAGTCACTCTATCTACCCAAGTTCTGGCATCACCTCTATCCAATAAAAACCCTCCAACTCAAAACTACCAAATTCTACCAAAAAAACTACCCTATTTGGAGGGGGTGGTACCCAATCTACCCAAACCCTTCAACTCAAAACCATATCCTTGCTCCCTCCTCACAAGCCGATCGGCTTCCCAACCCGATTTGGTACCCGAATTGGCCTAACCGACTAGGTGGAGGCGGTGTTACCGATCAAACCGATCGGCACCGAACCCCTACCCGAGTCCACTCCCTCCCCTCTTACATTTAGTAATACGTGAATATTAAGCAAAATATGTAAATCCAAACACATACAAGAAAAATAACATAAGCAAACACACACTTTTTTAAGGCTAAACGAAGGTTTGAACCTTGAAACCAAAAACATTGAAATCTAATGGTCTATAAAATACTCAAACAATCAACAAAATTATAGAGGGCCGATATCAACAATTTAGCACGATTATTCGATTTTGAAGAAATTATTGACATCGTAAAATGAGAATTGTTTATCTAACATTTCAGAGGTTGAATTGGTAATGCTTACAAGAAGATACATTTAAATCATATTGTCTGATACATTGTATCTATATAATGAGGAAGTCGTTGATGTAAAAAATAATGAAAGTAAATTTAACAATTGTTGGCTACATCTTTGTTTGCACACAATTTACTTATGTTTTTAAAATGATGTTTTTAAAACGCGTTACATTATCGTAAATATGTTGGACAGTCTAATGAGTTTTTTATAACTTTTAGATTCTATCCTTTTAACTATCTATTAATAACTACTAGTAAATTTGTAAACAAGGCAGAGAGGAATATTAGAGACTTTCAAGCACTCTCAGGGGCAAGTACATCGATCCCCTCAATTGATGCAGCCAAGCTTAGTGCAAAGTCAGCCCCTTACTCGATTAATACAAACATGAGATTGAAACATATGTTTCTGAGAATGAGAAGGCATTGAAGTTAAAAATGCTTATTTACAACTTCTTATTTGCTAGTGATAATAAGTTTGATGAAAGTCTCTTTGGAAATCAGGGACTCCAGAAAAGCTGGTAAAGCCATTTTTCATAGGTTCATCACAAATGTTCGAAAGAGATGGGTTTATTGATTTGAGGGTTAATACGGGTTTTAAGTTGGGATGATTGGAAGGTTGAAGAGATTGCTAAAAAAAATTAGGGTTGAAGGTCATTTATCCTCGGGAATTTGATGAGACTATTAGGTTACACACGGGTTTTGGTGATGACCCCAATGGGAAGTTTCCTCTCAGCAAAACTATGCTTTTGAGGTTCAGATTGCTTGCTATATAAGCATATCATTGAAACCATAATCACGCTTCTCTCTTCTTGTATCTCTTGTGAGTTTCTTGACTTGTCGTAAACCTGATCATCTAGTCAAACATGTTACACTGTCTTGATGCTGTATGTTTCGAAGAAAGCAATGTTATGTTAGTCATGGATATCAGCCCCTGCGTTTCATTCATTCTACACTAGTGGCTAGCATTTTGACAATTTTGTAACAGGGCCTTTTTAGATATTGCTTGTTGGATACATCATAAGTTCTGTTGCCGGAGATAGTTTTGTTTATATCTGTCGTAGGTTACCGATCTTACTTATCCCAATCTGGAAAGTTACTATGACATGGGATTATCCGATGAACTGCTGAAAGCGTTGTTCAATGATTTCGATATGGATCAAAGGCCCCACCGAATGCATGCCTTAACTTTACCGATGATCACTTCCGAACTTCACCAAAGCTTGATGGCTCAAGCTTGACAGAAGTCTTTGAAAGCTTTTTGTTACATCATTTCTATGATGCATAGAATAAGTATCAACACAGATGACAATCCCCAAGCTATAGTGATATGTCGCACGACAGAATTAGCAAATTAGGTATAGTTTTGTTTGTTTCTGATGGTAGTCTTTGAAAGCGTAACTCGTTATTTTTTAGCTAAAGAAGAGATCTAGTCATAATTCTATTTTTTTTTTCCTTTTTTTATAGAAACTAAATGCCAAGTAAAGTTATTGATAATTTTAGAGTAATTCGGATCGAAGTGTAGATACACACTAAAAAAAGAATTGGGTTTTTCGTTAGGGATCACTTATTTGATGGTTAAACATTTTCCATTCAAAACTTGCTTATTGTTAGCATTATTTATTTGGTTACTTATATTATACGGATTCGTATACAAATGATTAATTTAATTCACATAGATAATAAATTGTTTAAAACTCAAAATTTTGATCGTTTTCAACTACACTATTACAATTTCTTAGCGGTAACTGATGCAATTACTAATGTAAAAAATACGACGATGCAGTAAAGCGCGGATACTCCCCTCATAACATACAATTGTTGTTGGTAACTTATAAACATCTTTTAGCCAGATTTGTTGATATATATTTCTAGAGCAAGCCCAAAGCACATTAACTGACATTGGAAGAGCGGTTAGTGTGCTTTGTGTGAAAACTTGAAACGGGTAGGCTACCTCGCCTATCATGTTGAGTTAAACATGAGATTATCTAAATCCACCAAATCTAATAGCTATATGTAAATAAGAACCAAAACTTCAAAGAAAATACATTCAACATAACCATACCTTTTTGGTACGCCATGCAATAAATATCATTTTACCCAAAATCTTGGCTAAAATAACTATGAACCCTGCAAAATAGCTAAATGCCTAAAACAAGCTCTAACATAGTAGGAGCTCAGTTTTTGTTCTTTTAGCTTTGAGTAGGAGCGGTTATATGAACAATCAGGGTAGGTGATTCGTTATTGATCTATAGATTCTATCATTTGAGTCTAACCAAAAGGATTAGATGGACATTGCGTTTGAATATGGATCTCAGTTCTTCATTTGCTTCAACACCTATTCTCCTGTAAAATATTAAACTGAAGTAAGTAATATGCCATCATACAAACTGCATTATACTAAAAAAAAAAAAAAAAAAAATACATATAATGGATCAGTATGTAGCGTGTTTTTCAATTATACAAGCAAACTGAATGTAAACATATGTTTATTGGTATTCATTTTAGAGTTTTCCTTACATCAGTACATTTTTACTATATCTCACCAACGTACAATATTACATACAGACTTTTAAGTCAATCCTTAAAATCGCATATACTATATCTTAATTACTGGTAATTTCAAGGTGGTTTAGTTCATAATATATATATCTATCAGTAACAAACTAGAAATGAGTCCATATGAAAAAAGTGAGTTGTGAAATGAAAATAGTTACCCTATTTTAGAACCGTTCTTGCCAACTATAATTTTGCGCTGGCTCATTTTGTTGGTGATGAGATGCTGCTCAATCCTAATAGACCCGTCGCGCAATTCCTTCCAATCTATCAATCGATGTTCAACATCATACGGAATTTCCTGTTACAGATCAACTCCACTTAGGTCTAAACAGGTGGAGTGTCAAATATCACAAATATTACTATATTGTTTTAATTATAATCTAACTTTTTTGAAGGATATGATTTATAAGGTTTTTGCATTAGAATTACACTTTGGCTGCAGCCTGTTTGACCAGTTGACCTATTTCAATTTTTGCTAAATAAGACATAACCCACCAACTGATTCATAAGTAAACGTGTTGAAACTGTGCCTTTACTAATAGGTATATTACTTGTTACAAAAGTTCCAACAATGAAAATTGGGCAACTAACATAGGACACCCGAAAATACAGAAAATGCTTAAAGGAAAACCAAACTAGAGCAGATGAAATATAAAAACTAAATGGGGGAAGAAAAGGAGCCGAGCCATACCTGATGAATGTGGTCTAGAAGTTTTTCCCTAACAACTTCTAATGATATGTTCTTCATGACATCGTCAGTCATAATGAGAGGATCTTCATCCCATGGTCTTTTTACTGCCTAAACAATACAATTACACAATTGTTGTTTAGAAAATAATGCAAAATTGTGCACACAATATTCTTGGCCAACTAAACAAAAAATCATCAAACAACAGGACTACCAAATAATGGGTAAGAGCATGAAATTCAGACGGACAAAATTATTTAAAAGAAAAACATGCCTGTTCCGTCAAATATTGTGCAAGATCTTTGACTCCAGAACCCTTAAGTCCAGAAATCATGAAAAACCTAATGGGAACAAAAATGAACAAGTTTTACTTTCTTAAGTGAGGGAAAAGATAATAGAACCGAAAAAATATCTTTGAAAAAACAAAATAGAGTACCTTTCATATCCAGGGAGATCTTTGAACTGATCAGCAACCATCAACAAATCTTTCTTTTTCTCTACCAAATCTACCTTATTCATGCATAATATTCGTTTTTGCTTTGGATTGACTTGTGAACCCATTTGTTTAATAAGTCCAATCACTCTATTATCAGGCCTACGTAATTATTAACACTAATATAAGTGATTGGTGGACAAATAAAGCAAGCAATCAAACACAAGATAAAATAGTGAAGCTTTGTCACCATAGTGTTTACATTGCAGCTTGAAAGATCATAAAAGATCATCGATAGGAATAGACATGTAATTTAACATTTATCTCATTAATCAGTTCTCTAACCACTGTTTCTTAACTACAGTATTTCTTATCAGAAAAAAAGATGGTCATGATAATTTTTACTCAAGCAGTCCCTACTGAGTACTGATCATCGCCGCTATACATCACAGTAATCAGTTTAAAAGAACATATATTTATAGCCAATACTCAAGTTTCAACTATCAGATAACCTCAAATATAGTTCAACATACAATTAAATGTCAAAAAAGAGAAGAATCATCAAAAGGATTTCTAAACATAGCTTTCTTTACAACCTGTATATGGTTATCACTGCTACATATTCTTTGCAGGTTGGCTAACAGGTAAAGTTAAGGTAAGATCACCAGGTCAGATTGGGTTTGACCTGCTAACACTTTTAGGTATTTCCCTTTTAAATTTCATAGACAATTAATAAATATCATATGATGATTAGTAAAACTATTATCAAATGATGCCACATGTTATTTAATATATTAGCACCGGTGATCAAAAGATAACTTCTCCTCTCACATGGTCATCTTGTCAGTAAGCAAACACGTCCAAGTAGCATGATGGTAAACGTATCCACAATTACATCATAACAATAGGCCCACCAAAATGAGGGTCTTGAAAGGCCTTAGACTTATTTCCCTTTGGCTTATATATCGATATGTTATCAAATAATTAAGACAATGGTTAGTAAAATATTCACCTGGTAAGATGTCTATGAACATCAAATATAACAACGAGCATGTCATAAAGATCCATTGAACTCCATGCACTCTCAACTCGAACTTTAATGTCGGATTTTGGGAGTCCACCCTTCCTCATAATAAGCCCCGGGGTGTCAAAGAAACACTGATCACCAACGAAAACAGTAAAGTGAGGATAGTTTATTATGTTATACTCGTATAAACTAGAATAGTCCAGAAATCGAAGCAGTATCACATTCTCCTTTCCAAAAAAAGTTATAACACTGGCAGTGAGAAGACATCAAAATGAAGGAAAAAAATGTTGAGTTTGTTGATTACGATTGCCAAAAATAGGGGCAATCCATACCATTATGTGTAAACTCATGCATACCCATAGTAGTGATAAAAAATCGAAAGATAAAAGGAAAAGAATTGATTTTCAGTTGAAACAAAACTAACAACATTTGATTATTTTTACTTATTACTTTATTCAAAACTATCGAGGTATATTAGTAACTAACAATTAATTTAATAACGTACAATTTGCGTCTTTCCTTTCGTCATCACTCCTAATACTTCATGAGTAGTTGTATTTGTCTTCCGTGAAACTGCAGCAACCTTTGTCCCAACCTAAAAAGATCAATAGAAAGTCTTTCAAAAAGTAAGCTTAAGTCAACAAATCAAGGTGAGATAAGTTGAAGATAAACGATTACACGTATCAAGTAAATGCAGCCAGTAATACACTAACAAAGAAGTAGGTCCTAGATAATTGGAGTGTCAAGTAGATGTGACAAGCGATTCAATATTTAAACATATCCACTGATCCAGCACAACAAATCTAATTGGGTGTTAGGATTCGCATTTTGAAATTACGTTTATTATAGTTGTGACTTAAAGTCACTATAATCCGCTTCTAGAGTTTGGATAAACAAAATTCACTTATAATTATCTAAGTATTTAGGCCAAATATTCAGTTTTGCTAGTGGGCTTTATACCAACTGCAACAAAACTAATTACCAAAGAGCACAATAAACTTACCTAGATACCCCTTTTCCAGCCTAGCTTGAGAATGTTACTCTTATTGAACAAAAACCTACTATCTGAATATTCAACTCTAAACTACAAAAAGTACTACCAAACACTATCTTCTAAAACTCGTTATGTTACAGCTAATCATAAGAGGATTCTGACTATTTAACATCAAATAATCACTTTTAAAACGCACATCCAAATACCCCCTACGAATCTGGTTATTTACAGAGCCAGTAACAGTATTGTCATCAACCCAACAGTAGAAATAACTGACCATCAACAAACAACACAAAATATAAACCTCTTATAGCAACAAGATGTACAACTTTCATTTAATTATTTCTGATGTTCATTGTTAATTTTACATTATAACACAATTGACTTTTAATCTTGCATTCCGAACAAATTAATTTTGGTTTCTGGCTTCTGCAATCATCAAATCCTTCTTGCAGAATGTACATTTTCATATCAATAGTATTTCGGGTCTCTCTTTTTTTTACGACTCTAGGGAGTTTGGGCATTTGTGTTAGAAAAGATCATCACGACTTGAATACCCAGTATCATAATCGGATAATCAAGCCTGTCAAAAGCTAGGTATAGTTCAGTAACTTCACATTCATCTTGATAATCATTTCCTAACATCTTCCAAGCCTGGTCATTATCACAGCAATGTCCTTTCAACTAATTAGTTATATAATTAGTACAACATAAACAGCAAAATCACTACCAAACACTATCTTCGAAAACCCATTTTACTAAAGCTGATATTCTGACTTTGGATATTGAACATCATATAATCAATTTCATAACGCGCACCCCAAAAACCCCAATAATCTATTTGTTTACGATGCCACTACCAGTAATGCTACCAGCCCAAGTGTTAAAATAACTGCCCATTAACAAATGACACACCATACGCTTCTCGTAGCAAATAACTAAGGATTCCATAGCTAGGAGAAAAAAACTTTGCTTTCGTAACAGTAACCAAAACTCGCTTAATCCTCATTATACAGTGACAGGCAATCAACAATCCAGCACAGAGTACCAATAAATATATATTCCACCTCATCAGCTAAGCATGATTTAGTTGGACATTCGGATAAATCAGAAACACTCTAACTTGAACATTGATACTCCCAACAACTACTTAAATATATACAATTATCATATCTTCTACATATCAGTAGTCTGAACTCTGAATTTGGTCAGTTTGCCCCAAAAGTGCTTCTAGTGTGTGTTCTTGTAGGACTCCACAGTGTTTAAATGCGTGTTTTCAAAGTGGCTATAGCAACTTGCGTACCCAATATCATAAGCGGATAATCAAGTACCTTGAAAGCTAGGTATGGTTCAGTGGTTTTGCATTTATCCTAATGATCGTTTCCCAACATAATCCAGAACTACTCATTTCGCCCTTAAAACTTGAAAACCATAACCATAATAAATATAGGCCCAACACTATAACCTTGTTACCACAACATTAAACAGTCCCACACTAACATTAACATATGCAAGATTTCATAACACGAAAACAAAACCGACACAAAACAAGCAAAAAACACCAACCATAAAATTAGTAAGCGCGGATTTGCCAGCATTAGGAGCACCGATAATCCCAACCGACAACGACAACTGATCCTCCACTCTCACCACCTCCTCCTCATCCTCCTCGTCACTCTCCGCCACCGCAGCATCAATCAAAACCCGCGACAATATCTCCGTCCTCTTCCGCTTCTCCTCCTGCTCCAATATCCTCTCCTTCCTAGTCTTCCCCTTCTTACTCCTCTTCACTTTCGACATTTTCTCATATTCTTCGCCGAATAAAGTTTTCTCCGTTTTTAGCCTATATTTTTCGTTCCAATTCGATTCCTTATTCACTACACTATCATCTGAACCAAACCCAGAACCAATATTTGATGGTAACTCATAATGACTGCTGTCGAAAGCGTACGCGTTGTTGTTTTCGGGTGTTTGGGTGTCTTCGGGTTCTGGGGATTGTTTTAAGGGTATTGAAGAGTAGAATCTTGCAAGAAAGATGGGGTTTTTTGTGGGTTTTGAAGTGGATAGTGTTTGGATCAAAGTTAAAGCTTTCTTCATGATTGGAGTATGAAATGATTAGTGATTTGACATGGGTTTGAAATGGGGCGGAGAGATGGAAAAGGGTTCAGGGTTTAAGATTGGAGAAGATCGACTTAAATTACAAGATGTGTCCTTGTACTAGTGAAAATTGCAATCAACATCGAAATCTTTTTTACAAAATTAAGGAAAGCCGATATTACTGTAGACTCCGCTTTGGTGAGTCTTTTTTCTTTTTTGTATATCTCAGTTTCTGACTTGATATTGCGAGCCGACTAATCCGCTTTGGTGAGTATTGATAAACATAAAACCACTTTTCTACCGTTTTCCAAAATACCCTCCATTTCGCCTGCTTTTTTCAAGCAGGGCGAAACACACAATGTCGAAGTAATTTTTTGTGGGTTGTTGCAGTTATCTTTCAGCCTTAGGAATAAGCCTTCTAGATACCTGCTAAGATAAGCGACGTTAGTCTCGCCGGGTGTTATCCGGGACCCGACTCGCCGTGAAGTAAGTATGTGTTTCTAGAAAGGTATAATATAAATGTGTGTGTGTGTGAAATGATACCTTATTCCCAAATAATGTATGCGTATTTATACTACACGATGTCATTTGTCGGTCCACAGGTGCATCGTACTTCATGGGACCGTCGATGGTGTCGAGGTGACATCTGTCACGACCTTTGTCCACAGGGTCATGTCCAGGCATCCGGGGATGAGACAAAGTGTATCCGGCTAGATGCCAAAATCTTGTCGGTCAGCGTCTCCTTGGACGGATGACCTATCTTAAATACCTTCGCCTTGGGCATTGCATTGGAGTATCGGGCCCTTTGGCTAGAGTATTGGGCCTTGATTGTTTTCTAGAAGGGCATATCGTCGTCGCAAGGAATAAAAATGTGTCCTACTTTTCCTCTCATCAGTGGCGGATTGAGAATTTTTAATTTTTAATCGCATGTGGCAAAAGAAATGTGTGGCTTGCTATACTTTTTTTTAATCTAGTGTCTATACAGAAAATCAATTTTCAAGTTGATCAAATCAATACTAAGCTGCTCAGTTTGAATATTACAATGTAATTTCATTAACGAAAAATAAAGTTTGAATGTCTTGAAATCAAATGATCGTTTTTTGCGTCATGGAGAATTTATTCACAATAATCTTCTATTAATGTAACGAAATAATAAGAGACAAGTTACTTCAAACTTTTATTTACTTTACATGTATATATTTACATGTATATATTTTAACATTTTTGTACAAACTCTAAAAGGGATAACTCCATACACGCCATATTTCTATATAATGTGTTTCATAGCCTACACTGTTAGCCCAAGAGCCCAACAATAAACTTTTCATTTTCACCTCGAGACACCACGGTTTGGTGGAAAAAAACATTATTGCCTATCAATTCTATGTATTTTAATTATATTTACTCCTTTATAATCATTGAAGAGTTCAGTAGATCAAGATTATTAGCGACAAGCTAAAAAAAACTGTTTTTTTTTTCATACAAACGTTTATTGCGGGCCGAGACTTTTCATGTGTGGCACGTGCCACACCTAGCCAAGCACTAGATCCGCCTTTGCCCCCCATTTTAGACAAAGATTGGATAAATGTCCATGTAATCCGGCCAACCCATGTGCAAAAGAAACACGTTCCCCCCAAAATGGGCGAAATGCCCATGGGACCGGATGAAATGGCTTAGGTCGTTGTGTAGACTTGTAGTTTTGTTTGCTTCTCGTTGTTGATCTTTGTTAGAAAAATTATTTAAATATTAAAAAAAATGGACGATTTTTTATTGGGATATGAATGGGTGTTTATGGGTATATAAATATGTACTTATGTTATACTTTTTTACTAGTAATGTTTATAGAAAGGATAAATTTTTAATGAAAACGTGTTTACGTTTATTATATAAATGTTGGGATTACGTGTAATCATTATAAAATGTCGGTTATTAGTTTATGTAATAGGTTGTCCTAATTATATGCTTATATGTATGTAATTAACTTAAGGTCTCTGTAGTAAGCCCATGGGCCTTAGAAAATGTTCTAGAAAGCCTTATATGGGACGTTGCCCTAACCACTACACTATATATACTCATGTAATGGCACTCTTGTACCTTGGTTGATTCATTTGGCAATACTAAACTTCTCTTATCATGTTTACGATGAATCCTCCCATCTCTTTCTCTCTCTAGACTTTCTCTCACTATATTACTTGTATTAGTTTACATATTTGGGAACCTACAAGTGGTATCAATCGCTAAATGATGTTTGGTTAGAGTGTTTTGGTGCAAAACTAGTTTGGTTTTCTCTTTTACGTGGTGTTTTTTTCTTTTTGATTTTTAGCACTTGTTCTTAAAGTTTGGAAAATTTTAAGGATCCCACAGTGTTTAAAATCTTAGTTGAAAGTATAAAGTTCGTGTTTTTTAGGTTAAAATTCTTGTTTATTAACGTTTTTTCTTAATCATACTATCCATCGAATTTCAAAACTATACTTTAAAAACATTAAGGGTGAGTTTAGATGAAGAAAAAATTCTCTTGTTTTCTATCTCTAGTTTTGTAAAAATTTAGGAGGATATTTATCTCCACAAAACAATTGAAAATATAGAAAGCGTTTAGTTGATTTTTGTATTTTCTATTTTGAATAAGGGGAAGGAGGGTTGTGGGTTATGTTAATACAAATAAGCCGTAAAAACGTTTATTTATATTTTACGATCTTCTAATGTTTTGTCGATAACAAACGTAAAATCATTTTAACGAAACAAATAAAAAACATAAATGGTTTGAGCCAATAGTTTCTAACACACTTACGTTTTCACATAAAACACTAAAACAAGTATAAGTGATTTTATGATTTAATAATACATATGTACAACAACTAGTGTTTACATATTGGGCAAATATATACATAACTAGTATGTATTATAATGGGTAATATAAATGGGTAGAAACTTAAGTATTTGACCCATTGACCAAATACATTGAATATAGTTGGGTACAACCCAAAGCCATGACCCATACCCATGGAGCTTGACCCATAACCCATTACATGACATCATGCTTAAGTCATACATGGTTTTAATCCATTGCCCATAGTTTTAATTCATGAACCATGGACTAGATGCATTGCATCTTGGAGATACATTGTATCTACTTTGATACCTTGATCCATAACCCATGACCCATGACCCAAAACCCATGGGCAAATGGGAGCGTCCCACGGATCCCTCGACGGATCCTCAGTGAGGATCAATGGAGCGATGAGACATTTTCTCTATAAATAGTGAGCCATTTCTTCATTGTTGTTCACCCCTTCCTCACATATTTTCTCTTTGAGTTATAAACTCTCTAACCCCATATCCAAGTGATCTATGTATGTAGTTTTGTTTTGTGTGATTCTCTAGGTTCCTCTTAAAGGCGAGATCACCACCTTTTGAAGTCAAGCAAGCTCAAGTCCATGAGTTGCCATGCTTCCTCATCATCAAGACTACTGAAGTTCTCTTGTTTATGGTTCTCTTCTTTCTCACTAGAAGTGTAGTGTCGAAGACATAGGTGAAAGATGTCTAAAGGGTCAAGACGAAGACATTAGTGAAAGGTGCCTATCGTCCGTATTGAAAGCACTAGTGAAGGGTGCTTAGAAGTCAAGACTAGAGGCATTGGTGAAGGGTGCCTAGAAGTAAAGTCACAAGACATTAGTGAAGGGTGTCTTGAAGATCGAGTCAAAGGCATTAGTGAAAGGTGCCTAAGGTGTACATTCGATATGGTGTGATTCGATGTACAAGATAGATTAGTATTTGGTAGTACAAGATAGATTAGTATTTGGTAAAAGGATATTGTTATCCTTGTTGATGTTATTATAAGGAGTGGATCTCCTTTGGGGTTAGGTGTTGGTGTAGTGTTGGGTAGTAGTTCCTCCATTGTAATGGAACTCGATATCTAGCCTAGCACCGGATAAAGGGTAGACGACGTTGTGATAGGTTTAGTTCTCCTTGGTGAAAGAACCCGGTATCTAGCCTTGTACCGGATAAAGCGTAGGCAACGTTGTGAAGGTTTCTCCACCATAAGGAGTCGGTGTTGTGTAGTGATTACGAATTCTCGAGTTGGTGACTCGGGGAGTGGAGTAGGGCAAGGAAGGTGTCCTTGTAGCCGAACCACTATAAATACTCGCGTTGTGGTTTTGTGCTTCTTACTCTTTATCTTTTCATTACACATTTATATTTCTATATGTTTGTTTATCAACATCCAACACACATCCAAATATATTGACATAAGTCGATCTAAATAGTTTAAAACGAAGTTTTAATTGGTAAAACTATTCAACCCCCCTTTTAGTTTTCCACAATTGGCATCAGAGCTTCGTTACCAAGTTCTTTAAAGTATATTGTACTTTAAAAACTTGATACGATCCATAGTTAATTGAAAACTACAATGAAGGTCTTTTATAAAAATAAATACCATGTTTTTAAAACTCTTTGTTTGGATGTTGATTAGATAACTTCATTTGTTTTTACTTATTATTTATTTAATTGCACTAATCTTCTTTCATATAATGGAACTTATTTTCATATGGAACTTATTTTTAGGGTTTAGGGTTTATATAATGGAACTTACTTTCATATGGACCATATTCGAACAATTCTCTCTGAATCATCATCACCAAATATGTCACTTCCTCCTCACACTGATTCAAAAGGAACCATAACATTCAACAAGGATGAAATCTTCTTCACACCTAATTATGATGATAGTGATAGCGAGAAATCACAAAATGTCACCAGGAAAAATCAGGGCAACAATAGAAGAGTGCCAGGAAGATGTGTCTAGTCAACCTAGTACTAATGCTTATAAGGAAAAAGATTCTGGTAAAACATTGGTGTTGAAAACGGTCGAAAACGTATGAAAATGGACAAAAATGTATGATAATGGATGAAGACATATAAAACGTCTGTAAACGATCGAAAACATATGAAAACGGAGGAAAACGTTTGAAAATAGACGAAAACATATGAAAACGGAAAAAATGTGTGAAAACGATGAAGATGTATGAAAACGGCCGAAAACATATATAACGTATGAAAATGTAACGAAAACGTGTAAAAAGTGTAAAAACACATAGGAAAACGTCTGAAAATGACCGAAAACGTATGAAACGGAAGAAAATGTATGAAAACGGACGAAAACGTATGAAAAGGGACTAAAACATCTAAAACGTATGAAAACGTTTAAAAACGACCGAAACGGACGAAAACGTATGAAAATGAACGAAAACATATGAAAAGAGACTAAAACGTATGAAAGCGGAGGAAAACGTACAAAATGCCAAAAAAATGCTCATTATTTGAAATTGGGCAAGATTTGACATCTCTACATCTCATGAGAGATTGGTTGGGGAATTTTTTTGTGTGGATTTACAATTTTGGTCCCTACATATTTTTCTTGTCTTTTTTAGTCTTAAATTATGGGTTTGACTTGGTCATGTTAAACCTGTGCGTTGTTATCTCTGAAGGGCACACCCCGGAGGGTGTCAGGCTATGATTGGCGGATTTCGCATAGTGGTAACCATTCTTTTACGAATGATTTTACGGCAATAGAGGTTTTAGAAGGTTTGCCAAGGTATGTCGGAGTCAGGGACGTCTATGAGGGTGTGCAAGGTGGGCGATCACTCAGAGGCCCAAAAAAATTGTCTCGTTAACAATTATATGCGTACGTGGACATATTTTTCACGAATAAAAAAGAAGAAGAAGGTATTTTAGAAGAGTAGAATATGTTAAATGAGTAAGAATGTTTAGAGAAATAATTGCATTGCACGAAATAAACGGTGACACTTTATATAATAACTTTCCTTGTCGGAGTGTAGTATCCAAGTGAGTTGAGGTGGAAGGGTGTGGTAGGTACATCATCAATTAGCAAATGTGGTCTCTTTTAGATATAACAAGATGTTGATTATCTGAGAGTTTGTGAATAGAAAGTGGTGAAACGTATGAATGTTAATATGTATGTATGTATGTGAGTATGAATTTGAAAAAAAAAATAAAGAAACATAGTTATTCAAAGAGATTAGTATGTAATTTGGTATGGCATCGTGAAACGTAGCATTATTATTGAGAAATTTGTTTGCACAATGAGACACTTTAGAGTAGGGGTGAGCAAAACCGACCGAATCCCGAATCCCGTCCCGATCCCGAGTCCCGAATCATGTTAGTCGGGCTTGTCGGGTCGAGTCGATTTGTTTTTCGGTTAGTCGGGTTTCGGGCTTGTCGGGATCGGGTCGGGACGGGCGAAAACCAAAAACAACAAACAAAACCGATCAAATCCCGAATCCCGTCCCGATCCCGAGTCCCGAGTCCCGAATCATGTTAGTCGGGCTTGTCGGGGTCGGGAGTCGGTTTGTGTTTGCCGGCTAGTCGGGATTCGGGCTTGTCGGGATTTAGGTCGGGATCGGCCCGATGCTCAGCCCTACTTTAGAGTGTGTCCAGGACCGGAATATATAAGACGAGAGGGGGTTGTGGGGCCTCCTCCTAAATTCTTTGACCGTATGTACATTTTATACTGTTTTATTTGTAGTTTTAGTCATTTTTAGTACATAAATTTCAACGTTATGTATATCGCCCCCACCCCTAAAATAAATTGTTTATGAGTTGAACCTTAAAAAAACGTTAAAGTTCGTCTCTGAATGTGTCATTTAAATTTTTTTACCTTACCACTAATCTAAAAAATGGGTGAGAATATGATTTATAAATTTTGATAATATATTTAGAAAAATGATTGTTGTGCTTATACTAATTATGATTTATAAATTTATCTAATGATTTGATTGAATGATTTTATAAAAAATAATATTAATAAAAAAATAATGAGTTAGGCATGCATTTATTCTTGTTTTGTACATAGGTCTAAATATTTAATCACGATTCGATTGTATGCGAGAGAGAGACACTCATTGAGTGTATGAAAACAAATAGTAATAAATTGTTTTGTACATAGGTCTAAATTGTCACGCGATTTATTTAGTCACGATGAAAGAGACCCACACTCATTTGAGTGTGTATTTGAGTGTGTGAGTGTGTGAAAAAACAAATAGAAATAAATAAAACGGTGTTTGTTGGTGTGCAACATATAACCCTCCCAGGTAGGTGGTCCCACCAAAGCAACACACCTCCACCATTCCATCCCATCCCATCCCACCCTACAAATCCTCCTCTCTTAAATAGTTAAATACCTTCCATTTTGTCTCCACACTTTCTCTCTCTTCTCAACAAAAGAATGAAGAATTTCGGCGACAAAAAGGGGGCCAAATACGATGATGGATTGTACGGGAAAGGGGCGGTAATACATTTACTTATTTTTTTAATATTTTTTGTATAATAAACACTTCTTTGTAAATGTCAGTAATCTACCGTATGGATATTCTACATATTTCAAAACTAGTAATAAACACTTCAAATCCGGTGAAGGATTCAATATGATTTTTTTTTTTTTATTTTTTTTTTTTTTTTTTGCAGAGGAAGAAGGAGAAACCGACTAGGAAGAATGTTGCTGAGGAAGCGCTTATGGTGATTCAGAAGAACGAAGACATAGTTGTAAGCGTTAAGTCTGTCATGGAGAAACTGGAAGAAATTTAGCAAGCTAATGGTGTGAAGCACGCGGGAAGAAGTGCTCTTGAGAAAGCCGTCAAAGCAGTGGTGGCTGATTTTAAGAAAAGTATGCCGGTGAAAAAAGATTTCGCCGGTGACGACGATGTAGTCGTTAAGAGCAAGCGTAACAACAAAATGTGACTGGGTCCTGAGGAGTGTATTGTCATCTACCGTTATTTAGTACTTTTTATTATGATAATGTTGTGTGTTCGGAATTTTGTACGATTAAGTTTGTCCTGAATATTTGGTTTTTTTATGCTTAATATGACGTACTGGTTTTTTACTTTATTATTACGCGTTTCGTTTCAATATGCCGTCATGACGTCACTCTCTGGGAGCCCAAATAATAGCCCATTGAGTAGTAGGTTGGTCCGGTCCAAAAAATGTATATATTGTTTGATGTGAAAATATGGGTATTATACTCAGTCGGCAACGGTGTATGTTGGTGTCGGTTATTGTTAACTCGAAGATAAGATGAAGGAATTTGTGAGTATATGAAACTCGATTATACAAGGTAAAATATTATTGTTTTGGTTTAATTTTTGGTTGTAAAGGATATTGTTGTTGTTATAATGGAACATGATCTATCTATTTTTTTTATATATAAAATTTTGGTTAAATAAACAATATGTTATCATTGGGGTTAGGAGGTATTGATTCATCTATCGAAATTAGGGTTTCACACCTGTGTTATTTGCCGCCATTATTTTACATATATATAATAACAAAACAACAATTGTGTGTGATTTTTTTGGGATCAATTGTTTGGATTTATAAAATTAGGGTTTGTTTGTGATTTCGATAAAAATGGATAAGAAGAAGATGAGTGTGCCTTTGGTGTGTCATGGTCATTTGAGGCATGTTGTTGATTTGCATTATAGTCCTCTTGTTCCTCATGGTTTATTTCTTATAGTCCTCTTGCTGATTTGCGATTTTCGGTTTCGGTTTATTCACAATACTTATATTGATATAGTTATGTATAACTGATATGAATGTTGAATATTGTGTTGTGTATAGATGATTTTTGTGTGTGACATTATATTAGAATATGTTAAGGGGGTGTTTGTTTCTGCTTATCCAGCCGGCTTATGGCTTATTTGGTTTTGGCCTTATGGTATCAGCTCCGGAATTGGGTAATTTTCTTCGTTTCACTCGTTTAGTGTATGTGTTCAAGATGAAAATCGTCATCTATCGAATGATATAACTTATGTTTGTAGAATATTGGCTCCAACCACATACATCGTTTTCGCTTCTGCACTACTTGTCATTGCATTTGGAGAGCAACTTAACAGAGTTACAGGTATGCTATTTATAAGCGAAGATTTAAGATAGTCGATGCTAGGATATAAGAGTTGGTTTTGGAAGTTAAATATGTGTTCTGTTTGTAGATGGAAGCTTGAGCACTATTGAAACGTTAGTTTCTACTGCAATATGTGGTATCATACACTCGATACTGTAGGATCGTAAATATATTGTGTTGTTTGATGATTCGGGTGGTCTTGGATGATGGAAATACATGTTAGCCATTTCGAGAGAGAAAGATAAGAGAGGGTGTTCTTGGTAGAGACTTGCTTAACAAAAATGAAAGGTTAGATTGAAAGAAGCACCATCCCTTCCAAGGATGGAATAGGTATTTATAGTTACAAATACTACGTCCTCTTATTGGACTGTGGATCAGGCATACATTGGGTAAAGACTCGTCCTTCCTCCACGGTGTTACACTAAACTATTCTACGCTACTAACTAACTAATTAACTACTGAATAACGTAAATAACTATAAGTCTACGAGCTAACATATGCTAGACCATAATTGGGGTGATCGACACTTTAACATGGAATTTCCAATTCCTAACAATCTCCCCCTAAGGGAGGTCACCCCATGAAATACATTTTGCATCCTAGCATTCTATCTTTGACTTTAGTTCTGAGCTCGTAGACTTCAATTCTTCAAGTTCCGCAATATTTGTGCTTTAGTAGCGATTCTTCAAAGTCCACATTGATTTGTACTTTTAGTGGAGGCTTTTAACTGATCCACATCTTTGATGATCTTCGAGCTTTCATTGAGATCATCGACCATAGTAAATCTGGATCACCCTTTATTGTGTTGCCATCATGTGATGTTGTGACTTTTGGACCGACATGCTCACACTTTCGGGATCATGACATCTTTCCATCGAGTAGCGGAAGCTTTATTGGTTCATGATATTTGCGGCAGTAGCGAAGCATAGTATAAAAATATCAAAGCCGAGTTATGTAGATATGCACAAGTCATGATTTCTTCAATTAGGTGTGGATCTTGTGAGCATTCGACTTTGGATTGACTTCTCAATTACGATCGGTTTGCAAGCGCGCAACCGTCCAAATGTACCTGCAAACAATAGTTAGTGATAAGGTTTTAAAAGGTACCATTTTGAGGGGTCGTTTAAGTCCTTATTTGATCACTTTTGTATCCGTTATTGCTTAATATCGTTCCTTTTCACTTTTAGGTCTCGTGAAGGCAAAATCTTGGAATGGCACTTATTTGGACGAAAGCGCGAATATATGAATAAAATGGCCAAAGTCGAAATCATGACACTCACGATCATTGAATGTAGAAGGCGGCGGCGTCAGAGATATTTGCGGCGCCGTCGGAGAAAGTTGCGACGGTCGAACTCAAAACTCATGTTTTCAAGAGGCGGCGCCGATGGTGAAAAAGTAGGCCGTCGCTACTCGGGGCGGCCTAGATGCGATCCGCACGTCGCCGGTCAAGAGGACGGCGTCACGGACATAAGGTGACGCCGTCGCAAGGTTAACGTGGCCAAGACGAAACCCCAATGGCGGCGACACGACGGCGTCACTAAACATAAGGTGGCGCCGTCGCAATTGTAATCTTATATATAGAATCAATTTTTCGGTCTTTTGTGTGGAGAGTCTTTGGGTAAAACCTAAACCGAACCTAAGGTGTCTTGTACGATATTTTAGGTTTTAACCTATCTTACACCAAGATAAGTCTTTGCTTCATTAATTCAATTATGTCTTTGATTATTTGTGTGTATGCTTGCATGTTCTCCATGTCCCGCTAATTTACTTGTGTGTTTGCTTAGGAAGTATGAAACTTAATTATTGAATATTGATTGGTTGTTTCTTATCTTAGTTGATTAATGATCTAGTAATGCGATAGGTCATTCGTTGTGTACTTAATGCTTGATTCATCTTTGTGAACCCTAGAGTATGATTACCGAGTGATTGTAGTCTAAAACATCCGAAGAGTGCCTTAGAGTAGAGTCTATAATCTCTATGTGGATTTGTAGACAAGACCCTTTGGTAAGTTCAAAGAGTTAGGAGAAAGCATACCCTACAACTTAGAAACACAACGCAACTAGGAATAAGGCGTGACACTCAACCATCAATAGGAGATAATTAAGAGTAATACAAACTAAGTAAACACATCTTTAAACTATCATACGAGCACACATTAATTAGACATAGACTCCCACAACCTTAGTTTAGATAATTAGATAATAGTAGAGTAATCGGTGAAATACAAACCCCAAATCCAATACCCGAGATTCGTACCTTTCCATTTTCATAAAATATAAAAGATAAAAATAATCTTCCTCAACCTTAACCTTAGCGTAGTAACTCCTACTAGCATTCCTATTCCCCAGAGAACGATATCAATACCGTGGCTTACCCTAATTACTACACTACAACGATTAGGTTCACCGCCTAGGGTGTTATAAAACTTGCTCAAGAAAAGGAAGTTCCTTTGACCCCGAACGACGCGTGTAGCGTTATCAAGTTTTGGCGCCGTTCGGGAATAGAATAGCTAGTTAGTAGTCCACCTCGTTTAGGTTTCTTTGCTTGATTCCTATCAAGTAAACTTTTTATCATTTTAGCTTTCTTAGTCTATCCCCTTCTTCGTGACCTTTGTTCGTAACCATTTTCATTGACTATTCCGTTAGCCATTATGGAGAACGCGAATCCATAAAACTTTCACCTAATCAACGAAATCTACTACATAATCTACCCTTTCCACTCCAAAATGAGATCTTGAGGTTCCAACAACATCATGATGAATCATTTCGAGGCGTGGACTCGAATTAAATATTTATTACAAAAGTCCTTTGTCATGGTATGGATTCTTGTTTCCACTACAATTCTTTTACACTCAGACGCCCACGAAACCCAAAGGAGACTTGACTATGTAACGGATGGGGATATTTGGGGACGTGGTGCTCAATTGCATGGGAAACCTTTGAGATTCACGCCCAATTTAGAAGTGGAACATGGGACCCAAAAACGAATCTTTAGACCTATTTTCAATTTGGAAACTTGATTGGAAAGGTTGTTTAGGAAGGAGATGATTAGAGTTGAGGTGCCAAGTGCATGTCATGGTTAGGCGCTACCACAATACAAAATGAATACATAGGTGATCTTGATAAGATGGAGGATAGAGTAGAAAATCCAACCCCATCGGATAACCCACAAGTCTTACCATCACTTGAGGAACACACATCGCCTATAACTTACCGGAAGAAGTAGAAGAGACTATAGGAACCCCAATTAGAGAACCTTTGGACCAAACGCCATTAGAGAATGTAGGTTTAGATGCTTGTTGTCATGACCTCTCTCTTAGTCCTAGGAAGTTCCATATTTTGATGAACCGAGACCTCGCTTAAAAACCTTACCCAATTTTCCGTCTTTAGATGTGAATCTTGGAATTGAATTAGCCCCAATCCACCCATCAAAATAGATAGTCCGGGTAGTTGCTTGATAAAGGTGGTAGATTCTAGGCCATGTAGAGTAGAAGCCGATATAGGAGTAACCCATGACCTTACACACTTATATCACCCATTCATGGTTGATAACAAGAAACACTATGGGTTTAAACCGGTTTATTAGGTCAAGATGGATCCTTAACTAAGAATCTTTTGAAGTTGATAGAAGATGATCCATTTTAGGAGGAGATTTGATTCACCCGCTACACCAATAGACTTAGGTAAGGTTATAATGAATGGAGCACACTCCTTTGAGCACATAAATCACCCATCACCCTCTCCTCACGTGGCATATTTCCACCATAAGGGTGTGTATCGCTACTATCACCCGCACTTAAACTTAAGTGTAGGGAAAACTTCCCCTTTATCTGTTAAATAAGGGTAGAGTCAAGCTCGTGACTCGAACAAAAACAAGCGCTTCTTGGGAGGCAACCCATGTGTATTTGTTTTTATTTTTATTTGTGTGTCATATATCTTTTATTAATTGTTTATCCTCATGTTTAAATTTGTAAAAATGCTTTATTTTATTTTTAACCTCGTCTTAATTGCATATAAAGGTATTTTACATAAGGGATAAGTGTAGGGAGGATTACACACGTTTTCAAAAGAAACGTAAACATGAGAATAAAATTAACTAAAAGATATATATGTTTGTTTGTTCGAGTCAAATGCTTGTATCGAGTCATAATGGATGTTTTGCGAAATTTTCCGATTCTAAAGATGTAAAATTTTCCGAATTTTTCCGAAAAAATGAGACCGCTTTTTGTCGGGATAACCGACGGCGTCAGATTGCAACGGCCGGCGTCGGGAAGGAGTAAAACATCGATTACTTTTTCTCGTTTTCGAGCTACTTATAAATTTTTGGAATTTTCCGGTCTTAATTTTCTTAGAAATTCAGTAAACATCCATTCCACAAGCATTATATCCTAGTTTAAATCGAGTCTTATATATTTTATTACCGATTTCGCGAAGGTTCGTTTGTTTTCTTTAAGTGTGCGAGTTTAGTTTGTCAAGAAGAAGTTACATAAGATTGGAAGGAGCTTTTCACGCATAAATTCTTCTTGAAAAGAATTTAACCACCACTTTACACGGATCTACCGAGCTAATCGTGGGAGTATTAGTTTCTTTCGTTTTAATCACCTTCTTTTATCATAACTTTGATACTTTCGGGGAACATTGGGGACAATGTTCGGTTTAAGTGTAGGAGGAAAATAAAGCGGAACTTTGAAACTATGCTTATCCTTGACTATTTGCTTTGTCCAATTGTGATTGTGTAATAAACCATGAGAAATGTCGGTTAGAGTAATTTTGGCACCAAATTTAAAATTTTTATGACATATAAGAGTGGGCCATTAGTCTTAACAAAAGCGTCTCACGGATAGGAAGTTATATGACTAGCACAAAACCCTTTACCACCCAAATTCCACCCAAAATGTGAGGATCGCCTTAGATTAGTAGGAATTAAAGCATTCATCTTTAATGCTTAGAGTGTGAACCAGTAGTATATTAGATTCTAGAACTTGTTTTGTGATGCATTCGAGATCGCATGAGTGAGGCTACACTTGTGTAGTTAGGAATAACTAAATGATAAGAGGCATTAGGATAACCCTTGTTTGATACCGTAATATAATTACTTCTTCCAAATCGGTTGAGTAATTCCCCACACCCTTTGCGTTGTACTCATCTTTAGTACACGATACCCCTAGTTAACCCCTCGAGCCTATCCTTTTCGCGGTTCTCGTGATATTTCGGTTTTTCCGAATATCAATGAAGAGCATTGTTTACACCCTACCCCAAATATACACCCAAATCGCCTTAGCCTACCCCTTATGCACTCACTTTTAGTGCAAATATTTGTTATCACCCTTAACCCTTAGTTCAATTATCTAGTTGCTTGCATAAGTTGCTAAGTCGAGTCATATCCTTTGTATACGATTTTGGGACGATTGGGATTCATGGGAAAAGTTAAAGTTTATGAAATAACGGAAGGAACGTTAAATTCAAATTCCTTTGTTTACGTAATAATGTACCCCAGTGTTTTGATCTTTTCAATTCGGGTCAAATTAGTGTTAGAGTAATAAAAACTCAAGTGTAGGGATGTCCTCTGAATCCTAGTATTTTGATGTTATCATAGAGGATGGTAGAGTAAAGTGTATGAAAAAATAAAAAAAAAAAAAAAAAAAAAAAAAAAAATCGAAAAAAAAAAATAGAAAAGAGAAAAGAAAAAAAATAAGTGATAAAAAAAAAAAAAAAAAAAAAAAAAAATAAAATAATACGGGCTACCATCCTACATCTATCCTTTAAATTTATGTTTGTATATTTCAGTTATCTAGAGTTTAGAGTGTCGAGTCTTGGCTTAGCAACGCCATTCTTCATATGCGATTAACATAAAGATTTTGACTTGCCACCACTAAATAGCCTATCCCACCAAACCCTTATTTCCTACCGTAAGCCTAACATTACAACCCTTTAAAGACCTCTTTGATAGTCTTTCCTAGGTGCTTACGCCAAAGCGATGGAGGTTTGATCTATTCTCAAGCCTATGGTAATCTATGTACTAGGACGGTTAATGAGTGTTTATCTTCCATTTCCTATATTGTTATATTTCATTTATACACCGAGAGAGATGTGAGTATCCAAACACCCCATGTGAGGTGCTAGTATGTAATTCCGTGCTTGTTATGACTTTTTGGGGCTTATATGTGTTGTGGACCGTTTTGAATTAATCTTGCATGACCCCTAACTTATAAATTAATTGGCTAAAAGCACATTTGCTTGAGGACAAGCAAATAACAAGTGTAGGGATATTTGATAAGGTTTTAAAAGGTACCATTTGAGGGTCGTTTAAGTCCTTATTTGATCACTTTGTATCCGTTATTGCTTAATATCGTTCCTTTTCACTTTTAGGTCTCGTGAAGGCAAAATCTTGGAATGGCACTTATTTGGACGAAGGCGCGAATATATGAAGAAAATGGCCAAAGTCGAAATCATGACACTCACGCCGTTGAATGTAGAAGGCGGCGGCGTCGGAGATATTTGCGACGCCGTCGGAGAAAGTTGCGACGGTCGAACTCAAAACTCATGTTTTCAAGAGACGGCGTCGGTGTGAAAGAGTAGGCCGTCGCTACTCGAACGGCCTAGATGCGATCCGACGACGTCGAGAAGAAGAGGACGGCGTCACGGACATAAGGTGACGCCATCGCAAGGTTAACGTGGCCAAGACGAAACCCCAATGGCGGCGACACGACGGCGTCACTAAACATAAGGTGGCGCGTCATAATTGTAATCTTATATAGAATCCGAATTTTTGGTCTTTTGTGTGGAGAGTCTTTGGAGTAAAAACCTAAAACCGAACCTAAGGTGTCTTGTAATATTTTAGGGTTTTTAACCCTATCTTACACCAAGATAAGTCTTTGCTTCATTAATTCAATTATGTCTTTGATTATTTTGTGTATGCTTGCATGTTCTCCATGTCCCGCTAATTTACTTGTGTGTTTGCTTAGGAAGTATGAAACTTAATTATTGAATATTGATTGGTTGTTTCTTATCTTAGTTGATTAATGATCTAGTAATGCGATAGGTCATTCGTTGTGTACTTAATGCTTGATTCATCTTTGTGAACCCTAGAGTATGATTACGAGTGATTGTAGTCTAAAACATCAGAAGAGTGCCTTAGAGTAGGAGTCTATAATCTCTATGTGGATTTGTAGACAAGACCCTTTGGTAAGTTCAAAGAGTTGGGAGAAAGCATGCCTACAACTTAGAAACACAACGCAACTAGGAATAAGACGTGACACTCAACCATCAATAGGAGATAATTAAGGAGTAATACAAACTAAGTAAACACATCTTTAAACTATCATACGAGCACACATTAATTAGACATAGACTCCACAACCTTAGTTTAGATAATTAGATAATAGTAGAGTAATCGGTGAAATACAAACCCCCAAATCCAATACCGAGATTCGTACCTTTCCATTTTCATAAAATATAAAAGATAAAAATAATCTTCCTCAACCTTAACCTTAGCGTAGTAACTCCCTACTAGCATTCCTATTCCCCAGAGAACGATATCAATACCCGTGGCTTACCCTAATTACTACACTACAACGATTAGGTTCACCGCCTAGGGTGTTATAAAACTTGCTCAAGAAAAGGAAGTTCCTTTGACCCCGAGCGACGCGTGTAGCGTTATCGATTAACAATAAAACACTCGAAAGTGTCTTTGATCACTTTCGTTGAATTAGGTACACGGCCCACGGTTCCCGTTGATCGATACAAATCATCGCTGTGATCGGTATGATTCGAAGAATCTCCTTGACGAGTTTCGCGGTTGTTCTAGCCGTTCTCAAACCGGAACGTCTCAAAGAAGACAACACGGAGTGAGTGAACCGTAATTGAGATTCAGCGATTGATGAAAAATTGATTTGAAAACAATCGAGTATTGCTTAGAAGAAAGAGTTTTGCAATACGACGAAGGTTTTATGAGAAAGATCAATTTTCAATCGAAATACTTTTGTATTTAAAAGAGTACACATTCGATGTGCTAGAGAAAGAAGAGATTTGCACATCAAACGGTTTTTCCAAAAGTATTTTTCAATCGAGATACTTTTGAATTTGAAAATGGATACACATTCGATGTGCTAGAGAAAGAAGATTTGCACATCGAACGGTTTTCCAAAAGTATTCGTCAATTCATTTCCTGGACCAAGGTTGATTCAAGAATGAATCACTCCATTGTTTCTATCCAGTTGTCACAAGCTTGATCTTTAGAAAAGATCTCATATGTCACCCACCAAGAGCTTGTTTGATGTTGGCTCTAGAAGGATTTCCATCTTCATTGTGAATACTTTACATATCACTCGGATGTTCTGGCAATACCACAAGGATAAAGCGTATGACTCTTAATATATACTTACTTTCCACATTGTGTGAAACAGCAAGTCTTCATTATTTTTGTGTCCTAATGAGATTTTTTGGATGATCTCTTGGCTCTAAACTCTATTGTGCACATTTGGTTTCCTATGCCGGAGACTAGGGAGAGGGTCTCCTTCTTCAATATCAACAATCTCTAAGAGAAAGTCGATAGATTATGTAGGTTCCCGTGAGAATGAAACAAGTCCTTTTAAGAGGAACTTGAGTGGCTTGGGAAGTTTAGGTGCGGTCGTCCTTTGGGTCCATGACGTCTTGTCTTCAATACCAGTGTTACCTTAGTAGACACCAGTAGCATATGTATTGAACCGGTTTACGCCTAAGGTTGAATTAATGGAGGACTATTTCTTTTCACCCTTTTCACATTCAATTCTTTTTCATTCTTCAACCCCTTCAGTGCTTACCGAGATTTCATAACTAGAACCTTGTTGGGTTTATTCCAATCCTAGCTCTATCTCAGTCCGCACTCTTCCCATATCTCACTTTTCTCATTTTTTTCATCATGCCTAAGGACTCTACACTATCTAGTGGATTATCCCTGGGTAGATCCATCTGGCTCTGGCGGGATCGTGGGAACGAATACCTAACCTAACCATCCTTATAACACCATGCATAAAGTAAATTGGTCGGTCCTTTGGTATTGTTCTTTCCTTCTTGAAACCAATTGAAAAATCATTTGGAAAATCAGTCAAGGTACTTATGATATAATATCAAAGCATTTTGTACCTTAATTATTTTGATCATTTTAGAAACGCTCCCCCTCAACATGTGCATATGATTTTGAAATTGTTTAGCACATGGAGGCAAGAGTTCATTGAAATGATTTCTTGATCACAATTTCCTTAGAAAAAGTCATTTGAGTTTCTTTGGTAAATACTCCCCCTCAATATGTGCGTAGAATATTTGAAATCATTTTATCACATAGAGCAAAGAGTTCTTTTTGAAGTAGATACACGATCACAAAAGCCATTAAGAAACCATATGCTCCCCCTTAATATGTGCATCGATAAACAAAAGAGTTTAGCACATATTAGAGAGAACTTGCACTTTAAATCAAAACAATCACCATTTATTAAATTTCATTATTAAATCACAAATTCTCCCCAGATAAAAAATATCAAACCCTTTGAGATTTTGGATCCCAAGTGATTTAATACGGTTTGGAAAACATGAGAGAATATGTGGCCTTGTTTAAATACTCTTTTGGTTTTTGGTTAAATACTCCTCCATAATCATGTGCATTATGTATTTCAAAATCGTTTTGGCACATAAAGGAAGGAATGCTTTAAAAACAATCACCCTTTTAAAACCGATTTGAGATTTAAATCACAATCTCTCCCCCGATCAAAAATATCAAACCATTTGAGATTTGTGATCCCAAATGATTTAAATCATTTAGAAAGTTTTGGGGAAAGATGTGGCTTGATTTAATTTTGAAAAATGATGGATAAGGACCAATTATAGACATTAAAGATTGTTAGTGTCATGTATGATAGTTTTTAAGAGATCTTTAAGTAAAATAAAACAATTTCACAATCAAACAAGAACAGAAAAAAATTTATTTTGAAAGATCTTTGAGTTTTAAAGAAAATCATACCGTGACATAACATTAAATCTTTAGATTACCACTTATTATTGTACAAACCGGACTTTTTATGAAGAAATATCATTTGAAAATATTTTATTTTAAATCACTCTCCCCCTCAATCGATGACCGTAGTCGATGATTGAGTGACTTATGTTTTGATAAAATGAAGTCCGGTGATTTTCAAAATTAAGTCCAATTTATTTTCAAAACCAATATTTTTCCATTTTTCAAAACAATATTATTTAAAAATTGTTTAAAAAATGGTATCATCACAATTGTCCTGCACAAAGATACGTTAGGTGGTTGAGAAGCTTCTGTTGTTGTTGTAGGGCTGGATGAAAATCGTCTGCAGATGCAGTGAGACTTCTTACGTTGCATTTTAATGCCAAGCGAGGTCAAATTAAGCTCGTTTCTTCATTTTCGATGAAGAAAACCATCTGCTGATGCAGTGAGACCTCTTACGTTGCAATTTTCCATGCCAACTCTCCATAGAAGTCCAATTAAGCTCCGTTTCTTCATTTGTCAACCCAAGATATAGTTACCCTTTCCTTTCGGCATCCAATCATCTTCAATTGTGGGATCCGGATCGGGAACATTCTTATATACCAATATACCCTGCATACCTTAGTGAACACACATACATATATATGGTGGTCGACATCACCCAAACAACAATCGACTAATAAAAGTCAATCCAACATATCAATCATATCATAAAAGGTATGGGAATAATGTGTTTATCAAACTCTAATCATCTTATCCTAACAATCATATCCTAGGCACCTAGTCCTTCAACGTAGGTTAACATCATTTTTCAATTAAGCATTTAGGATAATTAGATAAGTCCGATAGATGATATAAATTTGAAAAACATTCTCCCCCTCAATCAATGACTCATTTTATGAAAAGATTAAAAGCGCGGAAGTCATTGATTGAGTTTGCAAATTTATGAAAACTCCGATACTTATTGATTTTCAAGCAACTCATTTACCACCATTAATATAAAACAAATTTTTTTCTGAAGAATTTTTGAAGGAAAAATATTTGAGTAGGAACAACAGTCCTTCGACATACTTTCCTCATTTTAGTTTTTGGATAAGTGTACAATTTTTTTTGAAAATTTGTTTAGTGCAACACTTTCCTTTCTTGAAGAGCGGGTTGCTGATAAGGTTTTAAAATGCACCTTTTTGATGGGTCGTTTAAGCCCTTATTTGATCACTTTTGTATCTGTTATTACTTAATATCGTTCCTTTTCACTTTTTAGGTCTCTTGAAGACAAATTCTTTGGAATGACACTTATTTGGACGAAAAGGTGCGGATATCAAAGAAAATGGCCAAAGTCAAGAATCGAGACGCTCAGTCTTTGAAAACACAAGGTGGCGTCATCGCTTAACTATGACGCCGTCGGAGGATTTTGTGACGGGACGAAGCCAAAACTCTTATTTTCAAGTGACGACGTCAAGTTATAAAGGAGTAGGCCGTCGCAACTCGGGCGGCCTAGATTCGATCCGCACGCGTCGGCGAAAGAGGACGGCGTCACAAGCACAAGGTGACGCCGTCGCAAGACTAACGTGGCCAAGACGAAACCCTAATGACGGCGACACGACGGCGTCACAAAACATAAGGTGATGTCGTCGCATATGTAATCTTATATATAGGATCCAAATTTTTCAGTATTTGTGTGTAGTCTTTTGGAGTAAAAATCTAAACCGAACCAAGGCTATCTTGTACAGTATTTTAGGGTTCCAAACCCTATCTTACATCAAGATAAGTGTTTTACTTCATTAATTTAATTATGTCTTTGATTATTTGTGTGTATGCTTGCATGTTCTCCATGTCCGGCTAATTTACTTGTGTGTTTGCTTAGGGAATATGAAACTTAATTATTGAATATTGATTGGTTGTCTCTTATCTTAATTGTTAATGATCTAGTAATGCGATAGGTCATTAGTTGTGTACTTCATGCTTGATTAATCTTTGTGAACCTTAGGTTATAGCACCTTGAGCGGTTGTAAGCTAAACTATCCAAAGAGGCCTTAGAGTTAGAGTTTATGATCCCTAGTGGTTTTTGTAGACGAGACCCTTTGGTAAGTTCAAAGAGTTATGGATAAACGCATACCCTACGACTTTAGACACACAACGCAATTAAGAATAAGGACGTGACAATTCAACCACCAATAGGAGATAATTAAGGAGTAGTAAAACCTAAGTAAACACATCTTTAAACTATCATACGAGCACACAATAATTAGACATGGACTACATACACCTTAGATTAGATAATTAGATAAGTAGAATAATCGGTAGCAATACCAACCCCAAATCCAAACCCCGAGATTCGTACCTTTCCTTTCCTTAAAATATAAAAGATAAAAATAATCTTCCTCAACCCCAACCTTAGCGTAGTAACTTCTCACTAGCATTCCTATTCCCCAGAGAACGATATCAATACATGGCTTACCCTAATACTACACTACAATGATTAGGTTCACTGCCTAGGGTGTTATAAAACTTGCTCGAAGATAAGGAAGTTCCTTTGACCCCGAACGACGCGTGTGGCGTTATCAGTTGCTATCTGAAATAATAGCAAACCATGGTTTAAGCACGGGTTACAGTCTGAAGTAACTGTAAGCCATATTTTTAGACATGTTTTTGAAAAAAAGAGTATTTACACCTCCTGCTCGAACTTCATCTATGGTCTCGTGCCATTATTGAATGACATTTCTAAGACCGCTTATGTTATCGATACCAGAAGACATGTCTTTGAAAAGCAATTTTTGGTATTTTTCAAATTTTTTGATTTTTATGGGTTTTTGAAGGTTTTAAATTTTTCTATTTTCTTTTTGTTGGTTTTATATTATTGTATTTTGTTTTTTGATAAATATTTACAAAGATAGAGAAGATGATATAGTTTAAGAAGATGATGATACGAGTACCGAGATAAGGATATCGAGCAGCAAGTGGTACAAGATAAAAGTCATCATCTCTTAAACATTCACCACCAAACTTGCCAAGGCTCTTGAATCGAAGAGAGAAATTGAGCCACTTGAAAGTGAGACTTTGGTAGCTTCCCCCCAAACTATAAATCTTCTTATTGAGCAGATTCTAAGCTTTCTTTCAAGCTTGCCTTAGCCAGATGCACAAAGAAGCACACCATATCATCGATCTTGCTGCTCCATATAAGAATAATCATCGTAAGTCTCCGTTCGGGGTTATATCATCAAGAAGAAAAGCAACGTATCATCCCACTCTTAAAATTTCTTCTCATATTTCATTACCACTGAAGTCTGATGAATTGATGCAGTCAGTCTCTTAGACTAGAGCTCACGAACCCGAATACACATATACCAGAAGACGGAGAAACTTATACCATCAGTAGCATATTAAGTCTAATAGCCAAAGAATAACCCGATGTATACTTTTCTCCCACGAAAAAGTGTATGAAGCTCAAGAACCCAAGTACCGAATGCCCAAAAGAGAATAACCGATAACATTGAAGAAGCAAAGAATCACCGATTATCTCTGCCGATGTCCACTCGGAATAAGTGATTATATCTACGAATCACCGATTAAGCCCTCAAGTAAAACAGTTGAGCATCCCCAATGTACACAATCTCTCTCCCCGATGATTGCGATAACATCAAAATCATCACACACTTGTGTACCTCTTTCATCTTGAAACTAACTCTTCCATCTCTTCCCCACATAGTTGGAATAAGAACACTAAACGCCATGAGTCAAACCTTGAGTTTCTGCGGTAATGACAATAGTCTTCCGGGATATCTTCAATCACTTAGAAGTATTAAGCTCATCAAGATTACTCGCGTTTGATACGTGTCTCCTTCCCCTTCTTTGGTTTTGATGCTTGAGAATCGACAACATATTATCTTTGTATACTAGAAATTTGTTGAGAAGAACATTAGAAATCTTATGAGAATCAACTTGTTGAAGAACAGAATGAGCAAATCTAATTGGGGATTAAATCGACATATCACTCTCCCCAATTAATGCTCTCCCTAAACCAACAATATGTTTGATAAATGCCCGAATTAAGAAGAAGTCTTTAGATCGTTAAATGCAACTCATCTTTAGTCTTCTAACATGTAGCGAAAATGTAGAATGATAGACTCGACCTTCTTCAAGATTGTCCGGTTGGGGATCAAAGGTTAACATCTTCATCACACCAAAAAGCATCCCAATTAACACATCTTGCAAATCCCTTAACTAAAATCCTCCCAATCAAACAAGAACGAAAGATGTTCATCAAGGAAATCGACAATCACCCAGAACGAACACACTAAATGGTAACGCCAAACTACCAATCACATCAAATAAGAACAGATAGATTGTTCGGAATCATCATGTTGATATGTACGTGAAGCATCAACCGGGAGCACTTTGTCGATAAACTTATCAGTCCGTGAGAAGATGTCAACCAACGGCTCTTAGAAGAAACATCATGTAACGATGACCCGATAAGAAGAAGATCGGTTCTTACATGAGTTAGGAGCCGTATGACCATATATTCTCAGATATCGATCAACCTTACGGTAAATTCACACTTTTTCTCCCCCTCAAGAATTGCATACGGAGTTTCCATTCTTGATTGAATAAGTGAAATCATCCAAATGTAGTCTATTCACACTTCTCCCCGCAAAATTAGCACATGATGTCGCCATCGTCATTATAGTTGAGCAAGTGGAATAAAAACAATCAATGGTAGCCCGGTTCACTTGATAATTGAAAGCGCATGGAAAAAGCATGAAGCATGTTGATGAGAATGGTCATATAATGAGAAGATTTCTCTTCTTTTGAAGATAATGCACACTGAAGCGTACACATTTCTTTTCTTTATAGAATGAGGTTTGAATTGAAGTATTCAAACGTCATAATCTCTCTCTTTTCATCATCTCTTGGCAAAACTTGTAATCACCTCATTATCATTCATTAGAATCTTTGTTGTAACAGCTAATGGAGAAAACCAAATATGATGAATTTGACTCTGAAGTAAACTAACTCGAACTCGTGACTTAAACTTGCACATATATAACAAAGAGCGGTGCTGAGACTTCATCCTCCATTGAATCTCTAAGTACTCTATACTTTTCAACCAACCAACCATCAAGAATAAGACGTACATCACCTCTTGAGAATCCACAATTAAATGTGACACTAAGCACTACAACGTAACTCAATAAAGTGATAGTTATTTTGTGGTGATAAGAGCCCAATTCCCCCAAGTGGTAAAAGAAAAGGAAAAAGTCACCCAACAATAACTAGATTTTCAAGTCTTCGTTTTTGATAATAAGCTCGAACAAGGATCATGAAGAATCTTCATCCAACCATCCCCGATACCTTCAGATACTAAGTACACTGGCCCGTGATATTTCACTGCAACCTCAAATAAATAAATTGAATTAACGCCGTTGTCACATCTTCTGGTTAAAGGTTCAAATCTAGCCTCCATTGACATTTTAAGCGAACTATGATAATGGTTTCATCCCGACCATGGTTAAACGCACATAACCCCGTAAAACCATGTAATAACCAAACTGCCATGATGAATATCCAAACACACACCCAATTCATGAAGTACACCCTTTTATCTCTTCTTCGAAACATAAACCGTAGCACCAGCATCAAATAAGATCCCTTAATACACTTTACTTTATCCAAGATGGTTCCATCATCACGGGATTTTACAATTCTATAGTTTAAACCGAGAAATATTTTCTTTCGCGTGATTTTACAAAACCAAGAATAAACCGTGAGATCGAACCGGAAATGCACTTTACTTACATCGGGATGATTCCATTGTCACGGGATTTTACAAGTCTATGATTTAAACCGAGAAATAGGTTCTTTCGTGGGATTTTACAAAATCAAGACAGAACCCCCAATTAGATTTGCTCATTTTGTTCTTCAGCAAGTTGATTCTCACAAGATTTCTAATGTTCTTCTCAACAAATTTCTAGTATATGGGCGTATAATGTGTTGCTGATTATGAAGCATCAAAACCAGCAAGGGGGAAGGAGACACGTATCTAAACGCGAGTAATCTTGATGAGCTTAATACTTCTAAGTGATTGAAGATATCCCGGGAAGACTATTGTCATTACCAAGAGAAACTCAAGGTTTAACTCATGGCGTTTAGTGTTCTTATTCCAACTATGTGGGGAAGAGATGGAAGAGTTAGTTTACGAAGTTGAAAGAGGTACACAAGTGTGTGATGATTTTGATGTTATCGCAATCATCGGGGAGAGATTGTGTACATTGGGGATGCTCATTGTTTTACTTGAGGGCTTAATCGGTGATTCGGAGATATAATCACTTATTCGGAGTGGACATCCGTAGAGATTGTCATCCGCAGAGATAATCGATGATTCGGCTTGTTTCTTCAATGTTATCGGTTATTCTCTCTTTGGGCATTCGGTGCCGGGTTCTTGAGCTTCATACACTTTTTCGGGAGAGAAAAGTATACATCGGGGTTATTCTTTGGCTATTGGACTTAATCTGCTACTTCGATGGTATAAGTTTCTCTGTCTTCGGGTATATGTGTATTCGGGTTCGTGAGCTCTAGTCTAAGAGACAGACTGCATCAATTCATCTACTTGGGGGAAATTGTTCTCTTGACAACTTTTGTTGAGGTGAATTTCTGTTTTAGGGTAACATGCAGCGGTTCATCACGGTTCATTATCCAACGTCAACACCATCATCAACTATCCAATAAACACTACGGTAAACACATCATTCATGCATTCTGTCGGCTATTGCAATGACAACATGGTGAAGTAAACCAGATATGTCAAACTTGATCATGAAGTGTGTTAGTGCAAATATTACGATATTTAATCTATACATTCTCACTTGTTTTGTTGATGACAAACATGTAACTTGTAATACATAACGTAAAATGTATAAAGTTACTTGTAATTATATATTGTCTCAACACCTCTCGACGAATCAAGTCCTTGTAATTATATATTGTCTCAACACCTCTCAACGACTCAAGTCCTTGTATGCTACAATACAGGTTCGTACATGTTTGTTATGTTGCGTTATGATCAAAATCCCAACAAACCATTAAAACATGTTTAGTTAAATAGTTTATGTATAACAACTAGTGTTTACATATTGGGTAAATATATACATAACTAGTATGTATTATAAGGGGTATCATAAATGGGTAGAAAACTTAAGTATTTGACCCATTGACCAAATACATTGAATGTAGTTGGGTAAAACCCAAAAGTCCATGACCCATACCCAATGTCTAGATACAATGTACCCTTGGTGGGCACTCAAAACCATAGACTAGATGCATTGCATCTTGTAGATACATTGAATCTACTTGGTACCCATAACCCATGACCCATACCCAATGCCTAGATACATTGTACCCTTGGTGGGCATTCAAAACCCATGGATCATATCCATAATCCATGGTATTGACCCATACCCATAAGACTAGATACATTGTACTCACTAGATACATTGTATCTAAAGGAATACCCATGGACCAACTCATAACCCATGACCCATAACCAAAAAACCCATGGGTAAAAGGGAGCGTCCCACGGATCCCCATTAATACACTAGACGGATCCCTCAAGGGAGGGATCCGTGGGATCCGGGGAATAGTGGCTAGTTTTCTTCTATAAATAGTGAGCCACTTCTTACCATTTCTTCACACCTTCACACATAGTTTCTCTCCACCAAATCTAGGATATTTAAATCATTAGGAAACATGTAAACCACCCTCATCTCATATGATCATAATGCTTCTAACTCTCATTTGTTGAAAGCATACTCGAAGTGATCCTCCAAAGCAAGCTTGAGATCTTGCTTCCTTACCTCGCCTCAACGAGGCCACGGGCCAAAAATCCTCCACTTCCATGGGAAGAAAGGTGGTGCTTGGTCTCTTGGAAACTCTTTGGATACCAAAGACCTAGAAAAGGTTGGCCTTTAAGGTACATGAAGATCTTATACAACAAGCTTGGGAAGTCGGTGGAGTAACTTGATGTCGCGAACAAACACTCATGACATAAGTAATATCGAGCTGGAAGTGATCACCCATCACAATATACAAGAACATTCACGGTGGATCGGCTTCATTATTGGTCTTTGACTTTGGAGCTTCATAAGGTGTAGTAGCGGTCCGTACACCCTCCATACAAACTTCTTCAATATGTCCTCACATATTTATCGGTGATAAAGATACCATCGGTTTCTGCGAACTTGAAGACCCAAAAGAAAGTCATCTCCCATTGCACTCATCGAAACTCTCCTTCATAAGCTCCTCAAACTCCTGCACCAAGCCTCCTTTGTGGATCCAAGAAGATCTTATACAATTGCACCTCTTACGTAACCATGCTTGAGAAATGTAGAACTCAGCATACCGGGCTCTAGGTGCTGATGTAGTCCATAGAGAGCTTTGACCACCTTATAAACATGATTTGGATGATCCGGATCTTCAAATCCTTTAGGTTGAGTGATCACCCATCACAATATACAAGAACATGAAGATCTTATACCTGGCCGATTTTGAAGCTGTTGCATCTCATCCTGCGCATAGCTTCAAGCCAACTTGAGTCTTCAAGAGCACGAGTAACACCGGTTGGTTCCAACATGAGAGAAAACAAGCAAGCAGACAATGTTGATAGTGCGTGTGATTGTCTCTCTGATGATTTGAGACATAAGAGACAAAAGCCACTGTCCATATTTAGAAGCCGCCGGTGCCTCTTGTTCTAACAGAGCATTAGGATCACCAATAATATTAGGCTGTGGATGTACATTATTGATCCTTGTTGTAGTGGTGGTGTTGACATCAATGGAAGAATCAAGATTAGTCATTGTAGGTTCAAAGTCGATTATCATAAGAAGGTGTATTGAAGATGCACTTTAGGTTGATGATGACCAAGATCTGAAGGTTTGGAAACCTTGTATAAGGTTCACCAAGATCATTGACACTTTAGTAGACATAGGAGTAGTGTCACCATATCTTTCGGTAGAATTGGAGAGGTGAGGAGAAAGCAGAACTAACTTATTGAGTTGAAGTTTCTAGGAAACTTCATTTGTACTATTTTCAACATTCCTCTCAAACATCTAAATTGGCTGCATACTCTTGTTTCTTGATCGGCGGGGTCCTCGGCATAATAGAATTCATCTTCACACACATCGGTATAATCTTTAAAGTGTCACCACAAAATTGTTGGGAGAAGGAAGGTACTACATGGGTTGTTCATCATCGGACCTTTGTCGAATTAGCATCCAAAGTGTACGTATTAGGAGTTGGAGATGCTTGAGAATCGCATTTTGATCGACCTTATGTCTAGCATAACCCAAGTGTCGGTCAAGTAGTCAAGATCAAATGACCAAACATGACCACGGCCTTGAACATTAGGCTTGTCTTCAAGATACCTCGATTCAATGTCTCCTCAATCTTCTTTGCGGATACATTGTAAACTCTGTATGCCTTACTATGAGCGAATACCCACAATGTAGCCATCATCGACTTTCTCATCAAATTTGCCCAAAGGATCACCGGTATTTAAGATTGTCACTGACGCCCAAACGGTTTAAGGTAATGAATAACGGGAACTTTTCAAAGAGAAGTTCATATGGTGTTTTAAGATGTGGTCTAGTAATGGACACTCTATTGAGTACATAACAAAACTGTACCTGTGACCTCAGTCCAAAACATGGTAGGAAGTTTAGAGTCGCTAGCATTGATCTTGCTTCTATTAAGGTTCTATTTTTTCTTTCTCCACCCCATTTTGTTGAGGGGTTCTTGGAGTGCTATAGTCCTTTTGATTCCTTTAACTGCGAGTTCTATCGAATGGCATTTTGAACTCGTACCATTATCACACCTAATTCCTTTCACCTTTTGTTCAAGCGATTCTCAATAAGGGTAATGAAGTCTTCGATATCTCGGATGTTTCATCTTTGGTTCTTAGAAAGAATACCCAACAAAATTTACTAAATCCATCGGTGATCACGGACAAAAATATTTATGATCAATGCTTCTCACTTTAGTTGGACCAAGCAGATCCATATGAAGCGGTGAAGAGGTTCGGAAATAATAGTTACTTGTATATGAGGAACACCTTTGTAGGAGGCTCTGTCTTGCTTTCCTTTGTTGCATGCAACACAGTTATGATCATTGGTGAATACTTTGGCGAAGTCCTTGAACAAGGCCCAGTTTAGAAAGTTGGTTGATGGTCTTGAAATTGACATGGGCCGTCCTTACATGCCATTTGGTGGACTCATCCACAGATGCTTTAGCCACCAAACATGTTAAGTCACTTCTTTGGTTTGACATCTGTTAAGTTGAATGTATACAAATTGTGACTACGAGGAACCTTGATGAGAATTGAAGTATCTTACGGGAGTTTGAAGTCTTTAGGCAAGACAAGACATTCATCCTCTGTGAAGAGTACTTTGTTCTTAGTGTCACAAATTTGTGAGGCGAAGTGTTGAAGTTCTAACATAGTAAACATTCTCAAAGTCCAAGCGAGGTGTTTTGATGGTCCCTTTTCACGTAATTAGTCCATCACTTCCTCCAAAGGTTACATTGCCTCCACCTTGATAGGTATAAAGTTATGCATCATATCCTGTTTCACGACATACTTCTTCAACAATTCCAACATCTTTATGCTTAAGGGATGACTAACTACATCGTTCTGCTGAGGATCATAATCAACAAAGAAGGTTCCAAGTACATCTTCCATAATTCCACCGGATCTAGGAAGAGAGCTTGATGAAGAGCGACATTAGATGATGATGGATATGAGCTTGGAAAATAGCTGACTTTGGAGTAGGCTCCAACAAATGCAAGATTACTAGCGATGAAGATGATCGAAAGGACTTCTCATCATGTTCAAGAGCTTTAAGCTTGTTGTACACTCATCAAATGTCATCATGTCCAAACCACCTTTAGCTTTTAAAGCTATGCTCACATGTAGCCGGGATGGAGGTAATGACCTCGAAACTTAGAGTTCTGATCATCATTATCAAACGCTTTGAAAGTGGTGAGCTTGGGAAACTTGTCATCTTCATTCATAGAAAACTAACTACATCATGCTTTGGGTTCTTGATGTTTAGTCTAGGAGTTCATATCCATTAGACACATTGTCTTGGATATTGTCTAGTATCATATTCTTGTATCTATGACTAGACTAGATGGTTTATGTGTTTGTGCCATAAAACACAAGGTTTATTATGTTGGGCCACAAAACATAACGGTGTCATAGATGTGTCAAAGGCATTAGTGAAGAGTGCCAAGATCCGTGTTGAAGGCATTAGTGAAAGGTGTCAAGGATCTTGTAAATGGCATTAGTGAAGAATGCCTAGGTCGTATAATCGATGAGGTGCATCGTTATACATATAGTATTTGTTTAGATCCAAGGATGGTGATATCCTTGATGGTGTTGTAACAAGGTGGATCTCCTCGAGATTAGGTGTTGTGATGGGTAGTAGTTCCTCCATAGTAATAGAACTAGGTGCTTAGCCTAGTACCTAATAAAGGGTAGGCGACGTTGTGTAGGTGTGGTTCACCTTGGGTGAAAGAACCGGTGGTTAGCCTAGCACCAGTATAAAGGTTAAGCGACGTTGTGATTGGTGTGGTTCGCCTTGGTGTGAAAGAACTTGGTATTTAGCTTTATACGGAAAAAGGTGTAAGCGAAGTTGTGAAGGCTTCTCCGCCATAAGGAGTTGTTGTAGTGATTACGAACTCTCGAGTAGGTGACTCGGGAGTGGAGTAGGCAAGGAAGGTGTCCTTGTAGCCGAACCACTATAAATCCTCGTGTTGGTTTGTCTATCCTTTTACTTATCTCTTTACTCTCATTCTTGCATTACATTGTTTATTTTCTATGTGGTTGATGTCTATGTTTGTGACACATACTTTGTCTTTCATATAGTCACAAACTATATTTAACACTTTACATATTATGACACGCTTGATCAAGAAAAAGCAACCGGACTAATAATGGTGAAACTTGATTTTAATGAACCATTAATCTTGCGGAATCTTATGTGATATTAAGGGTTGGCCTTACATGCCGAATCGTTAAATGCATCCTCGCTCAAGATTAGCAAATGCAATGGTTTATACTATATTTGATACAAAAGTTTTAAGTTTGAAATGGAAACGTATTCAACCCCCCTTTACGTTTTCACAATTGGTATCGAGCGGGTTGGCTCTAGTTTTTAAAACAAATGGTTTTCAAAACGAGTACGGTCCTCGTATCAAATTTTGGTGAAGTCAGCATAATATGAAAAGTGTTTTGTTGATTTTTTCTTTGAAGTTTTGTTGTTAGATATCTTGTTAATCAAGCTTGATTAAAGGTAAAATGGTTTATATAACTTCACTAAAAAGTCTACAAAGGTTAAACCTTTTAAATCGGGTCAAAACGTACATTTTGTAATTATGTGTCGATCCGCGGATCCTCGAGTTAGATCGGACGGATCCTCAAGCAAGGGATCCATGGTGCGAAGACAATTTTTGTGCAATTTCAAAATTCATAACTAATTAACCGTAAGTCGTTAGAAATCGTGCCACCTATCGTTTTAAAGGTATTTGAGTCTACTTTCATTTAAAAATGATTTCATAAACTGATTCAAAACAAAAATTTATAGAATCATTGATTTATAATAGAAAGTCATTTTTTCGGTCATAACTTTTGCACAAACTTTTGATCTAATTGGAGACGGATGTTTTCATCTTTGAATAACAATGTGTCCTCTTTTGAAATTAAGTTTTTGATCATATTTATAAAGGAAACTAATCAAGCTTGGTATACATGTTTAACACAAAGCGATGAAAAGAACTTTCGTATGCTATGCTAAATGATAAATTGTTTCCCTTGCATTACTTGATTATTTGCTTATCTCAAATAGCTTTTGTGCTTGTTTGATTGGTTAACATACGTGATTTCCTTACCTTGTTGTTCATTCTCTTGAATGTCGATTTAGTAAATATCTACTAATCAATGTGCTACTTGAAGGAGTGTTTGGGATAACATCTAGTTGTGTCGAAAATGTTAGTTTTATAAGTTGAAAAATGTTTAAAACATATAACACACTAAAATGGATTTTTGATTGAGTTTGTCATGTGTGCAACATAAATGTTTTATGTGCCTATGTGATTTCTTGATTTCATATTTTCTTGTATCGTTTCTAAAAACAACAAGAATGTACATCGGATCATAACCTACACTTGTGTTGATGATGTACTCTCCCGTTTTCTTTTTCATGATCGCTCTCCAAGCTTCATAGTAGGATTGACAACTTGATTATTTCATCCGATATACTCAAGTAAATTATTTTGCAACGCAAATATAATTGTTCATATCCGAAAGTCCAAACTCGAGCTTTCCAACAACATATGTTGAACTAGCTCATCCAACCATTTTTTTGTTCACCATATGGACAACTTCTAATTTTTTTGGACACCTTTGTCACCTTAGTTGTTTCAAGTATAATATTAATATAAACGAAGCAAAGTATCATCATTGTTACTCTTCGATAGGCCATTGTAGGAATATAATTTTTCCTAACTTGAGAATGAATATTGGAGAACCTATTGCACTAGAAACTCAATTTGACCTAACGGTTGAATTGCTTCCTTGAGAGAAGTTGGGTATGTGGAATCGCCTGTAAAAATGGTCGTGTTTAGCCATAATTGAGCACCGCTAGTAATAGTCTCATATTCATTCTCTCACTTGAGAAATTTATACTCCTATGTTTTCCTAAAGTAAGTTTACAATGGAAATACTTTGCATTGTATTAGGATTACTAATCAAACAAGTTGTAAAATTAATTTTTCTTTTAGTTAATCACAACCACTTGTCTCATCAAACGATTATCTTGCTTTGATCAAGAAGAGCTACATGACTTCATGGACGAAGCTCATTGTATGCTAATCATCATCAGTAATAACTAGATTGTCCTAAACTAGTACTTCACAACCCTTTTGTCTTGAACACCATCATGTGATCTTTTCTTTCAAGACACATACCTTGCATGTCATTGTTAGTGTAAATGATTTACTAATCTAGACCGTAAATTTGTTTTAGGCTTCTTGAATAGTGCTTGTAAAGTTTGCTAAACCTTTCTGTTATTTGTGAGCTCGATCTTTTTTTGATTGCCTATATGTGATCTCTACATGTTCTCCTTGCTTTGCTTAACATGTATACTTGTGTGCTTGCTGTAAAAACCATTAGTTACCATCAATCATTTTCTCTTGATCATTTAAGTCCATCTTCATGTAAGACACTTAAGAGACTGAGTAACTTAGGATATGTAGGTGCTAGACATTGATAGAACCCAATCACCTCTTTTTCACCTCATTTGTTAGCCGGATCCCTAGACTTAAGCTAGTCGGATCCCTCTAGTGAGGGAACCGGTGGAACCGTGGAACAATAGGAACTTTATCTCTTTAGATAATCATTTCAAATTTCCTTTTTCCCACACAAGCACTTTTTCAACACTTAGGATTATCTGTTTCCTATATGTTTATAAACGAGTTGCATTTATATGAGTCTTTACGTGTTCTTTCATTTTGTTTCATAATTTAATGTGAACAATTTATCCATTGGTATAAATGTTTTCCTTTTGTACTAACTCTTTTGGATTCTTGTAGGATAACAATGGTCGATTTCATCATCAAGTCAAGTTGTGCTCATTCGCACATTTTTTTGTTATTTCTAATCTTGCATCATCCTAACCATCTTAATCCACTTTTATCACTACTCACAAAGTCATCATGTCTACCACCTCTATTGAGTCATCAACCAAGTCAAAGATTCACCTTCATACCTTTCATCACCTCTACCACAACTTCCATACCTCTAAGTCATAATGATGATTTCTATCATTATCAACGTGTCCAAAGGTCTAGTTCATGATCTACGTGATGAAGTATGTCTCATGTTCTACCACACCCTATTTGTGTCAACCACATCCTACAAGTGTTTCACTACCACTAAAATTCATGGTCGCTCAACCATCCTTCACAAACATCTATGTTGTCAAAAGCCAAGTGAATTTCGTAATGAAATCGCCTCATCCTTAAGCATATTTTTTCTTACCTTGAACAAACCTTACAACCTCTAAACCAACCATGATGATGCAAGTAGTAGGATTATTCTCTTTTGACACTAATCCTTTCTTTGTATGTTCATACATATACACTTTGATGTGTATGGGATTCTCGCTCATTTATGGACTAAATTTTACACTAATTTTATTTTGTAGGTTCTTCTTGACGCCCTCGAGCTGGGGAGCTTCGTCGAGCTTTTACAAAGTGCATCATATGACTTACTCGTCCAAGGACTAATATAATTTTGCACTAACTTTTGTTTTGTAGATTTTCAAAACACACTAGGAAAACTTGACGCCTCGAGCTAGGGGAGCTTCCGTCGAGCTTTACAAAGTGCATCATATGACTTACTCGTCCAAGGACGAATATAATTTTGCACTAACTTTTTGTTTTGTAGATTTTCAAAACACACTAGGAAAACTTGACGCTCTCAATAAAGGGGAGTTTTTCGTCAAAGCAAAAACATTGCAAATTTTGCAATACTTTCGTCTTAGCCTTCCTAAAATACTTGACGCCCTTAACAAGGGGGAGTAACCGTCAAAGGGGAGCATGCACACATTCATTCTTCAAAATTCCTTTATGTTTCAACAAAAGGGAGATTTCTTTCTCATCATGTATTTTTCCTTTTTCTTTTCTTCTTAACACTAACCTTGATGTAGGTTAAGCCTCAAAAATTTGATCATTGAGCCATTGGCAATAATGGTTATAATTCAAAGGATATATATTTTTTTTTTGTGATTCTCTAGGTTCCTCTTAAAGGCGAGATCACCACCTTTTGAAGACGTGCAACCTCAACGACATGAGTTGCTAAGCTTCGTCATTAGTGTTTCGTGTTGAAGGTATTGGCGTGGTGTGTCAATTGGAGCAATAAGGTGTTTTTCTTTTAACTTCACTAGGGATGATGCAAACTCGCCATTCTTGGGAGAAATTAAGGTTAAAGGACACACCCTTTTTGTTTCGACAAAAGGGGGAGAAGAGTGTAAACGGAGAAGGTAATATATAGGAAGTACGGACACAAGTAACTTTGACATTTTACCTATCTATTACGTTTACATATATTTTGTCATCATCAAAAAGGGGAAGATTGTTAGTGCAAATATTACGATATTTAATCTATACAATCTCATTTGTTTTGTTGAGGACAAACATGTAACTTGTAAGACATAACGTAAAATGTATAAAGTTACTTGTAATTATATATTGTCTCAACACCTCTCGACGACTCAAGTCCTTGTAATTATATATTGTCTCAACACCTCTCGATGACTCAAGTCCTTGTATGCTACAATACAGGTTCGTACATGTTTGTTATGTTGCGTTATGATCAAACCCCCAACAAAACATTAAAACATGTTTAGTTAAATAGTTTATGTATAACAACTAGTGTTTACATATTGGGTAAATATATACATAACTAGTATGTATTATAAGGGGTAATATAAATGGGTAGAAAACTTAAGTATTTGACCCATTGACCAAATACATTGAATGTAGTTGGGTAAAACCCAAAAGTCCATGACCCATACCCAATGTCTAGATACAATGTACCCTTGGTGGGCACTCAAAACCATAGACTAGATGCATTGCATCTTGTAGATACATTGAATCTACTTGATACCCATAACCCATGACCCATACCCAATGCCTAGATACGTTGTACCCTTGGTGGGCACTCAAAACCCATGGATCATATCCATAACCCATGGTATTGACCCATACCCATAAGACTAGATACATTGTACTCACTAGATACATTATATCTAAAGGAATACCCATGGACCAACTCATAACCCATGACCCATAACCAAAAACCCATGGGTAAAGGGCGTCCACGGATCCCCGATGTCTGCTGGACGGATCCTCGAGGAGGGATCCGTGGGATCCGGGGAATAGTGGCTAGTTTTCTTCTATAAATAGTGAGCCACTTCTTACCATTTCTTCACACCTTCACACATAGTTTCTCTCCACCAAATCTAGGATATTTAGATCATTAGGAAACATGTAAACCACCCTCATCTCATATGATCATAATGCTTCTAACTCTCATTTGTTGAAAGCATACTCCCGAAGTGATCCTCCAAAGCAAGCTTCGAGATCTTGCTTTCTTACCTACTGAAGTGATCACCCATCACAAGATACAAGCACATGAAGATCTTATACACAAGCTTGGGAAACTTGTCATCTTCATTCATAGAAGACTAACTACATCATGCTTTGGGTTCTTGATGTTTAGTCTAGGAGTTCATATCCATTAGACACATTGTCTTGGATATTGTCTAGTATCATATTCTTGTATTTATGAATAGACTAGATGGTTTATGTGTTTGTGCCATAAAACACAAGGTTTGTTATGTTGGGCCACAAAACATAACGGGTGTCATAGATGTGTCAAAGGCATTAGTGAAGAGTGAAGAAGATCCGTGTTGAAGGCATTAGTGAAAGGTGTTGAAGGATCGTGTAAATGGCATTAGTGAAGAATGCTTAGGTCGTATAATCGATGAGGTGCATTGTTATACATATAGTATTTGTTTAGATCCAAGAATGGTGATATCCTTGATGGTGTTGTAACAAGGAGTGGATCTCCTTGAGATTAGGTGTTGTGATGGGTAGTAGTTCCTCCATAGTAATGGAACTAGGTGCTTAGCCTAGTACCTAATAAAGGGTAGGCGACGTTGTGCAGGTGTGGTTCACCTTGGAGTGAAAGAACCCGGTGGTTAGCCTAGCACCGTATAAAGGGTAGGCGACGTTGTAATTGGTGTGGTTCGCCTTGGTGTGAAAGAACTCGGTATTTAGCTTTGTACCGGAAAAAGGTGTAAGCGATGTTGTGAAGGCTTCTCCGCCATAAGGAGCTGGTGTAGTGATTACGAACTCTCGAGTAGGTGACTCGGGGAGTAGAGTAAGGCAAGGAAGGTGTTCTTGTAGCCGAACCACTATAAATCCTCGTGTTGGTTTGTCTATCCTTTTACTTATCGCTTTACTCTCATTCTTGCATTACATTGTTTATTTTCTATGTGGTTGATGTCTATGTTTGTGACACATACTTGGTCTTTCATATAGTCACAAACTATATTTAACACTTTACATATTATGACACGCTTGATCAAGAAAAAGCAACCGGACTAATAATGGTGAAACTTGATTTTTAATGAACCATTAATCTTGCGGAATCTTATGTGATATTAAGGGGTTGGCCTTACATGCCGTAATGCGTTAAATGCATCCTCGCGTGGAGATTAGCAAATGCAATGGTTTATACTATATTTGATACAAAAGTTTTAAGTTTGAAATGGAAACGTATTCACCCCCCTACGTTTTCACAGAGTGAAATTCCCCAGATTTGTTACTTAAACTTGTACTAATCCTTGTGAAGAATAAACGGTGTACCCAATGTACAAAACCTCTTGACGTATTCTCAACTGCGTGAAACACCGAAGTGATAGCTACGTTGTGGGTTAAGTGAGAAAGAATCACAACAATAACTAAATAGTCAAGTCTTTATCACACTCTATAAATGCCCAAACAAGTCATCTTCGCGGAAGGGTAGAAAGAAAAAAGACGAAAATATGTAAACGTGCCAGGAAAAACCTCACTTCAAGCCCAAATTAGAAATACCATCCAAACAACCCCGTAGTCAACCTTGATCAAATATTAATTCAAGCCGTGACATAATGACCTTAGTGAGAATGTATTAACCAAAGTACCAATCCACATAACTCAATAACTCATATCAACAAATATCATAACACAAATTGCAACTCAAACATCTCAAATCTCATCATCGTCAAATTTCCATTTATCCAAGTCTCATGTAGTCAAATCTCATAATCGTGACCTAATTTTGAGAAGTCCATAATGTCCATTATCCAAATTCTCGTTATTACATATCCTACTCAATCAGTAAATCTCATAGAACCTCACTAAATTAAGTCTCATGTTATCACCAAAATGCATAAAAGAAGAAATACCATGGTACCCGATTAAATGCATGTAATATTACAGCCTAAGTGTCCATTCGACCAAATGCATACACAAAATCTTACTTGCATAATCAAAATTGTCTCGCTCACAGCCCAAGGCCCACAAAATAAATCAATGTTACCCAAAGCCACGATTAAAGCCCAAGTCAAGGATCCAACCCTAATTACCCGTGTATAAAACACTCCACAAATCACACACTTAACCCTAGTACATAGCAGTCAAACCTAAAAAAATACTCTCAACACAACACGCCTCTATCATCAGCTTTGCATCTCAAACCCTAAAACTCAATCTAACTATCCGCCCCCATCCTGAATAATCAGTCACATCTCCCATCCGCATCTCAATTTACAACACTCATCACCTCACAATAATCAGTCACATCTCCCATCCGCATCTCAATTTACAACACTCATCACATCACAATAATCAACACCGATACATTCACACACTAACGTTCCTTCGATATTTAGAGCTCGCCACAGGGATGGCTTTGAGCATATGGACGTAGCTTCAAAAATCAAACCAAGGTAGGTTATTCATTAATCCCGTTTAGTGATTTTTCCTTTTTGTATACAACGAATCAAGAATTAGGAAGATAACTTGATAATTATATTTCTTTTCTTTTAATTTCGGATCAAACACATAAGGATCAATGATGATAGTTGTTTCTTCTTATGCCTTTGGCTTGATGGATTCTTGAGAAATCCTAAGAAACAAATATGAGATCTTATATCATACTTAGTTTTTCCTTTGAGCTTTTGACATGTCTTTTATTTAATTACCGAATTAAAGAACAAGAAAAAACATGGTTGTTATTTTGTTTGTCTTTTGGCTCGAATATATAAAAACTTAGATCAATGATGAGGTCCTTTGTGGTGATATGGATCTAAAAAAGGTCATGAGAAATCATTAACCCACGAGAAAGGAGAACTGAGATCAATTAAAATCATTGCAATAGTTTTTAGTACGAGTCTTAGATATTTGAGTCTTGGATCTATGATGGTGTTATTTCATGTGTTTAGACCCAAGATGGTCTTGATGATAACATAGTATACCACGAAATTAGAACTGAGATCTTGAGAGTCTTGATTGAGTCATGATTGTTTCTTTATTTTAGGAATTGTGATGATGAGGTTGTGTGAAAGCCTTCAAAGGTGTAGACTTGACACAAGGAAACACAACCTAATTCTGAGATCTTTAATAGTCTTTTCATTTTCGTTGAAGGCTTTTGTTGTAGTGGATCTTCATGGACTGATGATAGGTTTTACAAACTGAGGTCTGATGGTTTTGGTATATTGGTATAAGTCATGTGGTCTTTGGTCTTGTTTAGTTTAAGCATAATAGCTTTCTTCTTATTCTTTTTCTGACAAGTCGCTAGACCTTATGTTGTGACAAGTTGCTGCACCAAGTCGCTACGACAGTTGACTCAATAATCTGGAAAGAATAATGACAAGTCGCTATCAATTTTTGACTTTTTCGCGAGTTATTCCGACTACTTTTCCGACCATCTTCATACAAACCCAGGAAAAGTAGCATAAGAAATGCTTCATTTACCCTTTTTGACCACATATTTTACCGTTTAAGACCATTTTTTTACACGGTTGGTATCAAAAAGTCACAAAACTAAACAAAGAATCTGACTTGGACAAGAAAATGACACACGATAGTTTTGACTATGAAAAACCACATGACATTTTTTTTACCAAAAGATACCAAAACTTGTTAAAAACTGTATACCCATAATAATAAACGTAAAGAATATTTCGACCACAGAAAAATGCACAAACCCGTTTAAAAACATGTATCAAAACCACAAAAATCAACAAAAGACAATAACCATGGCTCTGATACCATTTGTAGGATCGTAAATATATTGTGTTGTTTGATGATTCGGGTGGTCTTGGATGATGGAAATACATGTTAGCCATTTAGAGATAGAAAGATAAGAGATGGTGTTCTTGGTAGAGACTTGCTTAACAAAAATGAAAGGTTAGATTGAAAGAAGCACCACCCCTTCCAAGGATGGAAGGGGTATTTATAGTTACAAATACTACGTCCTCATATCGGATTGTGGATCAGGCATACAGTGGGTAAAGACCCGTCCTTCCTCCACGGTGTTACACTAAACTATTCTACGCTACTAACTAACTAATTAACTATTGAATAAAGTAAATAACTACAAGTCTACGAGCTAACATATGCTAGACCATAATTGGGGTGACCGACACTTTAACATGGAATTTCCAATTCCTAACAGATACACCTCTTCTGATATTAGGAGTTGCGGAACCTACTGTTATAATGTACGCTTGTATAACTTCGCTAAAGGAAAAGATTTTGTTCCTGATGGTTTATTTCTTATTAGTGCCAGCATAATGCGTATTGCTTAAGTTTCTCTAACTGAAACTGAACTGCATTGCGCGGCTAGCCTTTCTTTCAGTTTAGATTAGTTTTGCCCCAAATTTTTCGACACTCGAAAACCTTTGATCCCACTCGTTACAAGGATTTCATCTCCTAGTTGGTATTTTCTCGTCTTATACTTATTGACTGGGGCTTATGCATATAATTAGACAACATCAGATTCTTTACCTATGGGTGAATTTTGTTATCATAATATCTGTCGTTTATGGTTAATGAATGGATTATAATTATACAGGATACACGTTTTCTGCTGACTGGTGGTTTTGAAAATTTGCTTCGCATATTTGATCTAAATCGACCGGAGGCACCTTCTATAGAAATTGAGCATTCTCTAGGTTCTGTCAGAACTGTTGCGAACCTCCACAATGACCAAACAATCCTAAGTTCCTGCTCTGATTCTGGTGGAGTGAGGTATGTGATTGCCAAACTTTCTCATAGTTATCGTTAAAATCATTTGTTTCTTGAAATTGTAATAAAAAGTTGCATATTTAATGCTATCCTAACTATATTGGCAGACTATGGGATATGAGAAGTGGAAAGATTGCTCATACTCTTGAAACAAAATCACATGTGACCAATGCTGAAGTCAGTAAGGATGGTCGTTATATAACCACTTCCGATGGATCTTCCATCAAGTTCTGGGATGCAAACCAGTATGTTTTCTACCCAAATCATCATCTTGGGCATAACTGTTGCATCATTATTTATTTTGCTTATAATTCAAACTACAATTTTATTTCTGTTTCGTAGTTTTGGATTGGTGAGAATTTATGAGATGCCTTGCAATGTGGAATCAGCCTCATTAGAACCAAATCTTGGTGATAAGTTTATTGCTGGAGGAGAAGACATGTGGATTCACCTATTTGATTTCAACACTGGTTAAGAAATCGGTATGCATTTTTTTAACTTGTTCTTTAACATAATAATGGGAGAAAATGGGTGGGGTAAGAAAGGGTAATTATTTGGTATGGGGCAGGTTGGCCTGAAACATCTTGTCTGGACGCTTGAATAGTTGAATCTATTTCTAAATAACTTGTGTGTTAAGTATGATTCAAAATATATATTTTCAATAATAACATAGTTTTATTTAAATAAAAAGACGTTGGAGGCTTTATGCACTAAAGATCTGCCCGTCTGACTTCTTCGATTCAGCTGCTACACTTGTATACACTATGATTATCTACAAGATATTTTGTGCATTACAGCTGACTAGCACAATACCCGCCCAAAATGGCGGTCACAACCATTTTTTGGTATTTTTGTGGAGGATGCTGATTTATTGTTAGTAATTTTTTGTTAGAAGAGTAATGCATGTGGTATGTGTACAAAGAAAGGGAAACGTATTGGGTGTAAATTTTAAATTTTTCAAAAGTTGAAATGTTTGGAGGGCTAGGTTTGGAGTGTCTAAATCTTAAAATGAAGCTTGGAGTGGGGTTTGGGATTTGGTTGGGCATATGTATGCTTTATATTATAGATTTCTGCCTGTTTTATCTTTATCTCATTTTGGTGCTTTGTTATATACTTTTACCCTTTGGGTGACTTATTGTTTGTGCTCTCGGTTACTACTGCTTTTATTTCCTATCAAAGTGTACATTCTCAGAAACACTTTGTATAAGATGCATTAAAATTACAAATGTCATGAATCTTCAAAATTTATCTTTTGTACATCTGTTTCAAGGTACACCTCTATGGTCCCTGTGTATACTGGATTATATATGGGGAAAATGGGCATGTTGGGTAAACTTGAGCACATTCATGTTATTGGAAAACAATACTACAAAAATGTCCAACCTTTTTTTCCATTAACCAATATATGAAAGTTTTTATTGGATGTGTTTCCGTTTCTTAGTAAAAACATAATTCAAATCGGCTCATTTATGTGTGAATGTGGTTGCAGGGTGCAACAAGGGTCACCATGGTCCAGTTCATTATGTGAGGTTCTCACCTGGAGGTGAATCATACGCATATGGGTCTGAAGACGGAACCATAAGAATATGGCAGACAGTACCTTCAAATCCAAAGGAGAAAGAAAGCCATGTTCCAAACGGGCCAAGCAAAGAGGTGAAGCCCATAACAACTGAAGAGATCGGCACAAAGTTGGAGGATTTGAAAGTTGGAAGGGAATAGAGGTCGATAACTAGAAAACAATACATATGTTTGTTCTACTTTTTGTGTAAGCCTATGTGGTCACTTCATCTTTTGGAATAAATAGCAACTTTTGGATTCTGCCTTTGCTTGTTTGAATTATTGTGGTATGCTGATTATTACGTTTCTAGTAATTTATATGGTAATATTGGGCTGTAAATGAGTTTATACATAAGATTCATGTTACTTGGACTAACTTTTATAACAAATATATCGTGTTTGCGTACTTTTTTCATTGAAGAGTTTGTCAAAAACTTTAAGCCGTTGGCATCAGGCAACTTAGATAAGGACTGGGATAGTCATCCTAATTTTATTCTGTAAGTGTTAATCGCTTTTTTTCTAATCATGTTTGCTGAGAGTCCTGAGTATGAGTTATCAGGTTTCTTTTGTTTTTGTCGACTTAAATTGTGAAGTATGTTTCGTTATTGCTTCTGAAAATTTAAAACAAGTGTCAAACACAAGGGAACACTTCACAAATGAAATGTTTAGTTTTTGGCAGTATGCTTGTGTTAACTAGATTAGTTTTTGTGTTTAGTAGCTTGTTTAGTAGTAATAAGCCAATTGTTGTGTTTAAATAAACTTAGGCTTATGAGTTTATTGTTTTACTTTTCTTATGGCTTATTTGGAAGAGTTTGCCATATTTAGAAATGTCTTTTCTGGAATTCCGGTCATTTTACCAACTTGTTATAAACTTGTAATGATAAGCTAATCATAACATATGATAAAAAGCTTATAAGCTTCCTAATTATGAGGTTACACTCAAGAAGGGGAAGAAATATATTTCAAAATTCAGATTTGTGACATCATGAGCCCGCTAAACCAAAGCCAAATTCCAAATAATCAAAATGTGATTCTATAAAATGTGTCATTTTTTAGTCAAACGTCGAATTATAGTTTTCTTAATTTGAAGATAAGATAAATAAATCCAAAATTCCTTTAGCCACTCAAATACTATAAGGCCCGTTTGTTTTATGGTATTTGAATGGGGATCTCAAGAATCAAGATCAAATCTATTGTTTGTTTTTTATTTTAGGGCTGTATGGTTAGGGTGTATGGGTATGGATCTATAACTTTGAAAGTCATTAATGTTGTTTGATGTGTTATGGGCCCACCACAATAGAATGAGGATAACCAAATGTGAAAGTTTCCAATCTTCCATTATCATTCCATTCTATACCAACACCCATATCCATTGTGATTCATAGCGACAAACCAAACGCACCCTTAGATTCAAAATGAAAGACTGACTTTAAAATATGTGAGTTCTCTCATACCATCTTTAAACTTGTAGATTCATTGATAGTTGTGTGCCTCATATTCTTTTGAGTGTTATCTATCATCATATTATAACATAAAATAATATTGTTTAATTATTTTATTTTATTTTATTTAATATTTAATATTCAATTTATATGTAATAAACAAAATATATATATATATATATATATATATATATATATATATATATATATATATATATATAGGAATATATTAGCTACAATTAATTGTTGCTAATTGGCTACAATTTTGTACTAAACATGTGGGTCCCCGATTATTTTGTGGGTCCCGATTCTTTTACGTGGGTCCCGAATAATTGCTAGTGTATTTTTATGAAGTATTAGAGCTAATTGGCTACAAAAATTATAATGTTATCCCCATATATATATATATATATATATATATATATATATATATATATATATATATATATATATATATATATATATATATAAGTATACCGTGCTAGCGGCAACGGTGTCTAATTTTCTGCAAAATTCCGACGACCATAAGTTTCTTTCAACAAATTGTATTTGTAGCGTCAGAGAATCATTTTCGAATAACTATAATTCTGATGTGTGGTTGCATAGCATCAGAAATATACAGTTTTAAAAAAAAACTATGTGGAGTCGATCTATGTGTGGGAGTATACTTCTAATAGGATTGTTTTAACTTTTAAGTTATTAAGATTTTAGTAATAACAGATTCGAGCATTACAAAAAACAACGATATTATGTAGTTGGCAATATTATATTGTAGCTTAGAGGTATAGCCAACGTGTATGACCGTCTTTTCTTGTTTTGTCAGTAATTTAAGCAGTGATAACTATTTTTTTTTGCATGTGTAGCGTTTATTATTTGGTGTGTGACTTTTAAACTTGTAACCTTATAAATTTAATATCACCATAATAAGATTATCTTGTACTATCAATTTGCATAGATATTTAAGCATTGTTCAAAACTATTTGTTTGGGGTACAAATAATTATCGCTAAAGATAACAATACCATTTAATTTTTGTGATTCTAATAAACTTATATAACATTATTGATATACCGGACAAAGGGCTATACAATATATATTAATTTTTAAAAGACAATTCATATATGCTAGTCCCTTAAGTGGTGCAAGACCGACATTTTTCAAAATAACATTATACAAATGACAACGTACATGCGTCAAAGAAAAATAAACAACAAAAACCTACAATTATTTAGTCTATCATTTTTCCAAATTTGTCACGGGTTCCACAACTACTTCATCATTTCTCATATATTTTTGTCAAATTTGAAACCTGGTTTGACCCGGTTGAACCGTTCCGGTCAAAAAAACAAGTCGATTTAAACCGAGTCAATCCGACACATTGGGTCGAAAACAAGTCAAATTAAATCAGGTCAACCCACTGGGTCTGAAGCATCTCGGGTCAACCCGGTTTTGATGTGTATTGATAGTTTCCTTTTGAAATATATGTCTTCAACATTTTCACTTTAGTTTCAACTTTTCACTTTCTACTTTTTGGTTTCTCCTTTATATATAGTATATAGCAGGGTACTCGCGCGTTTTGGCGGCGGGTACCCTGTGACGATTTAACTGCATAAATAGATCTCGATGAGACATGATTCACCGGTTTGTATTGGTTTTAACGGGTCCTCTCTGGTTCGTTTTCGTATGGCTTTAATTGGTTATCCGAACTGGTGTCGACACTGGTTCCCGGTTGAACACGTTGGTCCGGTCCGGTCCGGTTTTCAAAACTATATGTAACATCGATTTGTTAGCTTGTATGAAGTTTTGTGTGTTTTATTAAGTTGTATAATGTCTATAATAACATATACTTTTCATTTAGAGTGTTTTAAAAATATCATTAATTAGAGTGTTTAATTATTTTATATTTTGGATTATGTTGTAGCTTCTTTAAATTGTATGTTATGAAAGTTTTGTTGTACTTTTTAGTAAGGGGTGTTTTAATTGGTTGTTTTTTATTTGGTAGATGTATTTTTAATTGGTTATATAATGTGAATAAATTATTGTACTTTTAAGTAATGTGGTGTTTTAATAAAAGTATTAATTACACTATGTATTTATCTCTCATTTGACCAATTTCAATAATTCAACTTTTTAACTTTTCACCTTTGACCGTTTTTCTATTATATGTATTGTGTGTGTATATATATATATATCGAGAGAGAGAGAGTTAAGATCAAATAAGAAGATTACTTAAAATAAGAATAAATAAGAAGAACTATAATCGCAAATCCGAGACGCACCGACCTATATTAGATGCATCCCTATAATCTTAAATGCATTTTAACGCACCATAGTGTGTTTTCTAGCTTATAATCGATGCATATACGTATATTAGATGCATTTCATGATTTCTCTTGTTTTTGTTATAAATCGCACGTGCGAAATCATGAAAATCAATTTGCACCATCTATATATCAAATTAACTTTCGAAACTCAAGATGTTGCATCTATATGAATAGAAATGCATCTAATGCAAGTCGTTGCATCTCAAATGCATGGTAATATATATAATATTGTTTACTTAAATAAACAACCATCAAGTCTTGCTTATTTACTTATTTCCTTGTTACAAAAGGGCTCGGGCTCCGTACCTCGCACTAATTGTTGATTGTTGAGACACTGCGCACTAAGAGATGAAAACACCGTTAGAATTATCGTGGGATTGTCTCCCACGATTATCCTCCCGCGAGAGTAAGTAATCGGTTTAGGGTTAAAGGAGAGTTAGGGTTTGTAGATCGTACCTTTAACGAAGGATGTGATTCCCTTTATATACACACGGAATCCTTGTTGGTTCCGTGTTCCTCAACCTTCGGCGTATCCCGCCTAAGTCGGTTGGGGAATGATTATCTCCATAATTAGGAGATATCCGATATCGTGTTCCATAATTAACATTGGGCTTGGACCGTCGTGGGCCCAAACCCTTATCGGATCAGCCCAGTTCGTGCTAGGCTTGTTAGTATCGGACTTTGGTCGGGCTCATGACCCGACTATAGACTATACGTCATCATGTCCCCCAGTCTAGTATGCGCAGTGACCAACTGCGGATGCTAGACTAATAATCGTAGTGAAAGAAAAAACTTTGAAGCGTAGCCAAGAAGCCATAAAAAAGATACCCGCTAGTACATTGTATCTAGACATGGGATTAAAAAATGGGTGCCTCGTGAAGTCTGGGAAAAATAGCTGCGGCGTCCATCAAACGATCTCACCACACGATTAGTATTAGTGGGGTCCACATGTCACTCATCGCGTGGATGAGAAAAAGTATATAACCCTCGCTTCATTTCCACTGTGTTTCTCACAGTAAAAAGAAAACTCAAGCCGCCATTGTCAAGAATCCTTTCATCTGCAATCAAGAAAACCACCTATTTCAAAGGTAGCCGCGCGTGCGCTTTGTAAAACAGACTATGGTTAAACAGTTGTCTGACTTCACCTCCAACCTCACCGAGAGCGATCTTCTAGAGTTCACCTCAGATTACTTTATACCCCTTGATGTGCATCCGGTTGTTCCGGGTGCGCGGGCTTGCAGACTTCCCCGATGGGAAGGTGGGGGTATACACACGTTTTTTCGAATTCGCAAATCAACGTGTGCCTCTATCCCGATTTATGTGCGATGTGTTAAATTATTATAATCTGCACATATCCCAGTTGCACTGCATCGGTGCGGCTAAAATTACCAATTTTGAGATGAACTGCCGTTTACTGGCGGTTAACCCAACCATCCACTTATTCCGCGCCTTTTATCACACAACATGGTCACATGGGTGGGTATCCTTTGCTAAGCGGCGGTAGACTTGATGTTATCTTGAGAAACTAAGCGCTTAGAAATTGGAGGAGTCATTTTTTGGGTAGCGACACATGCTTTCCGTGGCATTATAACTTTTATACCGGTGTGCGTTGGAGGGATGAGTGCCCTTGCACGGATCATATGTCGGCGAGGATGCGGGCGATAAATGCCAACCGCATCCCCATTAGTTCCTATCCTGAGGAATTTTTGGTGCATATGGGCATCAGCCGTAATTTTTTTGGTATGCCGGATGAGATGCCAATCTTCATAGGCGCCAATGGCCAGGGTGGGTAATCATTCTTCCGCACCCCCTTTTGAAATTAATGTAAGAGCTTTCTGCCTTATTCCGCGCATTCTATAACCTTCGTTATTTGTTGTCTTGTCTTGCGCAGAGATGGATATGTTCACCGTGGTGCACCTAGCGAAGCCAGTTGAGGTGAATACAGGGGTACGACCCTTGAAAGAAGGAGAAGAGCCCATACTGGATGCCACTGCAGGGCGTACCCTAGAGATGAATCTAGGAGAAGCAGGGACCAGTTCTTCGGTAGCAGTGGAAGCGACGCCGCTTCAAAGTGTGCCGAGCCCCAGGGTGCCATCTCCCGTAGCGCAGCCACCACCTGTAGCAGTGGCGCAGCCGATGGAAGAAGAAGAAGAACAAGAGTCTGGGCTAAAGCGCAGAAGGTCACTTGGAGAGGATGGCGCGAGTTCATCAAGTAAAAGCGCCCGGTGATCCTCACTGTGGAATCATCTGCCAGCGACGCTGCGTCATCTCACCCATCCGCTGATATCTCTGGCCCTCAGTAAGTAATGTTGTCCATTTTTTGTCTTCTCTATTTTTTTCGCACCCCACTGTTTATATGAGTGACTAATAATTCTGTGTATGCAGGTTTGAGCAGACTGCGGAGTCGCCGCCCCCTGAAAGTCCTGTGCGTACCGAATCCTCTGAGCCAAAGAAGCAGGACGCGGAACCATCTAATCCTGAGAAAGCACCACTGGAGCAACTTATCGAGGAGCTGAGTGTGGCTGCGGCGCATCAGGCAGCCCTAACTGCGCAATTAAGGGCTAGGTACCCCGGGGAAGGCTCCTAGAATGTGCAAAAGGACCAGTATATTGCGCAATTGGAGGCCCAGTTGGCCAGTGCCAAGATGGAAGTAGATGCTATGAGCACGTATGCCCAGAGGCTGGCTGATGAAAAAATGTTGTTGCTGAGCCAAATAAGCCAAGAGCGTACCGCATGCGGAGAGTACAAAGCTTCCTGTATGTGGGCGCTAAAGTATCTCGAAAAGGGTAAGGATGAATTAACCTCGCAACTGGAAGAATTTGGCACTACCGTGCATGGGGCTTTGGAAGTACAGGAGGTGAAACTTCGTAAGCTCAGCCTAGAATATGACGAGGAGTTATATCCTCAACTTCTTTCAACAATCGCAGAGCGCATGTGGCTGATTGGGCACGGGTTGCGACTTGCCGCGCTTGGTACCCTGGAATCCCCGGAAGTTGTGGATGCTTTTGGGCAGTGGTTCAATGTGCCTTAGCGCGGGGTAAGTCAGAAGCAGTTGAGGATCTTCATAGGGCAGAGTTATTGAAGGTGCCCATTGAGAAAGTACCTTGGTATAACGCGCGGGCGTATGATGAGCTGGTAGCTGCCATGGAGAACATGAAATCGATGGAGTTGCCCATGATTTCTGAGCTAGAGCGTGATCAGGATTACCCAATAGGGGTCATTATGGAGGGGTTGACCTTAGCTCGGCATCGTGGTGAAGAGGCCGTAGCGCAGCCAGACCATTTTCTTAAGCCTGATGAATCTCAACTTCTCGTGCCTGTATTTGCGCCCTAAGGATATCTTGAATCCTTTTGCGTTGGAGAAGGAAGTGCCCTTGAAGCAAGTTCTGGAAGCGCATGCTACGAGACTTGCCAAAAAAGAAGGGATTAAGGGTAAGGCTGTCCTATGTCGGCGTGGGCGCGGCACATCTCCCCAGATCTGATGGGGTACCGGTTAGTGTTGCAACCGTGTCGCGCCAAGATTCCGACCTCTTGAAGAGGCTAAGTGAGGTTAAAGATGCAGCCAACCGCGTGGGTGGCTCGTCTCTGGAGCGGTGTAATAGCTGGTAGGTTTGTAAAGTAACAATCCTTTTGTAATAACTCGTAGTTATGAATAAAATCTTCTTTTGTTAAGTTCGTATGGATATTATTGCCACTTGTAATATGTATGCTTATCTGTTTGTCTTTGCGTAAAAGATGTAGTCGTTACACAAGCGCGAATAATATAAGAAATTCATAGGCATGTATGAAAATCATAGTATACTTAAAAAATTCTAAGTATTTTCTATCATAGTCGTGTATGTTATGATATGCAGCGTATTGTAAATATCATATTAAGAAATCAAGTGTCTTGGTTTCTAAATTGTTAAACGTGCACCATATGCAATGTTGCGCACCCGTCGTGGGATGCGCACAGAACTTATTCCAACGTCTTGAGAACAAGATGTTTAACAAGGATACATGATCCAGTGTTGATGGGTTTGCAACCCTCTTACTCAATAAGTTGTTTAGTAGGTTAACTTATCCTTTTACCATCGTGGGTTTATTGAGTGCATGCACGCCATGTAGGCAAGAAATAAAGAATTGTTAAGACATACGGTATATGGAAATAACAAATGAAAATGTGTCGCGGAGTTAGCTAGAAACCACGACGTTTTATTAATACTTGCAAGTTTTTATGAGAAATAAATAAGAGATTATACTAAGTAAAACGGAAAGTAAATACATAGATGTTAATTGGGCACTTCAAGAAAGTACAAGGGGGTCTGTGTGCTGGGCCGTAGCCATTCCTATAGGTAGCACCTCTTGAGGTTGCAGATGTTCCATGTGCGTGGCAGTTCACGACCATCCAAGCCTCGTAGCTTATGCCACTGTTCCCAATGCTTGATAACCTCATAGGGTCCTTCCCACTTTGGTCCAAGCTTACCCAGTATCTTCTGCGTGGCTCGCATCATTGGCGTGATGGCGAAGTCACCAGTGCAATGAAACACTTCGTACTTTGGCGTCGTAGTATCCCTTCATCCTTTACTTTGATTTTGCTTCACGTATAGCTGCGCGTTCGCGCCTTTCTTCTAGCAAGTCTAAGTCGATACGTCGCTCGTCGTCATTGGTTGCCACATTGATTTCAGCAGTGCGGATAGTGGGCATTCCAATTTCGGCTGGTATGACGGCTTCTGTCCCGTAGACTAAAGAAAAGGGAGTGTCTCCCGTGCTGGTTTTGATTGAGGTGCGATGTGCCCACAAAACATGTGATAGCTCTTCCACCCACCTTCCTTTGTGCTTGTCCAGGCGTGCCTTAATTCCTTCACCTAAGCTTCGATTCGCACGTTCCACTAAGCCGTTGGTTTGTGGGTGTTTAAGCGGCGCAAGTCTTTGTGTGATTTTCAACTTCTCGCACCGATCTTTGAAAGGGTTGTCGCGTAATTGTTTCCGTTGTCCGAGATGATTTCCCAGCATCCAAGCGGCATACAATATTTTCCCGGACAAAGCGTTTTACCGGTTGCGATGATTGTCACTCTTGCTTTTGCTTCGATCCACTTAGTGAAGTAGTCTATAGCGACTATGAGAATTTTAACCCCCCGCGCACAGGAACAGCCTGCAATGTCGATACCCACTTGTAGAATGGCCATGGTGTCAGAATTGGTGTTAGCTCGTCTTTGTGGTTGTCGCGGGATGGGTCTATGAACTTGGCAATCGTTGCATTTCCTTATTAAGTCCCAGCATCACGGTGCATGGTGGGCGATGGTATCCGACCTCAGGCGCGAGCCACCACGGACCGAGGTCCGAGTGCATCTTGCATGAACCTTCGTGGATTTCTTGTAGCACATAATTTGCTTGTAGGGGCCAACGCGGTGAGCCATGGTTGCAGGAAGGAGCGTCGATGCAATATGTTGTCTCGAGTTCGAATCTACTGTCTTGTCGCCGTATCCTGCGAGCTTCATACGCTCTTGGGGTAACGCTCCTTTGCTTAGGAATTCGTTATCGGTGTCATCCATGTAGGACCTTCCTCATCTATTAATGTGGATACTTCCATCTCGGAGATTGATTTGCTTTTCGGTGTTTCCACCAAGACTTACTTTGGTGTGCAAAACTTGTCGAGGCGATCTTGCTTAGTGCATCTGCCTGCGATTTTCCCCTCTAGGAACTTGCTTGATGGTGAACCTGTCAAAGCCATTGATCAGTGTCTTGGTCTTGTCGAGATACTGAATCATATTTTCCTCTTTAGCCACGTATTCGCCAACACATGGTTGGCTACTAGCCGGGAATCCACATTTGCTTCCAGGTTACGTACACCCATTCGAGCTGCAATGCGTAGTCCGACGATTAGAGCTTCATACTTTGCCTCATTGTTTGTCGTTGTGAATTCAAAACGCAGTGCATAAGTGAATTCCATTCCTTCTGGATTTGTGAGAATGAGGCCTGCCCCTGACCCATCGACGCATGAGGATCCATCTGTAAACAAGATCCATGGATCGTGTAGTTCCTTCCCACTTGGTGCGGGTGCCTCGTCGGTGTCTGGCTTTTCGATGATGAAGTCTGCAAGAATTTGTCCTTTGATTGCAGTGCGTGGTCTGTAGGAGATGTTGTGCTCACCTAGCAATACACTCCACTTCGCGATCGGCACGATCGTCGGTTTGGAGATGATCTGCTTGATCGGTTGATGCGTGATTCGCTATTGGATGCGCTTGGAAGTACCTGCGTAGCCGTTTAGCAGCAAACACCAATGCCATAACTAATTTTTCCATGGCGCTATAGTTCATCTCCGTCTTCTTGAGCGCCTTGCTTACAAAATAGACAGGGGTTTGTACTGAATCCCTATTTGTTAGTAACACTACGCTGACTGCTCCATTAGTTGAGGATAAATACATAATCAACTCTTCCCCTGGTCGGGGTGCAACAAGTGTGGGGAGCGTTGCCAGGTGTTGTTTAAGCTGTGTAAAGGCTTCTTCCGCCTCCGTAGTCCACTGTAAATCACCCTTTTTATACACTTCTTGAGTGTTTTGAAAAGGGTAATGATTGTTCACGACTTAGATAGGAATCTGTTTAGACCGGCCAGCTTTCCGTTGAGAGATTGGACTTCCTTCAACGTGCGCGGTGAAGGAAGTTCGATGACGGCCTTAGTCTTTTCTGGACATGGTTTTATGCCCTCAGGTTCTATCAGGTATCCAAGGAACATGCCTTCAGTAGCGCCGAAGGTACATTTTTTTGGATTCAGCTTCATGTTGATCTCTCGTAGAGTTTTGAATGTTTCCTCAATATCGCGCACTAACTCATCTTTAGTATGGCTCTTTATGACCAGGTCATCAACATAGACCTCTAGGTTGCGGCCCACCTGCTTTTCGAAAGCATTATCCACTAACCGCTGATAGGTGGCGCCCGCATTCTTCAAGCCAAAGGGCATTTTGTGTACCAGTAGACGCCTTGGCTTGTGTGAAAGGCCATTTTTTCCTCGTCCTCTTTAGCCATCTGGATTTGATGATACCCTTTGTATGCATCGAGGAAACACTTTAATAGATATCCACACAAAGACTCTATTTTCCAGTCTATCTCTGGTAATGGGTAGCAGTCTTGTGGACATGCTTTGTTAAGATCGATGAAGTCCACGCACATCCGCCAGCTACCATCGCTTTTCTTTACCATGACTGGGTTGGAAAGCCAATCATGATAGTAGACTTCCCGCATGATCCCTGCCTCTACTAGCTTATGTACCTCTGCCAGGATTGCCTGCGCGCGCTCCGGAGCTTGGCCGCGCTTCTTCTGGCGTATGGGTGAGTATCCTTGTCGGATTCTAAGTTTATGCTCTGTGATGGAGCGTGGTACCCCAGTCATGTGTTTTGGCTCCCATGCAAAAATGTCCAAGTTCTTTTGCAAGAGCGCACATACAGCTGCTTTGCCGTTGTCCGACAGTGACCCTCCGATGGATATTTCCTGTTCCGGTATTCGGGTGAATGCAACCTTGATTTGGGACTTTGGTTGCGCCTTATTCGGGATTGGTGCCGCTTCGCATGTAATCGTGTTACATTCTCTATGCGATGCGGTGGCATTGTAAAAGTAACAATACCACCTTTCACCGAATTTGAGCATTACGTGCTTGTTGATGATGGCTGCTTGGCGATAGTCGATATCTGTGTCTCCGATAATGCCATTGTATGGCGGGGAGATTTGATCACCATAAATTCCATCAAGCCGTCGCAGAGTGTTTTCATTTCGATCGACCGGTAATCGTATTTGCCCATAGGCCATATCTTCTCACCGTAAAACCCGTCCGCCGTTCGACCGGGCTTAACCGGCTGCGTATTTCGAACGCGATCGCTTGAATCGATGCTCATACATGATGTCTGCGGATGCTCCACCATCAGCGTACATGCGGTGGATGTCGTGACCCCGCACTTATTTCTATGGTGAGTGGTTCCACAGCTGCGTTGTCCATGATTAAGGTGGGAAAGAGATTTCGCTCACGAGAAAACTCTTGGGCGACCTTACGCCTAGTGACCACCGCCATGATTGTATCATGTAGATGGTGTCGGCCTTGTCATTGGGTGTCTCTTTCTTGTTCCCACTCTTACGCCTATCTTTTCCTTCCTTTATGTTTTAACCAAATGGTCCAATCGCCTCTTTAACCATTTTGTCAATGGTGGCCTTGATTGGACACATTCGTTAGTGGTGTGGCCCTTACGTGCGTGGTAGTCACGATATCCACTCCCGGTCGCCGATCCTCAGAGTGCGCATTTGTGGCGGTCTTGGGAAGTTCGCACATTCATTGCGTGTATTTCCTTGGGAGTTTTGGTCGTGGGGTGTATTTGTCATTATCCCTTCCGCTCCCCATTGCGATAGCTCTATTACGGTTGCTACTATGGTCGGTGGATTGTCTCCCGTGTTGTTCCTGTGACCGATAGTTTGAGTAGTTTCTTTTGCTACTTCTGCTGATTCCCGTGGGAGCTTCTCCGAATAATCACTAAGGATAGTGATCGAAGGATTTTGAGTTATTTTATAAATTACAGGGGCTTAAATGCAAATTAAATGAAATTAAAAAGATAAACTATATTAAATAAACGCTATCACTATTTTTTAAATCTAATGTTTTTATTTTTCTTTTATAAAACTTAAATTAAAAACTACGACGCGTACAAGAAAATGTGAAACTTAAACAATATTAATCCTAAAAATATGAAATGATATTTTACAAATTGTATTAAATAACTAATTAAAATTACCTAAAAACTAATTTTAAATTAATGGCCTAAAATACAAGAAAATATGAAATAAAGCTAGAAAAATAAAATTATGACTTGGAAAATTATGAAAATTTTCTATTTTTTATGAAACTAGTCTAATTTAATTCAAATTAAACTATGAAAATTCGGAATCTAAGAAAATGAAAATTAAACTTTTCTCGATTTAATTGTATTAAATGCTAATTAAAATTTGTTTATAAGAAAATAGCAAGCAGTGTTGGAAAAATGTAAGTCTAATTTAATCTCTTGAATCTAAGAAAAATAGAAAAACGTGGCTTGTAAGAAAATGAAGCACTTGTAATAAGCACTTGGAATACCAAGCGGTACCAAGCCATTCTGAAGCTCTAATAAGCTATAAGTACTCTAAAACAACAAATTTCAACTATCCTAGACTTCTATAGCACCGATTAACATGATTTGGTGATTTGAACACTCAAGTGTTTAAACAGATTTGATAGGCTACTTGGAGATCAAAAATAAGCACTAAATAAGCTGGAAACCAAAAACAAGAAATTGGAACCTACACTAGACCTGGCCAAGAGCTAGTAAACCAAAGAGGAGACCTAGATAAGCTCTATTGAGCTCTGGACAAGCCCTGCAATAAGCTGAGAAAACTCAGCTTTGACTGAGTTTTGTGAACAGGGCATATAAGCCCAGTTTGACAAGCTTATTTGAAGCTTAAGAAAAATTTCTAAAAATCTACTAAAATCCTAATAAGAAACTAGACCTCGAGAAGTTATTAATCCCAAAGTTTGACTTGATTTGGCCCAGAGATGAATCAAGGAAAAATCTTCTCAGTTTGGTGAAAACTGAGATTTGCAAATTTTGACTTTTGATAATTATGAAAGGTTTGACTTTTATGAACTTTGCAACTGATTTAAGGACTGATATTAATGTATTATGATGAAATAAGACTAAAGCAATCTAGTTCTATGAATTCTAAACACAATACAAGTTTTTGGTTTTACAAATTCACAACAGTTAAGAGATTTAAGACATAATCATTATGATTTTGACTTTTAGAGATTGCAGAGGCAATATTGTGACCAAAATGAATCAAATGGCTCTAGTTGAGACTAAATGAGCAGATTTCAAACACAAACAAGAGCTTAAGCTCAACTACACCACCGATCGAACACACGTGTTTTCACTGTTGTTTTGATGTTAAACCGATCAAACCATCGAACTAGCACAAACCATTACTTAATATGACTTAAGTTAACCTAGTTACTACTATTTAAGCAGGTTAAAACCATTTAGTGTCCACAAATACAAACACAAACATAAACTGCAACTGAGTAAAAAAATTGAAAATGAGAATCAAACTTACAAGTGACCAGCCTATTTGTGAAGCTTAAACCAAACCCAAACTATGCTACCCTAACCAAATCCAACCCAAATCCATCTCGCAACACCCCATATCCATTTCCAAACTGTTTGAACCAATTATGCTTCTTGGTTGACTTATGTTGACTTTTACCAAAGTTGCTTAAAGCGTGTTCCAAGCTTATCTCCACTATAATAAGCTTAGATAAGCTTGTTTGAATGATAAATAAGCTTATTGAAGCTTGGATGTTTAGCAAAGGAAACTGAAATTGTAAACAGTGACTATAAAATTTGAAAACACAATAACACTTTGAATTAAAACTTGAAACTGAGTTACAATGACTAAATGGCTTAGTCTTAGTACAATAAAGCTTGAGATTGCGATTTATAAACTAATTAAGACATTTAAAGAAAAATGACATACAAAATTTAAAAACTAAGTACTACTCTTCTCTCTTGCTTCTTCCTCTTTTATACTCCAAATAGCTTCCACGTGTCATACGAGAGCAAATCCCATCAAAATCTAAGCCATTGGATCGGTTTGGAGGATTTTGGCCATTGGATCAAAAATGGCGGGAAAAGCTATATTCATCAGAGGCTCGTGTTTTAGCAACTGGGGTGGCATTTATTGTAGTGGGTTGTGATGATGAGGGTGGAGGAAAGGTGAGTTGATGGGAGAGTGAGAGTTGCGAGCAACTTGGGAAGGCAGTGGGAGGGATAAGCAGGGACGGTGGGCGGGCTATGGGTATTGTTTGACTTTGGTTTGACGGGGGTTCAAAGCAGGGGAATGACGGGGTCCAAATGTATAAGTGACAGGGGTCAAAAATTTTGACAAGGCTTGGTAGGTTCAATGAGTTCATCCAAGGTTTCACAAGGAATCTTGTCGTTCAACCTCTTGATGAGTTAGGGACCTAAGTTGGTTATTAATCCCATTCATGAAACCGACTTGAAAAATCTTTATTTTGTTTTACACTTGTTTTGGCATGCTTTAACTTGCATGCATTCATCTTTGATAGCGTTCCATGAATCATTTTGCGCGATGTTTTTGAGTTTAATTGTAGATTCTCCTCGAGTTCATCAAGGTTTGCTTTACCTCTGGCGAGTTCAATGAAACCGTAAATTTTTAGCGACTTCTTCCGTGAGTAAAGTTCGGTGAAACGCCTTTCTCAATTCCTCAAAGCCATTGATGAGTTGCGTTGGAAGCTTCTTGAAGCCATTGATTCGCGCGTTTCCACCGCGCTTTCCACGGTGTGGAGTTGAACATGTGGCACCATATAGGTGTGGCGGTTTTCAATTAGTAGCGGTGATTCAAAACTTTGAGGTGATCATCGGATCACTGTTCGTCATAGGTTTTACATTGGCGGCATGCGCCTCCTTTTGTTCTCTCGAGAAGTCAGCGATGCATCGAGTGAACGCATCCACCTTTGACGGCGCCATGGGAGATATATCTTCATCCTCACGGTCATTATATATGTTTCGGACTTCCGGTGTCCGGTTCGCTATCCCGTTGTCAGGAATTTCAGGAGGATGAATTTTCCCTCCCGGCGCTTGCGACCGCCCTCGAGTTTGTACTCGAAGGGCTTTCACTTGGGAGTATCGTCGCCCAAGTCTCATCATGTATTCTGCGGCTACCAAGTCCGGTGTGTAGACATCGGTACGTCGTTCATCCTCCTCGCTTCCTTCCGGTCTTTGTGAGTTGGACGTCTCATCATCCTCGACCCTTTTCCAAATTCATTAAACACGGGGGTCGGCGGTTGTCTTGGCGCGCTTCTCCTTCCGACGGCGCGGTGGGGAGATTTCGTACTCGAGTCAAAGCGAGTCGGGCTTGTGAGGCTTCGACTCGACCTCTTTCTAGCTTCCTCTTCCATGAGGCGGCCAAGGTTTCGTAATTTGGGATATGAAATCCCTTGGTGTTACTTCAGTCGCGACCCTTCTAAAGCAAGGGTGTTCGCTTCACCGTGTGCCCTTGTTTCTATCCGGTGCATCGGTGCCTTTGTCGGTCGGTCTCTAGCACCGATTGAAGGGAGTGTAAGAACATCTGTGATGGATCCACTGCGCTAGTGTTGGTTGTGGTGGCACAGGTTGTCCCCGAGCGGTTCCACGGAGGAAGACCAAGTCTGGCTTCATCCCTTGTTTTTAGCGATCTTGGTTGTCCTGTGAGTGCGCTTGAAGTCGAACCGATGTGCGGCTTCTTTCCGGTAAGGTCTGTTTGCGATCGCTGACTTCCATGCTTCGTCATTCTAGTCTTAGTTCTTAGTGAATGGTCCCACGGATGGCGCCACTTGTTGATACAAAAGATGGGCGTTCCTTGTTCGGGGCTCCGGCTCTCGTACCAATGGCTGATTGTTGCTTGAGACCTGCGCACTAAGAGACAGAAAACACCGTTAGACTTATCGTGGGATTGTCTCCCACGATTATCCTCCGGCGTGAGAGTAAGTAATCGGTTTAGGGTTAAAGGAGAGTTAGGGTTTGTAGATCGTACCTTTAACGAGGGATGGGATTCCCTTTATATACACACGGAATCCTTGTTGGTTCCGTGTTCCTCAACCTTCGGCGTATCCCGCCTAAGTCGGTTGGGGAATGATTATCTCCATAATTAGGAGATATCCGATATCGTGTTCCATAATTAACATTGGGCTTGGACCGTCGTGGGCCCAAACCCTTATCGGATCAGCCCAGTTCGTGTTGGGCTTGTTAGTATTGGACTTTGGTCGGGCTCATGACCCCACTATAGACTATACGTCATTAGTTATTGTATGTTTATCTGTGCATGCTTGAATATATGTGTTCTTAGGCTGGAAGGTAAGGAAGCATGCAACTCACTTTACACATCAGCGTCACATCAGTTTTCTCTCTCCTCTTTCTTCCGCTCACTTTCACTCACCTTTATGCGGACAAGGGACTCACTTTCAATCACCTTAACTCACATTTTTTTTAATAATCCCGAATTAAAAAACATAAACGTAAACATATAAACACGAAAACATAACCGGACGAAATAGAAAAACTTTTATTCATAAACTAAAACCATTACACAGATTTCAGAAATTAAAAATATTACAATAAAACATGAAATTAAATATTACGAGACAAATGTTCGACTAAATCGGCACGAAGATTTTGATGCATTTGATGTGATCTCATGTACCTCATAACTTTTCGCATTTGTTCATCGGATCGTATGTAGTCATTCGGCTGATGTGCTTCCGCCGGGTACCATTCGGGAAATATTGCCTTTTTTTTCTTTTCATATCATATTATGTAATATGATACATGTATACATCATATTATGGAGTCTTTCTTTTGTCATTATCTTTGTAGGATTGACAAGTACCGCCCATTTCTTCTTCAAAATACCAAACGCCCTTTCTACATCTTTCCTTGCCGATTCTTGCATTTGCTTATACTGTGGAAAACTAGAAGGGGGGAGGGTTGAATAGTTTTACCAATTAAAACTTTGTTTTAAAATATTTAGATTGACTTATGTCAATCTATTTATATGTGTATGTTGTATGTTGATAGATAGATATGTAAATATGTAATGCAAAGGTAAAGAGTAAGAAACACAAAACCACGACACGAGTGTTTATAGTGGTTCGGCTACAAGGACACCTTCCTTGCCCTACTCCACTCCCCGAGTCACCTACTCAAGAGTTCATTAGCACTACACGACACAACTCCTTATGGCGGAGAAGCCTTCACAACGTCGCCTACACTTTTCCGGTACAAGGCTAGACACCGGGTTCTTCCACGAGGTAGAACCAAACCTATCACAATGTCGCCTACACTTTATCTGGTACAAGGCTATATACTGAGTTCCATTATAAAGGAGGAACTACTACCTAACACTACACAACACCTTTCCCAAAGGAGACCCACTCCTTATTACAACATCATCAAGGATATCAATATCCTTGAACACAACCTATCTCTATTTGTACATCGATGCACCATAACGATTGTACACCATTGGTATCTTTCACTAATGCCTTTGACATGGCGTTCAGCACCTATCACTAATGCCTTCATCTTGACCCTTTTGGCATCCTTCACTAATGCCTTTGACACGAACGTTTGGCACCTTTCACTAATGCCTTCGTCTTGACCCTTTTGACATCCTTCACTAATGCCTTTGACACAACACTTCTAGAGAGGTTGAAAGAACTATCAACAAGAGAACTTCAGTAGTCTTGATGATGATGAAGCATGGCAACTCATAGACTTGAGCTTGCTCGACTTCAAGAGGTGGTGATCTCGCCTTTAAGAGGAACCTAGAGAATCACACAAAGAAAAACACAAACTACATAGAAAGATCCTTTGGATCTTAGGTTAGAGAGTTTACAATACTAGGAGAAAGTATGTGTGGAAGTGGCAACCTACAATGAAGAAATGGCTCACTATTTATAGAAAAAAATGTTCTCTTGATCCACGGATCCCTTACTTGAGGATCCGTCCGATAAACTTGGGGCAAGTGGGGCGCTCCTCTTTGCCCATGGGTTATGGGTCATGGGGCATGGGTTATGGGTCATGGGTCCTAGACTTTGGACCATGGATATCCAAGTAGATACAATGTATCTAGTCAATGGGTTATGGGTCATGGATAATACCCATTATGACTTATGCATGATGTCATGCAATGGGTTATGGGTTGTGGGTTATGGACTATGCTCTATGCGGAAGCCTGCTTATGTTGCTTCGGCGGCGTTTCGCCTTCTCTTCGCTCTGGACAGGGGAGCGCTAGTGGACACGGGGAAGGAGCAGGCGAAGCGTGTCGTTCGTAATGGAAAGAAAGAGACCACTACTTCGCTTTTTTGTTGGATCGCCGGCGCGAACACAGTGGTCTCTGACCAGGACCAGGAACCATTTCGAATTTTGATCTTGACATGTCGGTGGGTTTTACCCAACTACATCAATGTAATTAGTCAACGGGTCAAATACTTAAACTTCTACCCATTCTATTACCCATTATGATACATACTAAGCATGTATATATATACCCAATATGTAAACACTAGTTGTTATACATATGCATTATTATATCATGAGAAACACTCTTACTTGTTTAGTGATTTATATGAAAATGTAAGTGTGTTAGTAAACTATTGGCTCAAACTATTTACGTATTTTATTTGTTTCGTTAAAATGATTTTACGTTTGTTATCGACAAAATATTAGAAGATCGTAAAATATAAATTAACGTTTTTACGACTTATTTGTATTAACATATACCTTATTCTCTTATGGTCATCAACATGGACCAGTTCAACTTATGCATATTCGGGTTTTGAGATACGTTTGTCGGTGGAATTAGTTTAGTCATCGTTTTTTAGTGTTTTGAAAGAAATTTTTCCAGAAACTTGAAAAAAAAGATGAATAATAACTTTTTTATGAACAATAAACATGAGAAAACTATTGAACAAAAGTTTACGTGACTTTTGTATCAAGAGTCTCGGGGATGGCGCCATGTTCGTGTATGGTATGTGAACCGTGTTTATATATTGGGTGTGGATTGATAGCGTGTTCAGTTTCCCTTTATTAATGGTAAGAACTCCGTGAGAATATATAAATATCTCGTAGCCGAGGTAATGCTCGCGTAAATCAAATGTGTGTTTGAGGCTGTATTATGAAATAACCATGATATATGTTTGAAAATGATGATAAACTCTATCTATTAAAGATGAGGCTTTAAGGTTATTAGCTCATTTTATGATATGCTCGCATATCATAAACCTATAAGGTGACAACACGTGTCATTCCTGTCTGCTCATAGGATGATTGACACTTTTATCGTGCATGCACCGCATTCGTGTGTCCACCATATACTAGGTGTCTGGCCACTGAGAGCGTGCCATGTTGTGACAACCCGTACTTTCAGGTCATTTCTTGACACAATTCATGTCTCATTATTTCAACATTTATAGTAAACTTGGTTTACTTGTTTCAAATTCGCGTAACCTTGAAGGTTTAGCGGCGAATTCATGATCATGACATCACGTACATTTCATATGGACTATGATTAGTCTACATTTCATTGACATCATGTGCATCTCATTAGTTCATTCACGACATTTCATTTCACATTCAACGCGTAATTTTTATATGTAATAATCTTTATCGCGTGAGTTATTATTTTGTATATTTAATTCATTATTTTCAAAAATGATCCCGATGTATTTTTAAACTCACATTTAGTTTATAAAAACTATATTTTTAGTTTTCCTAGTGTTTCAAATTTATTTGGTATATTAATCGTTAAAGTTAAATTATTACGACGTTTTTCTTAAAAATTATACGATAATTATTTTATCACCCAAATTTCACAAGGAAAGTATTTTTACAAATTTTTATTATCTCATTACATCTTACTTTGATCTATTAAACATTTCTTTTACTCAAAAATCTACCATTTACATTACTTACATTTTCAACACATACTTGTACATTTCTTACACTTTTACTACACTTTCTTTACAAATAATACACAAAATATATATAAGTATAGTTTTAAAAAATACAATATCTACATCCCTCCCTCCTTGGCGACAAGGGAGGTGTATTAATTGATTGGGTATGGTTTGTGTTTGTTAATACTTTCACTCAACCTCAAAAGTCTTGCACTCAAATAATTTCTCATACATTTCATTTTATCAAAGTGTTAGTAAATTTTATTTTCTCTCTTCTTGTTGGCTTCTCAAAACCGGTCACTACATCAAGGTGCCAAGGGATCAAAAATCTTTGCAAGATCAAGTGTTATAACAATCTAGTATATACTCTATATAAGGTTTTGAAATAAAAACCAAGAGTATTTAGGCTAATCCTTGTTACTTTCACCTCATCATTTTCACTAGTAAGATTGTTTTTATCATTTTCATGTTTCCTTTTCATTTTCATATGTTTCTTTTCATTTTTGGAGATAGTATGCATGATATGTGATTTATACCAATTTTTCATGATTTATTGAGTTATATATAAACATATTGGTCATCCTATAAATATTCCCATGGTATTCTTTGGTCTTGATGGTGATTAGGAACCCATGACACCCTAAGAAGGTGTATGGTAGGATTAGATTAGTTTTGGAGTTGATTTGAAGGGATTAGAATAGGTTTTGTCCGAGAAAACTATTTTCGATAACTATATATTTATGTTCTGTCCTTATTTGAATTTCGGAAAACCTACGGTTGGTACGAAACTTTGGCCTTGATATTTAGAAAATATACTTTAAAACGAATCCGTGGGTCGCTTGAGCGGAATAAAGCGGACTTATAACGAAGAAGTTATGGATTTTTAAAGTTTGACGACGAAACGTATATTTTTGAGAAAATTCGACTTTTTTGTTTTTTACTTTGTTCGGGTCAAAACGAGCCTTAAGCTTCACAAATTATTTCGACTTGTCAAAATATATTAGTTTACTTGATACGAAGCTAAGGACATATTATACGAGAAAACAGTTTGAAACGACAAAGATATGCACGTTTTATAAAGTTGCCGTAACTATTATTTTAAAATCTATATTATTTTTACGATACAAGTATTTTAGTAGTCATAACGTCCATGTTCATGGTGTTTTTAACCATGATGTGAAACTTTTGGAACGAATTGTCTTCTAGTAAAATCAAGTTCATCGGCCATATTTTCAAAACAACAAACTGCTTGTCAAGCGGTTTATAGTGAATTAATTACGGATGTTCAAACTTGGCGAAACTCATTTTACGCACACAATTAGCAAAACCACCATCTTTAGCCCTTGATATCTTTATGATCGAGACCTTTTGAACGAAAACTCTGAATCGAAACTTTTAGATATCGATACAAACTTTCCAAAACCGTTGAGTTCGTTTCTAACGATCGACGTACCGCTTTTACGACTAGTTTTCCAAAGCCATTTTTGTTGATTTCATGATTTTTCCGACGACATTGTTTTGCGATTTAAAAGTGTTAATTTCACCAAAAATCATTATAAAACCATTGTAGGATGACATTTTGACGTAAAACATGTAAAGTCATTTTGAAGGGTCAAGACGTCAAAAGAGTATTTTTCGACTGACGAGTAATATTTTCAAAACCCGTAAATGGTATAAATAACATCTGAAGTGCATGCATAACATTACATTGCAACTCATGACATATCATATCATTGATAATAGGTCCGGTTGACGATTACATTATACCTCGATTGTACTCACTTTTGCCGTTATTCCAGTTTATCCAAGTGAGTTTTCATAGCCCGCTTTTACATGCTTTCGATTATTTTCAAACCACGGGAGAATACATTGCACTACATTTTTGTACGATACCAAGTATGTTAAATTCATTACATTGCTTAAGTTACCGCATTTGCCAATTTGAAAGTCCCATTACTTGAACATGAACCGTTAATCTTTGAAGCGAGGATGAGTGGATAGATCTATCGAGGTGACGCCCATCCGAGTTGGTGAATCCCAACCAGCAAACGGATGCATTTCATTTGATAACATTACGGAGTTGTCCGCAAACACTCTAGGGAATACATTATTGAATGCCTAGTTTCGGGTCATGGGCTTAGAGCAATTGTAACATTATTTTACGTGATGGATTGTCATGCATGGTCTATACTGTGTAGTCGTATAAAACATTTACATAAACCTATGATTTCTCACCAACATTATTGTTGACCGTTTTTAGCAATGTATTTTCGTAATCGAGGCATTCATCATGACATGGTTTAGGGACCTACATTTTGAGTCATGGCGTCGACTTACATTATGTACATTATGGCACTTTATTTAAAAACATCGTTTGGATTTGTATCATATTTGTATTTCCGCAAACTTTGTAAACCTTTTGGGACCGATGTTGTACTCGATTGTTTTTATGAAATATCCAACGATGTGTTTTTAAACGACACTTTAGGTCGTTCAATATAACTCGTGATGTGGTGCTATGACGGTCAATCCTCAGAATTCCATTCCGCCGCAAACCGAGTAAATTGGGGTGTGACAGATTGGCATCGAGCTTGATTATAGAGAACTAGGTTGCATCATTGACCCTAGACTATAACTACATTATCATAGCATCTCATCATTTCATCATAAGTGCATATTCACTTTACATGCGGTTTATACGCACATTTTTGAGTTATTTACTTTCATATCATATCGATTGTCACATGGATGCCTTTAAATGCCCGTTCCATTATTCTTTCTTCATACTCTAATGTGGAGAATTCCTTGTCGATCCCTATCACAATTTCCACATCAATCGACTCATCACCGATAACGTCGAATGCCGAGATGAACCTTTAAATAGGCGTAAGTCACGCTCACTCTTTTGTTTCACCACTAACATGTCGAGTTACACTTTATTCACACATTAAGTCACTAATCCATTATACATTTGAAGCACTTACAACACCTCATAACCCATCTTTTGGAACCCGTCGATCATTTTGAATAATAACCTCAAAACTTATCATTCTTATCACATTTCTTTGGAGCGTTTATTATTAACACCGGATTTTGTTACGCCTCACATTTCCTCTTGTTTTGAAGAAGATATGGCATCAAGAAAGCCACAAATTGAAATGACACAAGCGGCTATTCAAAAGTTGGTAAGGGATAGTGTAGCGAGGCATTAAGGATTGAAAGGAAACGTGGATGCCGCTGCCGCCGAGGCCGTGGGCTGTCATGAAGCCGCAAAGCTTCTTCCGCTGCAGTGAGTTGCAGGAGGTTCGAGAGTTCAAGTGGTACATACATGGACTTTAAGAGCGGTGACCCCTAAGCACGGAGGCACGTAAGGAGCCATTGCTATGATCCGTTGGTTGGAAAGGATCGAGTCGTTATTTCTTCTATGCGATTGCCGGATGACCGCAAGGTGAAATTTGCTACTAGTACACTCTTGGATGAGGCAATGTTATGGTGGAATCATTATGCACGACCTATTGGTATGGAAAAGGCTTATAAGCTCTCATGGGATCAATTCAAGAGGTTGATGACTAAGTATTGTCACCAAGGAGGTGAAGAAATTGAAAATGGAACTTCTTGGGCTAATGACCGTTGGTTATGACATTGAGACCTACATCGAAGGTTTCAAGAGTTGATCTCAGATGTCCATATATGGTTACGGACAATGAGAAACTACTAGAAAGTTTCATTGGAGGACTTCCAAAATGCATTCAAGGAGAGGTAACCTCTTTCGATTCGCAAACAATTGAAGAGACCATCAAGGTAACTCAAATACTCATGGCTCAAGTTGTGAAAAGGGAAAACATTATCAACAATAACCACCACAACAATAACAACAAGCACACCATCAACAACAATAACAACCGCACCAACTACCACAATAACCAAAACAACAACTACAACGACGATAACCAAATCAACCACAACAAAAGAAAATGGGAAAACGACCAAGGAGGTTATAACAACAACAACCAAAACCGCAACACTAACCATCAACAACAACAAAATAGAAGGCAAGAAGCGGGAATGGTTTATGTCACGCACCAATGAGAGGTAGAGGTATCTTTGGAACACACCCACTATGTAATCGATGTAATTTTCATCACTCGGGTCCTCGCCTCGCCAAGTGCCACAAATGCCAAACCCCGGACATCTAGCTGTGGATTGTAAAGGTAAAGCCGTAGTCACATGCTTCGGATGTGGGGAACAAGGACACTATCGGAGCCAATGTCCTCAAAACCAAGGTCAACAAGTTGAAGGTGCTCATGGGAATGCATACATGTTAAGAGGAGGAGGAGTTTGTCAAGGTATCAACGACGCGGAAGACTGAAGAAGTTTAGAACTAACAACCTTATTTTTTTTCCCTATGTACTATGTCGTATTAAGTCTATGTCTTTCATCGTATCCGAATCTTTATAACTTAAGATGTACTACTTTTGCTAAACCACTCGTTGTAAAATATTCTCATCTATCGTACTTTATTTTCTTTCCGATTTGTTATTACTTACGAGGATTTTAATTCCTTTTTACTTTAACTATCATTTTAACGACACTTCTCCATGTTTTCTCTCCCCGATGTTCATCACAATTTTAACATCGTTGACTCAACACCAAACAACATATGAGTCGATTAGTCCAAGCATTGCATAGTTACTCTAAATTATACATAGCCCGATCACCTATGTCTAATTCGGGAAGAATCATGCGATGAAGGAGTAGTAGGCTTATATGTGTAAGCAATCCGTGTCGAGCCAAATTTTCAAAGTCCTCCTTCAAACCAATTTAGCCTAATCTCATGATGTTCTTGTTTGATGAGTTGTGAGATTAAGTGAAAATTGGTTGGTAAAAAGTCTTTGAGGGTTTTGCTTGAATGGGAAAGTTTGCCACATCAAACCCTAAACCCGATAGACTATCAACGATTGAATCTGTGGGGAATTCCTTTTGATGGGCGAATGTGACAACCCGTACTTTCAGGTCATTTCTTGACACAATTCATGTCTCATTATTTCAACATTTATAGTAAACTTGGTTTACTTGTTTCAAATTCGCGTAACCTTGAAGGTTTAGCGGCGAATTCATGATCATGACATCACGTACATTTCATATGGACTATGATTAGTCTACATTTCATTGACATCATGTGCATCTCATTAGTTCATTCACGACATTTCATTTCACATTCAACGCGTAATTTTTATATGTAATAATCTTTATCGCGTGAGTTATTATTTTGTATATTTAATTCATTATTTTCAAAATGATCCCGATGTATTTTAAACTCACATTTAGTTTATAAAACTATATTTTAGTTTTCCTAGTGTTTCAAATTTATTTGGTATATTAATCGTTAAAGTTAAATTATTACGACGTTTTTCTTAAAAATTATACGATAATTATTTTATCACCCAAATTTCACAAGGAAAGTATTTTACAAATTTTATTATCTCATTACATCTTACTTTGATCTATTAAACATTTCTTTTACTCAAAAATCTACCATTTACATTACTTACATTTTCAACACATACTTGTACATTTCTTACACTTTTACTACACTTTCTTTACAAATAATACACAAAATATATATAAGTATAGTTTAAAAAAAAATACAAATATCTACATCCCTCCCCCCTTGGCCGACAAGGGGGAGGGTGTATTAATTGATTGGGTATGGTTTGTGTTTGTTAATACTTTCACTCAACCTCAAAAGTCTTGCACTCAAATAATTTCTCATACATTTCATTTTATCAAAGTGTTAGTAAATTTTATTTTCTCTCTTCTTGTTGGCTTCTCAAAACCGGTCACTACATCAAGGTGCCAAGGGATCAAAAATCTTTGCAAGATCAAGTGTTATAACAATCTAGTATATACTCTATATAAGGTTTTGAAATAAAACCAAGAGTATTTAGGCTAATCCTTGTTACTTTCACCTCATCATTTTCACTAGTAAGATTGTTTTATCATTTCATGTTTCCTTTTCATTTCATATGTTTCTTTTCATTTTGGAGATAGTATGCATGATATGTGATTTATACCAATTTTCATGATTTATTGAGTTATATATAAACATATTGGTCATCCTATAAATATTCCCATGGTATTCTTTGGTCTTGATGGTGATTAGGAACCCATGACACCCTAAGAAGGTGTATGGTAGGATTAGATTAGTTTTGGAGTTGATTTGAAGGGATTAGAATAGGTTTTGTCCGAGAAAAACTATTTTCGATAACTATATATTTATGTTCTGTCCTTATTTGAATTTCTGGAAAAACCTACAGGTTGGTACGAAACTTTGGCCTTGATATTTAGAAAATATACTTTAAAACTAATCCGTGGCCGCTTGAACGGAATAAAACGGACTTATAACGAAGAAGTTATGGATTTTTAAAGTTTGACGACCTAAACGATATTTTTCGTAAAATTGACTTTCTTTTTTTTTTACTTTGTTCGGGTCAAAAACGAGCCTTAAGCTTCACAAATTATTTCGACTTGTCAAAATATATTAGTTTACTTCGATCTGAAGCTAAGGACATATTATACGAGAAAACGGATTTGAAACGACAAAGATATGCACGCTTTTATAAAGTTGCCGTAACTATTATTTTACGAAAATCTATATTATTTTACGATACAAGTATTTTAGTAGTGTTATAACGTCCATGTTCGGTGCTTTTAACCATGATGTGAAACTTTTGGAGCAATTGTCTTCTAGTAAAATCAAGTTCATCGGCCATATTTTTCAAAACAACAAACTGTTTGTCAAGCGGATTTATAGTGAATTAATTACGGATGTTCAAACTTGGCGAAACTCATTTTCTCGCACACAATTAGCAAAAACCACCATCTTTAGCCCTTGATATCTTTATGATCGAGACCTTTTGAGCGAAAACTCTGAACGAAACTTTTAGATATCGATACAAACTTTCCAAAACCGTCGAGTTCGTTCTCTAACGATCGGCGACACCGCTTTTACGACTAGTTTTCCAAAGCCATTTTGTTGATTTCATGATTTTCCGGCGACATTGTTTTGCGACGAAAAGTGTTAATTTCACCAAAATCATTATAAAACCATTGTAGGATGACATTTTGGCGTAAAAACATGTAAAGTCATTTTGAAGGGTCAAGGCGTCAAAGAGTATTTTTCGACGACGAGTAATATTTTCAAAACCCGTAAATGGTATAAATAACATACGAAGTGCATGCATAACATTACATTGCAACTCATGACATATCATATCATTGATAATAGGTCCGGTTGACGCATTACATTATACCTCGATTGTACTCACTTTTGCCGTTATTCCGTTTATCCAAGTGAGTTTTCATAGCCCGCTTTTACATGCTTTCGATTATTTTCAAACCCACGGGAGAATACATTGCACTACATTTTTGTACGATACCAAGTATGTTAAATTCATTATATTGCTTAAGTTACCGCATTTGCCAATTTGAAAGTCCCCATTACTTGAACATGAACCGTTAATCTTTGAAGCGAGGATGAGTGGATAGATCTATCGAGGTGGCGCTCCATCCGAGTTGGTGAATCCCAACCGGGCAAACGGATGCATTTCATTTGATAACATTACGGAGTTGTCGGCAAACACTCTGCAGGGAATACATTATTGAGCAGTCTAGTTTCGGGGTCATGGGCTTAGAGCAATTGTAACATTATTTTTACGTGTTGGATTGTCATGCATGGTCTATACTTGTGTAGTCGTATAAAACATTTACATAAACCTATGATTTCTCACCAACATTATTGTTGACCGTTTTAGCAATGTATTTTCGATAATCGAGGCATTCATCATGACATGGTTTAGGGACCTACATTTTGAGTCATGGCGTCGACTTACATTATGTACATTATGGCACTTTATTTAAAAACATCGTTTGGATTTGTATCATATTTGTATTTCCGCAAACTTTGTAAACCTTTTGGGACCGATGTTGTACTCGATTGTTTTATGAAATATCCAACGATGTGTTTTTAAAACGACACTTTAGGTCGTTCAATATAAGCGTGATGTGGTGCTATGACGGTCAATCCCCAGAATTCCATTCAGCTGCAAACCGTAAATTGGGGTGTGACATATGTACACATTCTTGGTAACATTTTGAGTAAAGACCACTAACAATGTATCACGTGCTCGCCCTCCTTGCGTACTATGGAGATTGCCGGGATACTAATAATGTGGGATTAATGATTTTACCTTGAATGTATGTTAGCGCTACTCGAGCTTTGTTTGTGATGGTCCGGATGTGTGTATTCGGTGTAATATGATTGAGATGGTTAATATATATGTTATCAATACTATGTTACATATCAAATTTTATCTTTATTGTTTATATCTTGTTTGATTGGTTAAAATTTAGAGTGAAAAATTGTTTTATGATATACAAAAATAAAAAAACTGAACAACGAAACAAAGCCTTTTATTTTTTTTTATTTTTTTTAAGATGAAGATTGAAAGAGAGTATAACAAAACAACATACCCAATCTTGTCGGGGCTGGGTATGAGGGAGGCAAAATGTGAGCGGATCGCACCCCTACCTCAGGATAAACTCGAGAGTAAGGAGACTGCTTTCAGGAAGACCTCCAAGCAAGTGTGTGCAAAAGAGTGAAGAACAAGTGTGAAAGAGAGCACTAACAAGGAAAAGAATGAGAGAGTACATTCAATAAGATAAAGAATAAGTTAAATTGTGTTTAACATGAAAGTAGAGTGACCTTGAAACCGAACCACACATAAGCGACTTGTAACCGATGACTAAACACGGATAACCTATGAACCAAGACTAGACTACAAAGCACATCTCGGTTCCGGTTCATGTATTTTGTTTCTAACCGATTGAAACTAAGATTTGTAAAAACACAAAAAGTTTGTCGAGTTCTAGCTTTTGAAATATACACCCAAAATTAGCAAAGCCTATTCGAAGAGGCTATAAAGTTAGAGGAGAGTTATTTTACATAACAAACTTTTCTTACATACCAATGGACTCATCTCCACCATCCATCTAAAAAGAAATCAATGGCTGAGATTAAAAGCATTTTATTATTTCACATATTTTTTATAATTTAAATATCTCTTAAACCGTTAATCGTTAAACAAAATAATTACACCATCGCGACAAGCATTTAATTATCTTTCTATAGGCGGGCACTTTGATATGCTTTCAAAAAGAAAAAAATCATTTTTCACGTTTGCGTTTTCTTCAAACCGGAATTTGCATGAAATATCATATATGATTTAACACTAATTTGAAGATTACATGTGATATTAGTGTTAAATCACATATGATATATAATATCATATGTGATACTAGTGTTAAATCATATATGATAAATCACATATCATATAAATATCATATACGATTTAACACTAATATCATATGTGGTATTCAAATTAGTGGTAAATCATATATGATTTTTTCATGCAAATTTCAGTAACGTAAAAAAACAAAAAAAAACTTAAAAAGTACGTGAAATACACGAATTTTTTTTTGTCGAAAGTATATCAAAGTGCCTATCTATAGAAAGATAATTAAATGCTCGTCGTAATGGTATATTTTTTTTCGCTTGACGATTAACGGTTTGAAAGATATTTACATTTGAAAAAAAAAGGATGAAAGTGGTTTTTCAAACTGTTGGGATTAATCTCATCGATTAGATCCAATAAAAATGGATAGTGAAAATTGATCCCTTAGTATGTAAATAAATTTTTGTAAATCTATAAAGTTAACAGATGAATATAATATAGAAAAAAAAGGAAATAGAAATAAAAAGTAGACTAAAATACACCGTTGGTCCCTAAACTTGGCAGGACGCATCGCGATGGGACAAAACTCGGCCTTTTCATCGTCATAGGTCCAAACCTTGGACATTAAATGCCAGATTCGTCCCTTGACCAATAATGTCGTTGTCAACGTTATGTTGGTGAGGGCAAAACCGTCTTTCACTGTAGCGTACTAAATAAGAACCGTTGTACAGTGTTTGTATCTAGTATATGTGTGTAACAGGGTTTGGTCGACATTTATCATCCATCCCTAAACTATCCTTCGAAACCGGTCTTCTACAAAATGATAATCGTTTCAAGATGGTACGTTGTTGGTGTGGTAAACAAGCTATTATTCGCACTTCATGGACCTCTGCCAACCCAGGGCGTCGATTCTTTGGTTGTCCTGTTGAAGTAAGTGCGTCTTAATTTTTTATGTGTTAGTTTGTAACAATGGTGGTTGTTTAATGACTTGTCATAATCACCAATAGAGTCTTCTTGTCGGTGGATAAGATGGTATGATCACGAAATACGTGCTCGCTCAAGAATGATCATACCGAGCCTTTTGTGGGAGAAATGAGCTTGAGGCAAGATTACTAGTTGCTCGGTGATGTGTGGAAGTGGAAGATTTACCGGTGCTAAGTTGGATGTTGTTCATTGTTTATGCATTGGGATAACTTTTTTTACCTTTATGTAATAAGACGAGATGGTTAATGTTACGTATATTGAATTGTAGTAACCTTGTTATGAAGTATTGATTTGGCTTGTTTCGATTTTCAATGCGTTATGGGTATGCAGATGGTTAGCAATTTGTTTAGGGTTGACTTTTAAATGTCAACATTCTTATGAGGTTCTGTTTAGCTTTGGGTTACTTTTGATGCAAATTATTCACACATCAAGCTTAGTCAATCTAAAAAATATACAATAATGACATGGTTCCATACTTAATGCAAAGCGGATATAATTCCAAGCGCATAAAATTGCATACTTTTCAAAGCATGAGAAGTTTAGACACACACATATGTTTTTAGAGTACATAACTTGTCCATAGGAAATAAACTAGATGAAACATTGTCTAGATAATTAGCATAATGTAATTGACCTATGGTGAGGCCATCATTCTTTCTAGTGCGACTTCTTCGCCTAGTCATTATCGTGTAGCGGTGGGTTGAGTAAACCGCTTGAACATCACTGACCGCAATGAGAATCGATCGGGATTGATCATGTTCTTGGGATTCACACTGGGCTTGGTCATGCATGCTTTGGGATCGTAGCTGCTTCATCTTGATCTTCTTTGGGATTGTGGATGGGATGCATCATGTATGATGGGATCTTCGATTCTTTGGATCTTGATTTTCGATTGAACACCACTTCCTTGAACTGCACTAACTTGACTTTCAACAACAAGACCTGTACCTTGACTTCCTTATCTGCTGCTACCTTTTTACCTTTAGGATGTCTCTTTTTCCTGCTGACTTTAGTAGGCACCTTTTGACATTTCCTTATTGGCGGTTCCACTACATTCACTCCACCATACCCTAGGCATGTTACCCGGTTGTGTCCAAAGAATGCCACAAATACCACACTTAACACTCTTCCAAGCCCTTGACGACACCATCCTTCACAATCTATTCACTTTCGGGAGCTATCCTAACTCTTTTCTACCTCTCGCAGATGGCGGGTTTGTTTCGGATTTCGGTGGAACAATTATTGTTGGCATAGTTGATTTTTCCCAATGTACACTCCTAGTTATAAGTTGGACATGGTGTTTGTAGGTAGCCTCCCAGTGAGAAGATAGTAACAAGGATGAGCCCATGTTTCTGAGCCCTACTTGTTGGCCATTTAAAGCCATATTCAATTGGTAGCAACAACATGTTTACATGGTAAACCCGTTATCTCCCACCTTTGCAAGTACAAGACTGTGTACAACATTAACTACACATTGGTCACCCTATGGTCCACTAACACGAAACTTAGATCCCCATTCCATAAAACATTATACTTAACATCCTCTTTCTTAATACCCTCTAGCATGTGTTGTGCAGTTGGTGTTAGTGGCCCATCACTCTTCTCAATCACCATAAGAACATGCATTATCCTCTTCATACAAGATTCTCGATGTATTCTAAGGTCTGTAATAATTGGTTTGCTTAAACCCTCATCTATTTTCTCATGAAACACTTGACACATGTTATTAAGTAACACATCGTAAGTAGCTCTCCTAAAGATTAAAAGTAATAAACATGTATTAATTATAACTGCTTATACCGCAAATACAAATACAAAGTAAATGAAACAGATAGATCACTTACATGAAAAATGACATTGACCAATGGATCGGTGGTATCTTACTTAACCAATCATGGGTTGGTTGATTAATGAGATCAATAGTAAATGCATGTGATTGAGGTTGTTGCACATAGATGGTCTTTGTAGGCCCTACCTTTCCATTTCATTTTCTCATGAAAAATATGTGTTTTGCACTTGGAAAAATTGCTAAAGCTCCTTAATCCCGCACAAAATCAAATATGTTTATCGTCTGCTTCGGACATAAATTCATGGTAGTCTTATTCACGATTCGCTCCGAACTATCTTTTATTAGTCACTTGTGAATGGTCAACCATAAAAGTCAAACATTTCGTAACGCAATGCAATTAAGTCGCAGAGTTTAGTGTTTCCCGGTCGTTAAGTCCCAACGAGGCGTGATTACGTGATCGGGTGAATATTCAGAAAAGGGGTTATTATTGAGAAATTAAATCTAACAAAGACTTTGAAGTCATTTTAATTCTATATTTAAAATCGATTAACGTTTAAAACCTAAAACGACGTTTAAATAAAATTACGTGAACGCATTTAAATAAAACGTGAAAATAAAGAAGTAAAATACCTACGGATATGGAAAATACAATCCTAAGAAACAATTAAATGATGCTAAATTACATCCAGGGTGTTAAATGCAAAACGCGGAAACCGGAAAACACCGAGCCCGAAAGTGAAAATTATGCAATTTAAATCCTTTAATTGAAACTAATTTTCTACATTCTAAATGACTAAAAATAATTTTAGGAAAAAGTCGGTATTTTTCGACTTTTATTTTATTTATTACTTAATTAAAACTAATTTAAACTAATTAATTAATTAAAATACCAAACATTTTTGGAAAATTCTACAAAAATTACGAGAAAATACTTTAAATAGTAAGGCGCAAGTCAAACAGACTTAAAACCGCTCAGACGCAAATGCAATTTACAGTGATTCCGGGTCATTATATCCCACGGAGACTCAATGGTGTGTTAAACACATGATCGACGATAGAACGATCACTGATCGAAAAGATTGAAAAGGATAATTACACTACGTAAAAAGGTTTATAAATAAAAGCGACTTAAATGCAAATTAAGAAAATTAAAAGATAAAGATATTAAATGCTATCACTATATTTAAAGTGATGAACGTTTAAAATTCTTAAATTAAAACTACGTTTACGCACAAAATAAAACGTGAAACTTGTACAATGTAAATCCTAAAAATATGAAAAATACATTTTACAAACCTAATTATATAAGAAAATTATTAGAAAAGGAAAATTATTTTACAACTATTTAATTAATTATTATTAATTAAAAAACTATTTTAAACTATTTAATAATACTCAAAATAAAAGAAAATATGAAATAAGACTAGAAAAATAAAGTTAAGACTTAGAAAATCTAAAATATGATAAAACTAATTTTAAAACTGAAAATATATTTTCACACTTTTATGTATTTATTATTAATTAAAACTATTTAAAACTAATTTAAATTATTAAAAATACCAAATAAAAGGAGAAAAATAGGAAAAATACTTTTAAGCTTTTACATTTATCTAAACTTAAGAAAAATGAAAATTATTTTTTTGAGACTTTTCTTAATTATTTGTATTTAAAGCTAATTAAAAAGGATTAAAAACTAATTTAAATTGAGAAAAATAGTAAACAAGCTAGGAAAAATCTGAAAAATTCAGGAAAAGCTTAAAATAAAGTTAGAAAGCTGGGAAAATAGAAAAACAGGGGCTTGTTTGGAAGGATTTGAAATCGATGTGCAAGAGCTTATGAAATAAGCTTTGATAAGCCAAAAGCTAAGCGATAGGGAAGTTCTAATAAGCTAAAATAACTCAAAAGAAACTCTGGATTACAAGTTAGGGGCTACTTTAAGTTACTACACAAGATTCAAAATAATTTCGGAAAGGAAAAGCACAAATTGGAACTTCAAGACAACCCGCTAAGAACATTTAGACCAAAAATATGAGCCCCTGCCTGTGAAAACGTGCGCAGTGCAAAGATCAAGACAGGGGCATTTAGAGCTTATGGAGAAGCAATAAGGAAATAGACCAAGAGGGCTTTTAAAACAACAAGAATTACTTGATTTGACCAAGAGATGAGTCCATTAAAAATCTTTCTATTTGACCCCAAACCGAATTTGCAATATTCGACTTTTGATGAAACCGAAATATTTGACTATCTTGAACTTTAAAGCTAATCTTTGACCGATTATGATGTTAATGGTTAACTAGAAACTAGTTTTTCAAACACAAAACAAGAACTTGATTCCTTAAAATTCCAACGAAGGAAGCCGCTGAAAAAGCTTGAAGTGGATTTTTGACTTTGTCAACTTACATGACCTAAACAAACATAACTCAAATGATTTTAACCAATGTAAAAGCCTTTAAGATAGATTAGACAAGAATGCCAAACACCTCTTAAAACATTGAATAGAAATCAAAACTAATCTAAGTCTCGATCCAACTTGTTTAACTCGATTAAAATGAGTTACAAAGACCTAAATACAACTTTATAAACACACTTAAATCATTGGTGCCTCTGATACACTTACAATCATAAACCGCAATATTTGAAGAGAGAAGAAATGAGAATAAAACTCACATGAGTCCAACTGTGATGCAAACCGAAACCAAACCAAATGACCACTCTACTAAACCATATCTAACACAAATCAATCTCGCTTCTACCCATTCCATTTCCAAGGTCCAATGAGACAGTTTGACTTTATTTGACCAAAAGCCAAAACTGCTGAAAGATGTCCAACTCGCTTTGTAGGCTAAACCGTAACCCAAGACTACACTATATTAAGCTATTCCAACCCACATCCAACTCGCAACACCCAAATTAGCTTCCATTTCAAATTGAGCACCACAATTGACTTTTGTTGACTTTTTTCACAAAATTACTTGAAAATGATATTTAAGCTTGCAAAAGCTTTGAATGGCTAAAGTAAACTTAATGAAGCTTAGATTAAACCTTTAACAATTTTGGACAATAGAATTTAAGACCTAAAAGTTCAACAAATGTACATGAAATTTTGAGACAAATATGAAAACTTAGATAGATAATCAAAAGTGACTTACAAAGGTTTGTAACCTTGAAATTGATACAATGAAAACCGAAATTACACCATTTTACTTTAACTACAACATTTATAAAAAACGACATTAGAGAAAATATAAAACTAACTACTCCTTTCTAGCCTCTCTCTTCCTCTTTATACTCAAGCGACTTCCACTTGTACTCTGAATAGATCCCACATCAATTTTGGACCATGGTGGTTGGGAGGGTGAAGAAAAAGGCGCGTTGTGTTTATTCGTTGGAATGGGCGGGTTTGTTGACCGGGTTAAAGGGAAACGGGTTTGATTTAAAGGGATGGGCCTAGTTTGTGTTTGGGCTAGGGTAATTATTTAGGTCCGTTTGGATGAGTAGTATCTACAGGACCAAAATGTAATTTGCCAATCTTCAAGGACCAAAGCTGTGATTTCTGAAATATTACCCAATGGCCAAACTTGTCATTCTCAAATAATTAAAGGACCATATTTGCCATTTTCTGAAATTTGAAGGACTAAACATGACAATTTTCAAAGTTTAAGGACCAAAGTTGTATATTTGCAAATTTTACATTTCAAAGGTTTGTTTTGACAACTTTGAATCCCATGGACCTAAAATGACATTTTCTTTATTTTGAAATACCAGGACTGCTTTTGACAATTTTTGAAACTGGGGATGAAACGCAATTTTTGCAAATTTGATATGTTTTTCATCCGATTTTGATATTTTTGAGCTTATATAAGACAAAATGATGAGTAGACACTCATCAATCCCCACATCGAGATATTGCTAGTCCCTAGCAATGATTTGAGAAAACATAATGGATTTTAAACTCCTTACCAAAAGCCATTACTCGAGTAGCCAAATGTTTCGTTCAAGTAAGAACCTTGGTACATCGATAACCAAATGATTTTGAGCAAATCATAAGTCGTAAACGGATTGATTAGTCTTTACCGAAGTTGTACTTCATACGGACTAGCCAACTCTTAGATAAATTATCGAATTATCTTTGGTGAGTGAATACCAATTATGGTTTTCCATCGCCTTTACCACAAGCCATAATGCGGGCTAGCCAACTCTTCACTTTTTAGGATATGGCGAATAAAACCATACAATTTTGGGCAAATTGCAAGCCATATAAACGGATTTGATATATCTTTACCAAGAGCCGTTGCTCTCGGATTAGCCAATAGAAATGAATATTGCCCTCAATATTCAAAGTATCGGTGGTTATCTTGGGAACAAAGAACATTTGAAAGGATTTTTTTTTTTTTTTTTTTTTTTTTTTAACATGCTGGGCATCACCCCACACTTAGGTGGTAGAAAGGGTAAGAAGTCGAAATACGGGTGAAAACCCAACCCCGCATTCATTGGTTCATGGGAAGCAAGTGGAAGATACAATCTCCATCGGACTTTCATTCAAGATGTTTGACAAACATTTGAAGCACGAAAGTTCCACACCGATGAGATATAGAGAACCGCTCAAAATGATAATTGAAAATGCCAGATCAAAATAGTGTCTTCATTCCCAAGGAGTGAAGAAGAGAGAAGTCACCGAGTAGGTGAAGAAAAGAAGGAAAATCATGATAACAATCATGACTAGATCTTCTTCCTGGATTAAGTGCGATTGCACTTATTCGATTTTATCGGTGAGAGCTCTTTGGGTTGGAAGGCATCTCGGTTGGGAGGTGGGAGGATTTGTCATAATTATGCAAATTGAGATTCTCCCCGATCATGATTTTTGCCATCCAAGCAATCATACTCCGTGAGTCATGATATGAGAGAGTTCACCGAGAACTCCTCACGAAGAGAATCATTCACATGATGTGAATTTGTGAACTCTTGTTCCATTGTGAGCTCATCACTATCCTCGATTCGAGTATCAAAGAGTGGATTCTCGAGAAATTGAAGTGAATTCGTAGTCGAATTCAAATAGAGGATTAGTGAAAATAGCATTGAATGTTTCGGGAACAAAGTGATCAACATTCTCATTTGGATTGTTGGGATAAAGTGAGTGAACGATCATTATCAATGAGACTTCGGCCTCCCGATCGCCCGAGATCAAAGAGTGGATTGATGCGAGTGAGTTCAGGAGAACTCCTCAAGAAGGGATCAAGATCAGTTGTGGAAGTGATGCCTCAACAAACTCTATGTTTCCATAGGAAGCACAATCGTCGCTAAGATCGTAGAAAGTTTCAAAATGATCTAGAGAACACTCGAGAGGAAAGGGATATCACACGATGATCGAAATTTCGTGACTCTCTCGGATTGGGATAAGGTCCTCAACACTAGACGATTCCATTTACGAATAGTGCTAAGCTCATCCCCATGTTTAGAGAGCGAGGGAATATCGGTGTGATAACAATGATCGAGGAGATTAGATGGATTAGCATACATATGTTTTATACTTAACATTTGTTCTTCCGCTAGTAATTCCATCATAGTCTTTTCTCCCCGACTTTTCATGGAAGGAGTCTCAACCGATGAACTTGATGAACTGTTATAAAATTGTAAGATATCAAGGATATCTTCATCATCATCGTCATCGTGAATGAAACGGAATCGAGAGCTAGATTTGGTCGCTTTTTCTTTTGCAATTGATTCCCTAATGATTTTTCAAACGCAACTGGGAATCTAATTTAGCGACCCGCTCTTCTGCCAATGTAACTTCCATGGATTTCATTTGGATTATGGGATGACATAGCCGACTCCTCCTTAAGTTCTTTTAATAACCCGTAGTCTTGATGAGAAGGTCCATCGTAGTTTCATGAGGAGTTTGAATCATTTGGTATTGTGGAGGTTGGTCATTATACCGAAGAGTCGAATTGTTACAAGGAAATGGATTCCTGCTTGACAATCCGAACTAGAGTGAGGACCTCCACAATACTCACAACAAGAAATTGATGTGGCCGGAGTGGTATGTGTTGTAGTCATAATTGTTATCGTGAACCCGCCATACAACAAGCGTTTCCGATCGACAATCGAATCGAATGTGAACCACCACAAGACTCACAACAAGAAACCGCCGAGTATCACAAATGTGGCGGTGATGGAATAAAAATCACCGTGTTATGGTAGGAATAGGGATCTTGGTTATAAATGCACCTGCTTCCGACTCCACCATGCCACAACCGGGGCAATTGCCACCATTATAAGGACCACCACACCATTGACAACCAAGAGGGTGAGGATAAGACATGGAAAGAATCAAAGGTTATCGGAGGGTAAGAAATGAAGAATCAAAAAGTGAGAGTAAAAGAGGAATATTTTGGGATTTTTGGAAAACATTTTGATAAAAACAAAGAGAGTACCTTATTCATCGATAACTTTACAAAAAACTTTTACAAAGGATGGGTATGTGCAAGAATGGGTGCGAAAAGGCTAAACACACGCTAAAGACTAAAATTTTCACAAGAAACCGCAAGTCAAACAGACTTAAACCGCCGACGCAAATGCAATGAAGATCGAGAATCAGGGATTCCGGGTCATTATATCCCACGGAGACTCAATGGTGTGTTAAACACATGATCAGACGATAGAATGATCACTAATGATAGCGATCAGAAAAGATTTGAAAAGGATAATTACACTACAGAAAAAGGTTTATAAATAAAAGCGACTTAAATGCAAATTAAGAAAATTAAAAAGATAAAAGATATTAAATAAACGCTATCACTATATTTAAAGTGATGAACGTTTAAAATTAAAAACGTACGTTTAAATTAAAACTACGTTTACGTACAAAATAAAACGTGAAACTTGTACAATGTAAATCCTAAAAATATGAAAAATACATTTTTACAAACCTAATTATATAAGAAAATTATTAGAAAAGGAAAATTATTTTTACAACTATTTAATTAATTATTATTAATTAAAAAACTATTTTAAACTATTTAATAATACTCAAAAATAAAAGAAAATATGAAATAAGACTAGAAAAATAAAGTTAAGACTTAGAAAAATCTAAAATATGATAAAACTAGTTTTAAAACTGAAAATATATTTTCACACTTTTATGTATTTATTATTAATTAAAACTATTTAAAACTAATTTAAATTATTAAAAATACCAAATAAAAGGAGAAAATAGGAAAAATACTTTTAAGCTTTTACATTTATCTAAACTTAAGAAAATGAAAAATTATTTTTGAGACTTTTCTTAATTATTTGTATTTAAAGCTAATTAAAAGGATTAAAAACTAATTTAAATTGAGAAAATAGTAAACAAGCTAGGAAAATCTGAAAAATTCAGGAAAAGCTTAAAATAAAGTTAGAAAGCTGGGAAAAATAGAAAAACAGGGGCTTGTTTGGAAGGATTTGAAACTGATGTGCAAGAGCTTATGAAATAAGCACTTTGATAAGCCAAAAGCTCACCAAAAGGTACCAAACTGATAGGGAAGTTCTAATAAGCTAAAATAACTCAAAAGAAACAAGTCTCAACTGCTTAAGACCTCTGGATTACAAGTTGCAATGATTTGAGGAGTTGAGATTTTAAGCTAAAACAGCAAAGGGGGGGCTACTTTAAGCTACTACACAAGATTCAAAATAAGCTGGAAAGGAAAAGCACAAATTGGAACTTCAAGACAACCTGGCTAAGAACATTTAGACCAAAAATCAGACCAAGAGGAGCTCAAGTGAGCCCTGTGCAAGGTCTGCAAAACCTGCATGAACACAATGCAGTAATGCATCAAGCATGGGGCATTTAGAGCTTATGGAGAAGCATTTTTAGCTTATACAAAATCACAAAATTATACTAAAATAGATATAAGGAAATAGACCAAGAGGGCTTTTAAAACAACAAGAATTACTTGATTTGACCAAGAGATGAGTCCATTAAAATCTTTCCATTTGACCCCAAACCGAATTTGCAATATTTGACTTTTGATGAAACCGAAATATTTGACTATCTTGAACTTTAAAGCTAATCTTTGACCGATTATGATGTTAATGGTTAACTAGAAACTAAGGCAAGCTATTTCTAAGTTTTCAAACACAAAACAAGAACTTGATTCCTTAAAATTCCAACAAGGAAAGCCGCAAAAGTGCTTGAAGTGGATTTTTGACTTTTGAGGTGTTGCGGACCAAAGTTAAGGCAGATATCAACTTACATGACCTAAACAAACATAACTCAACAGATTTTAACCAATGTAAAAGCCTTTAAGATAGATTAGACAAAGAATGCCAAACACCTCTTAAAACATTAAATAGAAATCAAAACTAATCTAAGTCTTGATCCAACTTGTTTAGCAGTTAAAATGAGTTACAAAGACCTAAATACAACTTTATAAACACACTTAAATCATTGGTGCCTCTGAGATACACTTACAATCATAAACCGCAATATTTGAAGAGAGAATAGAAATGAGAATAAAACTCATACGAGTCCAACTGTGATGCAAACCGAAACCAAACCAAATGACCACTCTACTAAACCATATCTAACACAAATCCAATCTCGCTTCTACCCATTCCATTTCAAGGTCCAATGAGACAGTTTGACTTTATTTGACCAAAAGCCAAAGCTGCTGAAAGATGTCCAAGCCGCTTTGTAGGCTAAACCAGAACCCAAGACTACACTATATTAAGCTATTCCAACCCACATCCAACTCTGCAACACCCAAATTAGCTTCCATTTCAAATTGAGCACCACAGTTGACTTTTGTTGACTTTTTCACAAAATTACTTGAAAATGATATTTAAGCTTGCAAAAAGCTTTGAATGGCTAAAGTAAACTTAATGAAGCTTAGATTAAACCTTTAACAATTTTGGACAATAGAATTTAAGACTGAAAAGTTCAACAGTGTACATGAAATTTTGAGACAAATATGAAAACTTAGATAGATAATCAAAAGTGACTTACAAAGGTTTGTAACCTTGAAATTGATACAATGAAAACTGAAATTACACCATTTTACTTTAACTACAACATTTATAAAAAACGACATTAGAGAAAATATAAAACTAACTACTCCTTTCTAGCCTCTCTCTCTTCCTCTTTTATACTCCCAAGACTTCCACTTGTACTCGAATAGATCCCACATCAATTTTGGACCATTGGATGACTAGATGCAATTTTAGCCATTTGATCATTTCGCGCCAAAAGGACTTTAGCGCTTTAGGTTGAGTAAATGGAGTAAGGATCATTAAATGGAATTTGGCTCTTTGGTGAGGTGGAGGGGACATGGAGGGTGAGAAATGAGGTGGAAGGATGGTTGTGTGGAGAGTTGCAGACATGGTGGTTGGGAGGGTGAAGAAAAAGGGCGCGTTGTGTTTATTTGACTGGAATGGGCGGGTTTGTTGACCGGGTTAAAGGGGAAACGGGTTTGGATTTAAAGGGATTGGGCCTAGTTTGTGTTTGGGCTAGGGTAATTATTTAGGTCCGTTTGGATGAGTAGTATCTGTGAGGACCAAAATGTAATTTGCCAATCTTCAAGGACCAAAGCGTGATTTCGAAATATTACCCAATGGCCAAACTTGTCATTCTCAAATAATTAAAGGACCATATTTGCCATTTTCGAAATTTGAAGGACTAAACATGACAATTTTCAAAGTTTAAGGACCAAAGTTGTATATTTGCAAATTTTACATTTCAAAGGTTTGTTTGACAACTTTGAATCCCATGGACCTAAAATGACATTTTCTTTATTTTGAAATACCGTGGAATTTATTTTGACAATTTTGAAACTTGGGGACTGAAGCGCAATTTTGCAAATTTGATATGTTTTCATCGATTTTGATATTTTGAATTTAAAACACATAAAACAACGATTTGTGATATTTTGATCATTTTGATGTGTTTCTGAGTGTTTTCAGATGATTTTGCAGTTTATATAGTACAAAAATGATGAGTATTTAGACACTCATCAGTATTACTTATGCAAGAAATAACCAATAAAGACCCAAGGGCAGTTGGACAGAGGTGTGTGGTGTGTTGGTCGTGGTCAGCAGACCAGGAGGTCCAGGGTTCGAATCCCCCTTCTCCATTTTTTTTTCTTAGTTGGTATTTATTGGAAAATTGCAAACCAAAATAAAGGAAACTATCTTAATCTAACGATGCACTAGAACAGTAACTTTTAGAAACATAAAAATAGGATAGAATCAGGATAAAAAAAGCGAAGCTACTTAATTTATGACAAAAAACAATGAAATGACCCAAAGGGCTTTTGAAGGTCTTATTTCACTAACCTAAGCTAATCATGAGTCCATAAAAGCTAATGAATCTTAAAGCTAGATCACCCTAGTGTACTAAAAAGCTTTAATCAACACAATTTGAGCTTATAAGAGCTTGAAGGAAGCTCATGAAAAGGCGACATAGCGAGTTGAGTTGTGCCAAACAGTAACCAAGGGACAAACAAGCTAATAAAAAGCTATAAGAAACTAACAATCTAATAAGGACTAAGTTGAACTTTAATCTGCCAAATCTAAATAGCTAAAAAGAACCTAAATAAGTAAAATCAAAAAGCTAAAATGACTAAAAAGGCCAAGAAGTCTGTTTGTTTGGGGAACCGCAGGCGCAGTTTGGATGCACTTGGGGCCTAAATGAGCTACTAACTGAACTTTATTTTACAAAATAAGCTAAAAAATTTTAAGCTAATACAAGTAACTACTTGCGAAAACAAAATCAAGTCCTAAAACTAACTCTAGTCAATCTAAAATTAAGCAAAAAGTTGGACTAAGAGCTGCTGTTTAGGACAGCAAAACAGAAACACAAAAGGGCTAAGAGGGGTACTTTCGGAGGCAAATAAACAACAATAAGAACTTAAAAACCTGAAATAAGCTAAGATATATTGAATTCATACTATGAACTAAGTGTACAACAAAAATCAAATCCTAAGTATAGCTCTAACCAACCTAAAATGGGTGTAAAATGGTCGGTGTAGGGGACCGATGGACTAAAGACAGATTGACATTTTAAAGGAAACTACTCCAAATTAATTTTTACCAACTGAAAACTAATAGCAACTTTAAAACATTGAATTACCACTTGAGTAAAACCATTTTAATCACCAAAAATGGGTCAAAACCGGAAGTTTAACCCATAAACTTGCCTGTTCCAAACACTCTGCAAACTACACTTGAGAAATTGAAGAATTATGCATAAAACGGAGTTGTAATGACCAAGCAAAATTGCCAAATCAGAGTTGAACCAAATTAAGTGCTTTAACATGAATTTAAAAAAAAAAACTTAAGGAACATTAAAAAAGAACAATTGCAATTCTCATAAAAACTTACAACACGAGAATGTTAACTGAAATTAAACTTGGAAAGTAAAGTATTGCGAAGAATTAAAACATAAATTAAAGTGGGACTAGAACAAAATTTCTAGACTACTATATCCATGGCATACATGATTCTTTATATACTACAACTAAAAGGGTCTTCATCTCTTCTTGGTGTCTTTTTACGTGAGGTGAAAGTGAATGGAGAGAAGCGTCTTTGCCAAGCGATGATGAGGAAGTGGACAAGGCGTGCAGGGGTTGAGTGTGCAGGTTGTTTTGCAGAGTTGGTGGGAGAAAGGAAAAAGGGAGGAGGGAAATATGATGGGCAAAAGGGTGTGTCAGTTTTCTGGGTTAAAGGGGGAACAGGTAGGTTAGGTTTATGATTTTATTTTGTTTTTGGTTTGGATTTGGAAGTAATACACAAGGACCATATTAGCCATTTGACCAAACTTGAAGGACCAAAACTGTAATTTTCTAAATTTCATCATAAGGACTAATTATGACAAGATTAATTTTCCCAAGGACCAAAAAATGATAATTTTAAATTAAAAATATCCGGGGTAATTTACATCAATCTTTAAAATTCCAAGGACTCAAGTTGTCATTTTGCAAAACTAGACTTTATAAGGCTAAATTTGACAACTTTAAAAATTCACGAGGGCCTTTTATGAAAAATTACATGTTTTGAATAACCGAGGACTAGATTTTTATAATTATTGAATAAAATCTGTCTAAATATTTTTCGGTCTTTTGAGACTTTTAAAGTGTTTTTATTTGTTTTGCGATCTGAAGGAACAAAATGATGAGTATTTACACACTCATCAATCCCCACACTAAACTATTGCTAGTCCCTAGCAATCTTTTGTAAAACTTAATGGATTTAAGTCTCTTTACCAAAGCCATTACTTACGGGTAGCCAATTGTTTCATTCAAGTAAGAACCTTGGTACATCGATAACAAATGATTTTGAGCAAACCACCGACTTTCAACGGTTTTGATTTGTCTTTACCATAAGCCGTTTGCTTCGGACTAGCCAACTCTTAGATAAAATATCTTTGGTGGTGATTACCAATTATGGTTTTCCAACCGCCTTTACCATAAGCCATAAACTTGCGGGCTAGCCAACTCTTCACTAATTAAAGATATGGTGGTGAACACGATACAATTTTGGGCAAATTGCAAGTCGTCAACGGATTTGAGATATCTTTACCAAGAGCCGTTTGCTCTGGATTAGCCAATCCTTTTGTTTATTAGACATGGCGGATGATAATCGTAAGTTGAGTAAGTGCAAAACACTTACTCCAAAAAAATTTTGGCCAAAATGGGGAATGGGTGGTATAATTACATGATAAAATTCGTGAGAATTCCCCACACTAGAAATGAATATTGCCCTCAATATTCAAAGTACCGCGCGGTTATGCCGAAACATAGAACGAAAAGGAAATATTACGGCCATTATTTTATTTTTGTTATATACACTCTTTTTTTTTTTTTTTTTTTTAATGTTAGAAAACTTATATACAACAATGGGCAACTCCCCACACTAGGGTGGTACACGGTGAAAACCCATGTTTAACTCTTGTTTTTGATTACCGAGTCGCTAGCTTGACTCGACCGAATTAATTTGTTCATGGGGAAGTAAGTGGAAGAGACAATCTCCATCGGACTTTCATTCAAGATGTTTGTATAAATATTGAAGCACGTGAAAGTTCCACACCGATGAGGTATACATAGATCCGGCTCACAAATAATAAATGAAAATGCCGGGTCAAGATAGTGTCTTCATTCGAAGGAGTGAAGATGAAGAGAATCACAAGATATTTGAGGAAAGGAAGAAAGATTTTGATAACAATCAAGATCCATTCTTCATCCTCAAATGTAGACATATCGGGAGGAAGGGTGAGGGTAGTATCATCAATAAGCAAACTCTTATGATAGAGTACACCTTCCTCCGAGCCAATATCATCCTCAAGATCAAAATAGAAATGATCATATTCCGGAGGAGATATGTCATGAGAGAGTTCACCGGAGAACTCTTCATGAAGAGAATCATTCACATGAAGTGAATTTGTGAACTCTTGTTCCATTGTGGGCTCATCACTATCCTCGTCAAAGATTGGATTGTTAGAAATCCAAGTGAATTCAGATTCGAATTCAAATAGAGGATTGGTGAAAGTAGCTTGAATGTTTCGAACAAAGTGATCAACATTCTCTATTGGACTGCTGGGATAAGAAGTGAGTGAACGATCATTATAAGGGAGACTTTCAATCTCTCCCGGATCGGCCGAATCAAAGAGACCATCGTCACTTTCGATGAAAGTGGTGATGTGAGTGAGTTCATCGGTGAACTCCTCAAGAAGAGGATCGACCGGGAGTGATGCCTCAACATACTCGATGTTTCCATAGGAAGCACAATCGTCGCTAAAATCGGAGAAAGTTTCAAAATGATCTAGAAGACTCAAGAGGGAAGCGGATATCACATATGGTCAAAGTTCCTGTGACTCTCTCGGGATTGGGACAAGGTTCTCAACACTAGACTTTATGAATTCGTCCGATTCCTTTTCGTGAACAATGTCAAGATGCTCGTTCCCGTATTCGGAGAGTGAGTGGGAGCTTGGTGTGATAGCGGTTGTTTGAGAATGAATCTCATTCTTTGGGATATCAACCGATGAATCTTTATAGAATTGAAGGATATCAAGTGTATCCTCATCATCACCATCATCGGGAATAAACGAAATTGAGAGCTAGATCCGTCGCTTTTTTTTGCAATTGATTCCCTAATAGATTTTCAAACGCATTTGGGAATTTATTTTAGCGACACCTTTCTTCACTAGCAATTCTTCCATGGATTTCTCATGTGAATTTTGAATGACGGGACATTGTGGGAGTGGAGATTTGTCAAACCGGAAGGTTGACATTGATAATCATCATGAGGACCCCATAATATACACAAGAAAAGCGGGAGCATTTGAAATGTTGTTTTACTCAACTCCTCGATTCTTTTCACTAACCGGAAGCTCTAGATAAGTGTCTTGTTGGGTTTCTTTGAGGAGTTTGAGTCATTTGGCTTTGTGGAGGTTGGTCTTGAAATGATGTGTCAAAATTGTCACAAGGAAATGTATTCCCGTTTGACAATCCGGTGACATGTGGACCTCCAAGATTCGCAACAAAATGATTGTTGTGGCCGGACATGTGAATAATATGGAATTTGGTGATTTCAAAGTCCCGAGTGTTACCGTAAAACTGCTCATAGACAAACGCGTTTCCGGATTGACACTCAAAATCCTTAGTGAGGACCTCCACAAACTCACAGATATGTCAATATCTCATGATGTGGTGGTCGGTAGAATGAATCGGATGTGTCATGGTAAGGATAGGGAGCTTGGTTATAGACGGACCCATCTCCCGATTCTACCATGCTAAAGGGACAATTCCCACCATTATGAGGACCACCACACCATTGGCAACCAAAATGGTGTGGATACGACATAGGAAAGAATCAAAGGTTCTGAGAGGGTTGGGATGAAGAATCAAAGATGTGAGAGGGTAAAGATGGATATTTTGGATTTTGGATAAACATTTTGTAAAAATAAGAAAGAAAATCTTTTGGGTTTTGTGTTTGTTGAAAACTGATTTTAAAATGTTTTCGGGATCCGCTTTTGTTTTTATATAATAATAATAAGAAAATATGAACAAGGATGGTAAATATACAATGGATGTATATTCAACAACACCGATGCTTCAAATTCAGAAGACGCAAAGACACCTCCCGGCGCCTAAAATTTGATTCACTCCGAACGGTCTATCTTTTATTAGTCAACCACTTGTGAATGGTCAACCATAAAAGTCAAACATTGTAACGCAATGCAATTAAGTCCAGAGGAGTTTAGTGTTTCCCGGTCGTTAAGTCCCAACGAGGTGTAAAACCGTAATACAATGAATCGTGATCGGGTGAATATTGAGCAGAAAGGGGTTATGATTGATTTATACTAAGGAAATTAAATCTAACAAAGACTTTGAAGTCATTTTAATTCTATATTTAAAATCGATTAACGTTTAAAACCTAAAACGACGTTTAAATAAAATTACGTGAACGCACGAAATAAAACGTGAAAATAAAGAAGTAAAATACCTACGGATATGGAAAATACAATCCTAAGAAACAATTAAACGATGCTAAATTACATCCTAGGGTGTTAAAATGCAAAACGCGAGAAACCGGAAACACCGAGCCCGAAAGTGAAAATTATGCAATTTAAATCCTCTGAATTCAAACTAATTTTCCTACATTCTAAATGACTAAAATAATTTTAGGAAAAATTTGGGTATTTTTCGACTTTTATTTTATTTATTACTTAATTAAAACTAATTTAAACTAATTAATTAATTAAAATACCAAACATTTTGGAAAATTCTACAAAATTACGTAAAATACTTTAAATAGTAAGGAATCTAAGAAAATAAAACCTACATTATGTTTAAGGAGATAAGTCATTAAAAAAGGAATAAGCAATAAGTTAAAATCATTAACTACCTTAAGGTATTACTTATGCAAGAAATAACCAATAAAGACCCAAGGCGGTTGACGAGAGGTGTGTGTGTGTTGGTCGTGGTCGTGAGATCAGAGGTCCAGGTTGAATCCCTTCTCCCTTTTTTTTTTCTTAGTTGGTATTTATTGGAAAATTGCAAACCAAAATAAAGGAAACTATCTTAATCTAACGATGCACTAGAACAAGAACTTTTAGAAACATAAAAATAGGATAGAATCGGGATAAAAAACCGAAGCTACGAATTTATGACAAAAACAATGAAAACGATCCAAAAGGGGCTTTTGAAGGTCTTATTTCACTAACCTAAGCCAATCATGAGTCCATAAAAGCTAATGAATCTTAAAGCTAGATCACCCTAGTGTACTAAAAAGCTTTAATCAACACAATTTGAGCTTATAAGAGCTTGAAGGAAGCTCATGAAAAGGGCAAGATAGCAGAGTTGAGTTGTGCCAAACAAGAACCAAGGACAAACAAGCTAATAAAAGCTATAAAAACTAACAATCTAATAAGGACTAAGTTGAACTTTAATCTACCAAATCTAAATAGCTAAAAGAACCTAAATAAGTAAAATCAAAAGCTAAAATGACTAAAAAGGCTAAGAAGTCATTGTTTGGGAACTGCAGGCAGCGCTGATGCACTTTGGGGCCTAAATGAGCTACTAATCGAACTTTATTTTACAAAATAAGCTAAAAATTTTAAGCTAATACAACTAACTACTTATGAAAACAAAATCAAGTCCTAAAACTAACTCTAGTCAATCTAAAATTAAGCAAAAGTTGGACTAAGAGTCGCAGGGCTAAGAGGGTACTTTGAGGCAAATAAGCAACAATAAGAACTTAAAACCACGAAATAAGCTAAGATATATTGAATTCATACTATGAACTAAGTGTACAACAAAAATCAAATCCTAAGTATAGCTCTAACCAACCTAAAATGGGTGTAAAAATGGTCAGTGTAGGGGGACTGATGGACTAAAGACAGATTGACGTTTTAAAGGAAACTACTCCAAATTAATTTTTACCAACTGAAAACTAATAGCAACTTTAAAACATTGAATTACCACTTGAGTAAAACCATTTTAATCACCAAAAATGGGTCAAAACCGAAAGTTTAACCCATAAACTTGCCTGTTCCAAACACTCTGCAAACTACACTTGAGAAATTGAAGAATTATGCATAAAACGGAGTTGTAATGACCAAGCAAAATTGCCAAATCAGAGTTGAACCAAATTAAGTGCTTTAACATGAATTTAAAAAAAAAACTTAAGGAACATTAAAAAGGAACAATTGCAATTCTCATAAAAAACTTACAACACAGGAATGTTAACTGGAAATTAAACTTGGAAAGTAAAGTATTGCATTAAATTAAAAACAGAAATTAAAGTGGGACTAGAACAAAATTTCTAGACTACTATATCCATGGCATACATGATTCTTTATATACTACAACTAAAAAGGGTCTTCATCTCTCTTCTTGGTGTCTTTTTTCTGTGAGGTGAAAGTGAGCTGGAGACAAGCGTGCTACCCGACAGTGATGGGGAAGGGACAAGGCGTGCAGGGGTTGAGTGTGCAGGTTGTTTTGCAGAGTTGGTGGGAGAAAGGAAAAAGGGAGGAGGGAAATATGATGGGCAAAAGGGTGTGTCAGTTTTCTGGGTTAAAGGGGGAACAGGTAGGTTAGGTTTATGATTTTATTTTGTTTTTGGTTTGGATTTGGAAGTAATACACAAGGACCATATTAGCCATTTGACCAAACTTGAAGGACCAAAACTGTAATTTTCCAAATTTCATCATAAGGACTAATTATGACAAGATTAATTTTCCCAAGGACCAAAAATGATAATTTTCAAATTAAAAATATCCCGGGTAATTTCATCAATCTTTAAAATTCAAGGACTCAAGTTGTCATTTTGCAAAACTAGACTTTATAAGGCTAAATTTGACAACTTTAAAAATTCCCGAGGGCCTTTTATGAAAAATTACATGTTTTGAATAACTGTGGACTAGATTTTATAATTATTGAATAAAATACGCCTAAATATTTTTTTGGTCTTTTTGAGACTTTTTAAAGTGTTTTTATCGCTTTTGCGATCTGAAGGAACAAAATGATGAGTATTTACACACTCATCAATGTCGTGAATAAAAGTGATGCTTGAAATTGGCCCAAGTGCTATATCATCGATAAACAATGAAGAAACCAAGTCCATGATCCTATGTTTTCTCGAATCAACAAAAGCATAAGCGAAAGTGGTATATACCATTGTTGCTATCAATTCCACAAATTGTCATAAGTTGACCATTGAAAGGACCACAAATTGAAAAGCGACCACCCCAACAACGATCTCCCACAATCTTTAAATCCTTGCTCGGTGCACCTAAACAAACATACACTCTCTTGAATTCTCTCGTTGGAAGAGACTCATCCGGAGGTCGCTCCACATTCATCACCACTGTTGTATTAGGGTTTGTCTTTCGAAACTCTAGAACATAATCTCTCAACATGGTAAATTGTAGCTTGAATTGACCCCGATGGCTGTTATTGCTAGGTTTTGGCCCTTAAAACCTTTGCAGGACACTGAAGGTCGATTGGTTGGTCGGTTGATTATGCATGCACTGACAGGAAGCGTGGATTTGTTTCAACTTGTCTTGTAATTTTCGTGAGATATAGCGAAGGTCAAAAGCTCGACTTCCTTGATTGTAAACAAGTGTGTTGCTCATTATATGTTCTAACCGACCGGATACTGCCTCACCATTCCCGCCGACAAACAATAGCCATGGGCGTATTTGTGAAGGGTCCTTTTCGCGTAAAGCAATGCATTTATACCCTTTCGCTAATAGACTTCTAGATGGGCTTATATCCACCCAGACCTTCACTGGGCTCGAAAGTGGAACACAACCCTACACCGACCCTTATTCTTGTTTTGTCATTCTTCACAAAAACAACTCCTCCTAGTTTCTATGAATGCTCTCTTACTAGGTTTTTACTTCGTAGTACCAAACTCGACCGTAGATAGAAAAAGTGGTATAGACGCCATTAGCAAAGTCTCCCTGTTGAAACTAACATTGTCACCGCAAAATACATCATCAACCATCACGGGTAAATCATTTACCAACCGCCATCATCACTTATATTCTTGGTTGTTCTCGCTTCACCTAAATCATTACTCGACCTACTTGTACCATACCAAGTTGTGCATCATTCTCCGACAAGTGTTCTCTTCATTTGGTTCAATTGAATCATCTATCTTGCATTGCCTAAGTCACTAGTGTCACTCGCTTATAACATAGTAACATCAACAATGTGATCCTCTTCCATGTTATCCCGAGTCAATTGAAACGAGTTACATCCACATCGGGCTCCTCAAACCCGTTATTGACATCAACTAGTGCTCTTCCCGCTTTGTCTAAATGCTTCTCCTGAGTCAATTGAAACAGATTAACCTCAAAATTTTCAGGCTCTTAAAAGCTGTTATTGACATCAACTAGTGTTGTTCCAACGTTGTCTAAGTGCTTCCCATGACGCACTCGAAACAGATGAACCTCAACATTATCGTGCCCTTTATAGATTGTCCTCATCAATAACTACTAAAGCACGCCACCGTTATGAACAGGTTGGCTAGCAAATGAGCGAGTCTAAAGTGGAAAATATCGCTCAATGTTTGGCAAATTGCTAGATTCACCAATATCATTGACGTCCACAGCAATTGTGTAAGTTGGATAAAAGATCTAGGGCATGTTCATTATCTATATCATCTAACACCAACCGCCTACAACAGATTGAATAGCCGCAGAGCAACTTTTCTCTATCTTCATCCATCTCCCAAAAGACGGTCTTAATTGATTGTGGGGACATTTGAAAGTTCTAATCTAGTCTTTCCTATTTCAACATAGACGCTCATCGCCTTATGCTCTATGACAACATCTTTCAACAAGTCTACATTAGCGTGTTCACGCAAAGAAAACAAACCGCCTAATGTACAACTGTGCTTAAGAAAGTAGAAATAATTGGTTTTCAGGTCTCATAACCGATTTGGGTCATGAGAGCATCCATTTCATCAACGGATACCTCTTTTATTTCCACAAGATCAACAAGGCATTTCTTGCCTCCTTGATATATCCTACGGAAAGTATTTGAATGTACCTTCATAATGGAACATCATGCTAAACGATCCAGTTCACCGTATATATAAAAATGTACAAAACAATGTTAAGCTAAAGTTACCTAATCGGTCGTACTAACATATGATTGTAATAGCTCTAACCAAAAAGACTTACAATATCTCCCGATTGCGACTTTTTCCTCCTTTTCACGATCATCATATAAAGGATATTCCCTTACTCGCGACAGAGTAAATCCAAGATGGTTGTTTGTTATTTTCTTACTTAGATTATTTGATTTGATGATAGATATTGCATTAGGGTTTTCTGGGTAGGCTTCCAAAACAAGTTTGGGGATGAGCAATGAGTACACAACTTTGTTATACTGTAGTACATAATGGCGGAAAATTGGACAAGACATCTACTACAGTAAATAAACTAAATTGACTATTGTACCCTCAACAATAACATGATTACGGGGTTTGTGGCGTATAATGGAATGTTGACAACGCCGTTATTGGTCGAGGACTAATCAAGATTTAATGGCCAAGGTTTGGACCTGGCACATGAAAAAGGCCAGCTATTCCATGTATGACGTCGTCGCTGCAAATTTAGTGACCAAGTGTATTTTAGTCTAAAAAGTAAATAGAGGGATCTTTTGAAATATACTAGAGTATTTGTGAATTAAATAAGCAATCATGTTCAATTGTTCATATTGTTGTGTGTGTGTCCCCATCTCTATTACAAGAGCCACATACATTAATTAATCAAAACCAAATCGATCTAAACATCTACTCATTTCAAAGCCCACGATCCGATCCATCATCATCAATAACCTATCAGTAACTTGATCGCAAGTAAGACCACTCTTCTAATTCGATTCAATAAATCTATTCTATATATACGTATGTTAATTAGTATATCATACATCTCTATATGATCTAGATCCACGTAATTTCATGTTTATGATCTGTGGTTATTGTCTGTTGTCGTAATTTTATGTTTTCTCGTCATCATTGGATCGAGTAGGGTTAAGGATTGATGATGCTATTTGATTTAACCATAATTTTATAGATCTTAATCTGTTCATTATTATAATTAACTGATCATCATATTAGTTTATCGTTGGGCATTGATTTTGTATCATGTTAGAAAATTTATAAATTTTGTTGATTACAGGTGAAAATGGGTGTTGAGAAGAACAATGGCAGCGCCGAGGAAGGAACTCTTGAAATCGGAATGGGTAAGAATTTTCTTATCTTTATTCATTTCAATGGGATGGATATGGTCGCGTTAAAATTTCCATGCTTATCCAAAACTCCAGTCCCCCCCTCTTATGCAAAGTTCCAATGGTCACTACGGAGTTGATTTCAGTATGTAATGAACCATTGGGTCCAATGGCGGAGCTAGAAAAATTTCCATAGGAGGGCGAAACAATTTTTTCGGAAATGCATTAAATGGGAGGGCGAAATAATTTTTTCCGAAATACACATGAAATCGTGAAAAATACACTAACGGCTTAGCTAGGGGGCGGGACCCTTCCGGTCCCTTAATAGCTCCGCCTTGATTGGGTCTATATAATTCCAAAAAGGGTGACTTTTTAAGATACAAAATCAACTATTTTGTTACCAGAGCAAATTTGCAAGTACAGGAATCAGTTTGTCTTATATATACCAATTATTAAGCGCATTCCGTTAGAGATCAACGTGGCAAAAGCTTCTCACAGAGTCACCTTTTAAGTCCTACTGAAATTAAATCGTAAAAAGAAAGTTAAATAGATAGTTGTCTGATCTACCTATGAATATGGTTGTGAACTAGCGAGATTAGTATTCTTTAATAACGTGTAAGAAATCATGGAGAATTGCATGTTCTTTTAATCATAGTACCCACACATATATGATATATGTTTTAAGAATCACCCGCACATACAATGTAATTTGTGTTCAGTATGTAGATATCGTTAATTGTGTAATATGTGTGCAGAATATAGAACTGTTTCTGGAGTTGCTGGACCACTGGTCATCCTTGATAAAGTGAAGGTTAGTTTCTATGTTATCTCGCTATCTTCTTTTGCCTAGAGGTTTTCAAATATTTAAAATATTTATGTGTGATGTTTATCGCTCTGTATTTACAAAATTCTGATCAGTGATATGTGCATGCCACTTTAAATTATGGCAGGGACCAAAATATCAAGAGATTGTCAATATCCGTTTAGGAGATGGATCAATCAGACGTGGTCAGGTTTTGGAAGTTGATGGAGAGAGGGCTGTTGTCCAGGTGATTACTCTATGGCATTCCGCATTTAAATATTAGAGATTTACAAACATGTAATATCAGCTGAATAATTTGTTTGATTGCTATAACAAGCATTTATCATTGAGTGAAGATGTTACTCTGAAAAGTTCAAAAGATGCTTCCATGAAAATGATACTTTCCTTTTTCTTAAAAACCACTGTCGTGTACTCGTGTAGTCGTACGTTTATGACTTTTGCACGATTGTCAGCCTGGTGATCTAGACTTTAACATGGCTTTCTATGATTGACATAAATAATGGGTGGAAGGTATCATTCAGGGCAGAGTTTGACGCCTTGTATGAAAATTAATCTGTTTCATATAAACTCTTCATCTGTCTGCATTTATACTGAACCAAGTTTTCATTTGATATTGACCAGGTCTTCGAAGGAACATCTGGAATTGACAATAAATTCACAACTGTGCAGTTCACTGGGAGGTACATAAGTTTCTTTTTATGTAATTGTTTCTATCGTCAAACAAAGTCTTTGATCAATTTTTTTCTGCTTGTATAACATTTGCATGAGCTTGCTTAGTTAGCCTAACAGGAAATAATGCGCAAAACAAGTAAACAGTTATTTTTGCCGTGAGTGAGGAGAGAAAACAACGCTTAAGTAAAATTTGTTTGATAGTGGTATAATATTTACACATACAACATTGTAACTCCACAATTTGAGGAAGGAAGCTCGACTCTGATTGATATGGTAAATTCCCTAAGAATGTTTACACTACAAGGGTAGACAGTCTTGTTTAAATTGTTATTGTTGAAGCAAAAGTGTAACTGATTCCCATCATATCAATCAAATTAAAAATCAGGCAAGCTTATATTTTTGTGAACCTGACTCATTAAAGACCTAAAAAGCGTATTAATGGTAATTCTCGATTTAGTATCTATTTCCAATCTACTTTGTATATTTTTCACCTATAACAGTATGAACATGGTTTGTCCTTTTTGGTAATTGTTTTAAAGACCCTCGCTTAGGGACTCTAGGCTATAATGCTCCTACACCACTTCAATCAGATGGGTTTTCCTTTGCTCGAGGTGTAGAGCTTAGGAGTGACTGGAATCCTTTTTTTTTTGCTGGTCTGATTATCTTTTAACAACCTAGACATTATTGTGCCCCATAAGATTACTAAGCTGTGTGACCTGTTCAATACTTATGGCTCTAAAGATTATGTTGGTTCATGGGATGGATCTCAGCTATTTTCTCAAAGTTTGATAATTATGTTTGGGGTGTTTGTGAATTTGAATGTGTACATGGAATTTTTCAAACCACAAGGCATGTGGTTCGGGGAATTCATTATAATGCAATTTCATCATTTGGTGCTTATAGTTGCATTCCCTTCTTTTCAACCATATCAAGTTATCAACTCATGTCTTCTTTTTACATCATATCACTCTAGTGTAAGTTACATTGTTTAATGAAATGACTAATACTTTTTCAGGTCTTAAAAACTCCTGTTTCCCAAGATATGCTTGGGCGAATATTTAATGGCTCTGGGAAGCCAATTGATAATGGCCCTCCTATTTTGCCCGAGGCTTACCTGGATATTTCTGGTAGGATTTTATCTTTATCTAGTGTCGGTTATTCTGATTCCTTCTCCTATGTGGTTATGTTCGATTTTGTTCAGTGTTTGTTAAAAAAATGCATCTGTATAATGTTTGGAGATGTGTTTGAGCTTGACCTCTTTTAAAGATTGATATTTCTGTTAATGCTCTGGTGCCTAATATTATTATTTTCTCAATTCAATTGAATAAAGCAGTTGGCGTTATTTTGAACTATTTGGGTAATTGAGAGGCAAATGGGAAGATTTTTTTCCTAAATTCTTTTGTTCCTAGTTTACATTTCTACAAGTGAAATCAGCAATCTTGGACCAAAACACTACACAGTAACCACGCCGCTGAAATCTAATAAATCCGGACGCACATATTTAGCATAATTAGCCTTTTCTGATATAAGTGTGTTTATTATTATTATTTCAGGAAGTTCCATCAATCCTAGTGAGAGAACATATCCTGAAGAAATGATTCAAACTGGTATATCCACAATTGACGTAATGAATTCAATTGCTAGAGGTCAAAAGATTCCTTTATTTTCTGCTGCTGGGCTTCCCCACAATGAGATTGCTGCTCAGATCTGTCGTCAAGCTGGTTTAGTGAAACGGTTGGAAAAAACTGACAACTTGCTTGAGGTATTGCTCTTGAAACTCCTTTACATTTGATAACATAATGAAGTATTTGAATATTGTGAGCATCCAAGGTTGGCGTGCTTACTTCAATACATTAATGTTTGAATATTGTGAGCATCCATAACAAAGATGTAACTCTGGTAAGCATTTGATTGATCTTCTTTTAAGGTGGCAACTTCGACTTCTTTATTCGTAGGAGCGGTCTATTCGTGGTATTTTTATATATAATTGGTCAAATGGGTAAAATAAGAAAATAGGTAAAGGAAACGGTTCTATTGGGTTGAACGAATGGGTATTTATAATATAATGCTTAAAACCTCATAAAATTCTTAATAAATTTTTTTTATTGCTAATGACTCCACGTAAATTGTACTCCCTCCGTCTCAAATTTATTGTCAGGAGACAAAAAACACAAAGTTTAATAAAAGTGGGGCCACTACAATTTTAAACCACACAAAAAGAATATTCTCTCACAAAATTACCTTTTTATTACTAAAAATGGAAGGTGGACAATCATTTTGAGACAACCCAAAAAGGAAATTTGGACAATAAATTTGAGACGGAGGGAGTATTTGACTAATTCTACAACAACAATACCCAATCTCGCCGGAGCGAGGTATGGGGGAGGTGAGATGTAGGCAGTCACACCCCTACTCGAGGGTAAAGGAACTGCTTCAGAAAGACCTCCGGCAAGGGTGTGTGTATGCAAATAGAACTTTATGTGTGGTGTGTATTTGACTAATTCTGTATAAGCAAATTTAATTTTTTTTTGGATGAAAAGTGTCGCAGCTTAACCCTTACCCTACCCATCAATTTTGCAGCCATGTTGCTATTTTACACTGGAATTAAATGTTTCATGCTCGTTTTGTTTATCGGCTGTAGCGTTCATATCGTGTCGTGTTGTTCATATCGTGTCGTGTTTTTGGCTTATTCTTGTTGAACATTAGATAAACTTCACATTTGATGTTTTATCCTCAAATGTTCTTTTTTTTTTGTACAGGCTGGTGGAGAAGAGGACAACTTCGCCATTGTTTTTGCAGCTATGGGTGTGAACATGGAGACTGCTTCATTTTTCAAGCGTGATTTTGAGGAAAATGGTTCCATGGAGAGAGTGACTCTTTTTCTGAACCTTGTAAGTACCTTCTATCTTTTATGATTTCTTTATAATTGATGTTTTTAAATGCTTATATCTGTCAACACTTTTTATAGGCCAATGACCCTACAATCGAGCGTATCATCACTCCCCGTATTGCTTTGACAACAGCAGAGTATTTAGCATATGAATGTGGCAAACACGTTCTTGTTATCTTAACTGATATGAGTTCATACGCTGATGCTCTTCGTGAGGTAATCATCATTTTCACCAAGATTTTCTTTATCTTTTGTTTGTTTTTCTATGTATTTTCCTTGTTTTCTCCTCTCGGGGCAATTTTGGGCAATTCGGTTACAAACTTTTAGATCAATATGTTGGAGATTATCAATATATCTGTGAGATATATAACTACAGTGGTTCATAACTTCATATATTATATAGTCATAGTACCCCATGTGTTGCAGGGGAAACTAACTGCAATTACTTAGATGATTATAAAAACATGATAGGTCAAAGAAAGAAAATTATTTTTTATATGATCTAATTTGTTAATGGTTTATTATGTAGGCATTAAAAATATTTTTATTATGATTTAATAAAGTAATTGATAATAGAAATTTGAACATACTTGGCTCAAATATTTGATACATGTAATTATATTGAAACTGGTTAAGTTAAAAGGTAAATCGAAATTAGAAGAGCAGGTAATCAGTAAAAGTTGTTTGTAATAATTAGGAAATAATCAACTTGTGGAACTTATGAATAAATGGATGGCATTGGTAGCCAAATAAATTGACACCTCATTAATTAGAATAAGTATGATGTCATAGTTTCTACTCTATTATTGTATAGAAAGCTTTTGACATGGAGGATAAATAACTGTTGCAGGTGTCTGCTGCTAGAGAGGAAGTGCCTGGAAGACGTGGTTATCCAGGTTATATGTATACTGATTTGGCAACAATTTATGAGCGTGCTGGAAGAATTGAAGGCCGAAAGGGGTCCATCACACAAATTCCAATTTTGACTATGCCCAATGATGGTAGCATCTACCTTTCACGTTCTTTTCTTTTAGGAAGTTAATTGTTATTATTGATCTCTGATATATATATACATGGACTCATCAGATATCACACATCCTACTCCTGATCTTACTGGATATATTACCGAAGGACAGGTGTACATTGACAGGCAGCTCCACAACAGACAGGTTAGATTTGATATTTTGTTTTGAAAAAAATCAGATGTTAATTTTATCATACTTGTACTGTTCTAGATACTCTTGTAATTAATAAAAGGATGGCTCTCCATAAATGGTTTCACTACTATCAAAGTTTTCAATGTAAATGTGAATGTTGAGATTAGTTGTGGCAAATTTGGGTATGTTTTATCTGTACTGATTCAAACAAGTAAAAACTAAAAGAGTAAAGGAACAGACCGGATAGGTCGAAAATTTGTCCAAGTTTATATTAATGCATAAAACAGGTCAGATAGGTGATATAACTTTTGTATTTATCGATGCTAAAGATTAAAGTTGCTGGAAGAAGAGTCTTGATCAGTCCTTTTTCGACCTTAACCAAATAATTGTTCGTTTGTCCCATTACCCCCCCAGCCGTTTTGCCACCTAGAGATTAGATGCTTGACTTGTATGCGTTGACATGATTCGCTCTGTGATGAGTACTAGTCCTCTATATAGCAATATCTGCCAAATCACAATCTCATGAAAGAAATTATGGAGTTGAAGATTTTTGAGTTTAATAATGATGTTTGATTGATGACTGATTAAACACCTTAACTGAAAGTTTGTTGATATGATGAAATTGACAGATTTACCCTCCGATCAACGTGCTTCCATCCCTATCTCGATTGATGAAGGTAAAATCTTAAAGAGTATTAAGTTGTTAACCAAAGATTGCCAAATAAAGAGGCTGGGTTTAATTTAAGTTCTATGATTGCAGAGTGCTATTGGTGAGGGAATGACTCGCAAAGACCATTCTGACGTCTCCAACCAGGTCTGAAGTTTGTTTGGCTGTTATTTACACATCCTCCTCCCTCTTTCCTTTCAGTCTATATATAATCGAGAAAAGTTGTGACACGTCAAACTAATGAATAAAAGTATTGTTTTATGTTCAGCTGTATGCAAATTATGCCATTGGTAAAGATGTCCAGGCCATGAAAGCGGTGGTTGGAGAAGAGGCTCTCTTCTGAGGATCTGGTCAGACTCTCTCTCTCTCTCACACACACACATACAAACACAAAAGCGTTTTGTCTGGGCACATAATATTAATGAAGTTATTTAGCTGTTAGTTTCTGAATTTGATTATTTAGGGGTCATGATCAGTTTTGTATGCTATGTAACTGAATCAACTCTCTTTGACCCTAATTCGCCAGAACATTACTCACATTTCACAGAAAATGGCATCATTTTCTCAGGAAAATGTCCTTTTTGGCTATTTAATATATGAACTAATAATAATTTGTCAAAACATTCGAACATCTAATCGTCTGATAATTACAACTCCAAAAACTGTAATCTATATTTAGCATCATGTCATCACTTTCAAAGCACATATCCAAACACTTACGAGTAATTCTCTAGCTTGATAGAATTTCCAAAAAGGGGGTCATTTGTGTGAATGTGTGTATAAGTGCTCTTTCTAAATTATATAATGTAAATGGAACAGCTATACTTGGAATTTTTGGACAAGTTTGAGAGGAAGTTTGTGGCCCAAGGAGCATATGACACCCGAAGCATCTTCCAGTCACTGGATTTGGCATGGACACTTCTTCGCATCTTTCCCCGTGAGCTTCTTCACCGTATTCCAGCCAAGACCCTTGATGCTTTCTATAGCCGTGAAGCAACCAACTGAAAAAGCACGGTGTCCAAGTATGGTAGTTATTTATTAAAAACATATTCTGGCATTAAATAAGAGAGGGTTGTGTTTTTGTGTTTGGTTTTGTTGAAAGCCTAAGCGCCTCGGCTTGTTGATTCTTTTTCATAAGAGGCAGTTAGGTTATGTAATGTATGTTCAATGTTTATTAGCAGACACTTAGTGTTTTTGAAGACGCGAGGGGTGTTTCTTCCCTTATCATTCTTTCATTGCCTGCTTGTACGGGACTATTTGTTGTTCGTGAATGCCAGTATATTATTTGTTTTGTCTTTGGATCTGATTTGAATAATGTTTTGTAACATGTATATTTGGTGCTTTTCACATCCAAATATTTGTTAAAACATAATCGAGTTATTGTCGTCCGAATCTCCTATGTAGCCATCAATATTGTGATTGCATGCAGAAAACTTCAATTGCAAAATGTTTAAGATCAATCAATGAGCACATGTGGGAATGAGCAAAATGTTTGTACATTGGGCAGCCTAAAGCTACTGGCTTACTGCACTGTCTTAACATTTAACCTTTCTTACTGTAAGGGAATCACTTTCCAGGTTCCTATATATTAAAGACATGATGAAAGAAAACTATAAACTTTATTTACGCCTCCTCTACCTTGCAAAATAAAACTCTGGAACACGAAGTTGAATGCAAAAAGATGGATACGTTAAAACTTTTTTATATAAAATATCCGACTGAATGAATTATAGACTTGCTACAAGCTGGATAGAGGTACACATTAACAGGCTTAGGCTACTTTGTTCCTTGTAAGCTTTCACTTTTTTATTTTCCCAATTTGAAACAGAAATCAAATCAACCCATTCATTAGATACGAGAAAAAAACTTCCACCATATAATTGACTTCTAGAGTCAAACCAACTGCAATACAAAGTTCAAATTCGGGACAGTTAATCAATTACCACATAAAATACACATCAGCCTAATAATATGAAGAATTCTCAGTTTCCTCGTTGCCTCAAAGCCATAATTTCAGCTCTTTCTCGTTTCAACAACATAAAGAATACAAATACACAATGCTTGATGTCCAAAGTGGTGTAATTTTGAAGCCCGGCATCATCTATAACCTGCACGGATGCACGTTCAATATGGTCAAACATGAAGAATTTGGAATATTTATCTTGAAACAAAGTAGCGACAAGTGTTCGAAGTTTCTCAAAACTCTCTAAAAATTTGATGTGATATCCGTTAATAATAAAACTATACTTCAGCTAAGTTGATAAATAGACTGAATAAAACAAGAGGTATTTCACTTTTGATGTCATATGGATTATCTTTCCAGATTAGAAATCAATATGATTCTTATCAGATAAAGTTAACATCGACCCTTCATCACTCATCAGATACCCATAAGAGTTTCACAAATTGCATGTGATTTATCATTGAGCAAACACCGTTATTAACTTATTATCCTAACTGTTCACTGCATGTAACTGAGAATAAATGTCATGTAATAAAGGACGAAGCCGGGAACAAAGACATTACCTTCAATCACATATATAATTTAAACAACGATCGCCCTTCCAGACTTTGTACCAAATGAAGAAAATATGATCACTCTGATGAAAGAGCACATCCACCTATGGCTCTTCCTCTTCTGCCACAAAGTACGGTTCAATTAATAAACAACGGAATACTGGATGTGTCATAAAGTGATAATGTCATAGTGACTTGATAATATCAAAAAATTAGTTTTTATAAAACATGGTACAACGGTAAGTGTTTTGGATACGCTTCTGCAGCTTCTTTCATGAAGTACGAACTAATGGATAAAGGACGTATAAGTAGGAAGCTGATTATTCAAAACTGAATATATGGCCCCGTAAATAATGAGATTATTAAATTTTAACACTTTAAACTTTTCATTGCCATTTGAAAACAAAATGAAAACGTTACCTTTGACCACAGATTGTTGCAACTCATCGATTTCATCTTTGGCTGCGTCCTTGGTTTCATTAGTTAAAGACTGAAGAAGCGCCTTTTGCGAAGGTAATTCTGCAATGAAAAGTAGGGTTTGTGCCCAACCAGCATATTTCCCATATTTTTCGACAAAAGCATCAGATACACGGCTGCAAACCTTGGGTGTTAGGCGTGTGCCAGCCAGCTCAGGAAGGAGGTCTCTAGTTGCAATCTTGCATCAAAATGGATATTCAACTTCAATAATTTTTTTATCAAGAAATGATATACATTATAAGACTTCCTCCTTTCTAGAGGTCACAAGATCGGCAGGTCATGCGGGTTGGGTAATTGGTTTCAGTGGATTCAGATTATAAAAGGGAACTTTTAGTGTGAGACAAAATAGATTGGGTAACTTTAGTGTAAACACTTTCTAGTTTCCAATAATTAATACTGTAGTTATTTGTGAATTATGACTACAAAAACTATATTAGATAATAACACAAACGTTTGATACAACTTAACAGGTTTTATGCATTTGAATAACCTTTAATTTGGGAAACACCAAGCATTTCATCGCATTTGAATAAGCTTTAGATGACTTCTGGCCCATCTGACCAATTTCCTCTCTAGTTAAATTTTAAAACAAAACTCATCTCACCTGCTAAAGATAAAACATATACACCCAGGTAAATACGTAGAATTTGCCACCTTTACTCCTAGATTGCTTTCCTATAAAATAATGTAATTTCTTAGATACTAAGGTCCAGCTTCTTTCAGTTGCATTCAACTTAATTGCAAAGATTACAAATAGAACATTATCATGCTCAAATTTGCAACAAACCTTATGTATCATTAAATATGGCCGTGGGATAGAGAAACTGTGAGGACTGTAAAGTAGGTCAAGCTGAGTCAAGTCAGAGAAAGCTCTTTACCCTCAAATTCAAACATGTGGGCGCAAAAGGCTACTTGGTTGAGGCACATAATTTATGCGCCGCTAATGTAGCGGCTTGGCGAGCATTTGACAAACTCACACCATTCATTTCAAATGGGATTTGTCCACATTGTTTGACTGTTTGCACCTTTTTATCACAGATGACCACAGAACTATATATAGCAATGGACACCAATCACACAATTTGAACAGGATATTATGCTTATATTTCATACTATCAGTAGACAGCATTGAAATCAACACATGACCATTGCAAAAACGCATACGATATTATATGTAAAATCTAAAAGCTAACCTTCCAGACATGTGTATCAACAGGAACCGCATGATGTTGATCCAGAAAACAAAGCTATGCACGCTGCAACTTTGGGCCCAACACCAGGTAGAGTAGTGAGAGCCTTGATGGCACTTTCAAGATCTAATTTCCGAGAGAAAGAAGCCACTCTACACCTCCGCCAGGTTTTGATTGCAGTACTTTTACAGTGCCAGTTATGTACTTAGCCCTGTTCATTTTAAGCGAAAATAGTATCATATTATAGGTTGAAATAAACTATGTTTGGAGCGAAAAACACATTAATGTTAAAGCCTTCACTCCTTTCTTTGTAAAGGGAGCAATATGGGAGGTCAGGCAAGCTGGGCAATGAGTCAGAATTAAAACTTTTAAATTGTTTTATATATAGTTTGTCAAATAGGATAACCATGAATTGTATTATTTTAATATAATTACATTATCGTTTTAAAATGTTTTAATTAATGCGACCACTAGAGATAACTAAATTGATTGGAATTGCCACCTCTTTCTCGATATTTAAGGAATCAGACATGGAATGAGAACAATAAGCAGCAATTTAGTGACAAGCCTAGAATCCAGCTTATGCTATGACTCCAGTAAATTATTTAACTATCAAGTAATTATCTCTCCAAAGTCATTAGCAAATCAAGATTACGTAATCCGGCAAGTATTATTTTATTGGTTCCCATTTTTTCGTTCCTATTGACCCAATGTTTTAAAAAGCATACTGTAATACTTTTAGAAAGCCAAAGTCACATAAGTTGCTACCTGAGGTTTTATAACGCTCAAAATGTGGAGATGCTGAACTGAAGCAGGCTAGCTCAAACTTTTATTAAAAAAAGGTGGCAAAAAAAAAAAAAAAAAAAAAAAAAAAAGAAGAAGAAGAAGAAGAAGAAGAGGAAGATAATATTCCTCTATGTCTGAAGATTGTTTGTGGCAAGTTAACCCAGTTTTACTCTTTTTCGGCTGGTAATCATTACTTGATATTTATAACTTTCATTTGCGTTATGTATTCAAGCTTTTTCGTATACTATATGCCAAGTGAAACAACTAAAACCAGGAAGGAGAGAGTATTTGATCCACACTATAATAGTATAACGTAATATAAAGGGCTTTTCGGGATCAAGATGATGATTCTCAAAAATCAATAAAACTAAAAATGGAGAAATGAAGAAGACCAGGAATAGGATCTCGGATGATACACATCCCAAGAAAGTTGCAGTGCTAACGAACGTAATGGTACTACCCTCAAGAAATGGATAAACTGCTTCTAACAGAAGGAATTGAAGAACGTATTATGCAACTATAGAGGAATGAAATAACCTGTTGTATTACACAAAAGGAACATATGGAATTCACATTTATGTCCCTCATCTTATCTCCTACTAATATCGCTATAGTGTTCAACATTATCTATCGGTGATTAAATTCAATTACATCTAATTACGATCTTCATGTCAATCAGAAAACTCATATAGTATGATTTAGCAATGGACAATACTGTAAAAATATTGGAGATTTGGACTTATGGTGCAAATTTAATTGAAAACGATACCAACCAGCATCAGAGCACCTCTTTTTCTGTATAATATATCATAGTAATACGTTTCTCCATCTATACCAAAACACCATTAGTGGAATATGCCAAGGCTAGCAAAGTTGGCACTTTCCAAATGCATAGTTAAGCAAATTGCAACAAACAGCAAACACATTTCCGCCTCATTTCTAGCTTGGTTACAGGACTTTAACAATGAATAGTAGAATCACTATTAATCACCTGTATGAAAATCAGGTGAAAGTATATTGCCATTTTATCCTACTTTCTTACAAATTTCATACGGATTTCATTACCTATACTAACATACTTAATCTACATACATATTCTTTTACACAAATATGCATTAAAAGCAACACGTTCCACCACAACTAACCTGTAACCAAAGCCCGCTTCCTCAACTCATCCTCCGTTACACTCGCCAACCGTTCCAAACTCGAAACTTATAAAACTCAACCCCATCCACCACACCAACAAACTCCCCAAACACGACACGAAATCCACCATTTTAGTAATCCTCTTAATATTATTATTACTACTACAAATAAACTGAACCAAACACTCTAACGGGTCTTGGCGCAACACTCTAGCACCACTCAAATTGACTGCCAACTCAGCAAATCTTTCATCAGAAGCACTAAACTCAGTCCATAAATCATTTAAACAAATACCCATGTTCAAAAAATCTAATAAAGCCAACTTAACAGATTCTTCTTGATCATCATTAGTAGTACTAGTATTAAGGTTGTGAATACAGTAATGTGTGTTTTTAAGGTTGTGTTGTTTTAAGGAGATTAAGTGGGACCCAATGACACCTGTGTATTGAAAAGGGGATGTTTGTTTCCATCTGAATGTTTGGCCGGTTGGGAATGTTAAAGGTAAGTAAAGCTCTGATTTTGGTAGGTTTAGTGGGGTCCATTTGAGGGTGTTTGGATAGGTGTTTTGAGGTTTGAAGAAATGGGTTTTGGTTTTTGGATGGGAAGTAGGAGGAGATGGTGGTGGTGGTTTGTGACGGTGGTGAGCGGAGGGACGGTGTCTCTTCATGTTTTGTGATGTTGTGATGGTGGTGGGATTTTGGGGTGGCTTAGTTTATTTTTTTAGAGTAAATTAGAGGATTCATACCGGGTTTGAGTTGCAGCCTTTCGTCATTTGACTGAAAAAGTCGTTGTTAGTATTTAAGTGCGAAACGTTATATGTCGTTAGCCTTAGGTGGTATTTAATAATAAAATTAATTAGAGTGAATTACATAAATAGTCATTGTTGTTTGGTCGAATTGATTAGATTTGTTGACCAATAAATTTAGTCATTCGTTAATAAATTTGGTTAGTCCTTATTTTTAAAATATGTTCCGTATTATTTGCTTGTACACGATGCTTACTTTTAAATGCATTTTCGCTTGTGTCGGTTTATCCGTTTTATGCATTTTTATGATTTATAAGTGCTTTGTCCTTTTTCTTACATTTTGTCCGCTTTTCTTCGTTTTGTACTATTTCAACATATTGAAGAATTTTCCAAAAAAAATTTGAAAAAAAATTCCAAAACAAAATTGCAAAAAATATTTCGAAAAAAAATTGAAAAAAATATCAAATTTAAAAAAAATTTGAATAAAAATTTAAAAAAAATTTGAACAAAAATATTTTTTTCAAATATTTAAAAAAAAAGCAGACATATTGAAAAATTTCCAAAAATATTTTTTCAAATATTTTTTTTATAAATCTTAAAGATTTTTGTTCAAAACGAATAAAAACGGAGAAAATGTAAGAAAAAGCAGACAAAACGATAAAACGGAAAAAATAACGAATAAGAATGTAAAAAACGAAACGGATAAAAAATGCAGACAAAAACGGATAAAACGACAAAAGCGTAAAAAGCATTTAAAAGGGATAAAACGTAAAAAGGGACAAAAAAACGGGAAACGGATAAAACCGAACGAAACGGATAAAAGCGGACAAAACGGGTGAAAACTATTATTAACGGAGGACTAATGGGAAAACTATATTTTAAAAATAAGGACTAACGGTGCAAAATTTATTAACGAAGGACTAATCAAAACACTTAACGGACTGCACTAACGAAAAAAAAGTATAGGGACAAAATCCGTAAGATTTAAACCAGAGAACGATGGACGAAACGTCATCGAAAAAAGTATAGGGACAAATCCGTTATTTGACGATTTATGTAATTCACTCTTAATTAGATGTTGACCAATAAATTTTTATGTGTTGTTGTATTATTTGCTTGTACACGATGCTTACTGATTTATAAGTGCTTAAAATCTTTTATAAGAATCGCTTTATATGTTTTGGCCAAAATTAAACTTCAACAAATATAGTGACTTAGGAGTGTTTGGGATTACTTATGCATTTTAAAATGGATAATCGATAATCACTTTTCCGTGATTATTAAATATAGTTTTAATTTGATTACGTTATTTGATATCGTAATAAAAATATAATCATTTTTTTTTTTGGTTTTGACAAATTAGATTATTCAAGAACTTAATAAGTAAAATGACTAAAATAAACATGCTTTTTTTATAATTTTATTTTAATATGTGGCAATTTATATCTAATAAGATGCGAGAATATACGCATAACACATATAGTATTGTATTTATTTTTTATTATAATAATTATTAAATAAATACCAAAGCATTAACAATACTTAATTTCGCCGGAGCTATGTATGAGAGAGGTGAGATATAGACAGTCACACATCTACCCGAGGGTAAATGGACTGCTTCTACAAAGACCTCCAACAAGTGTGTGTGTGTGTGCGCGAGCGCGCGCAAACAGACAATATGTAGGGTGTGTGCGAGGAAAGAGAGACAATGACATAAACGGAAGCGTATAAAGCAAAAATATACAAGCGAGCAAAGAAATAAATGCATAAAGACAAAGAAACAAGTGAGCATGCATGCCAAAATAAAAGGGGGGAAAGCACTAGCGGCACATTAGATCAAATTTCACAGAGGCAACATATAAAAAGAAAAAGCAAAACACACATAACAAACATAATTATAGGCATTAAAAGAGCAATAGCATAAATAAAATAAAGAATAAAAACATGCGTAAAAGCCATCTAAGGGATACAAACAAACGAGCAAAATAGGGGAAAGAGCTAAACAAATATACAAAAGCCGATTACGCATAAAAGCAAGAAAACCTACAAGCATGAACTCTAAAAGAGCCTACCCTCAAGCTACCATGCAACTCTACACCTATGTGCCATACTCATCTACCCCAATCCTAGTTCTTCACGTGCTCCTATCAAAGTTCATGTCCTTGGGAAATAGGGGCTCCTTTAGGTCAAGATTCAGTTTGTCCTCCCACTTGAGTTATGGTCTACCCCTTCTCCTCAAGTTATCGACAATGATAGACTCCACTCCCCTAACAGGTGTTGATTGGGGTCTCCTTTTAATATGCCCAAAATATTGCAACTGTCCTTCTATCATCTTGTTGATCATAGTCGAAACTTGGAGTTCTCTTCGAAAAACTTCATTCGGGATCATGTTTAACTTATTTTTATCACAAGTCCACCTTAGCATCCTTATTTCCGCCAATTCCATACTATTTGCTTGAGTCTTCATTAACGACCAACAATCGGCCGTACAACATAGTACTCGAATCGCCACTTTATAAAATTTTCCTTTCAGCTTTAGAGGGGCGTTCTTGTCACAAAGGATTCCTGTGGCGCCTCTGCACTTCAAACCATCCTGCTTGTATACGGTGCGTTACATCATCCTCTATTCTTTCGGATTTGTGAATCACATATCCGAGATATCTAAAGTACTCCTTGGTTGTAAGATATGTTTGCCCATGCGGTTTACGCTTCCTCGTTCGGGCGTTCACATTCTGTTGAAGTCTCACCGTAGGTATTATATCTTCTCCTACTTACTCGTAGGCCTTTGTCTTCAGAGCCTCCACTACTCCAATATATCACTTAGCCCTCTAGCGTTTCCAAAACTAGCACAATATCATCGGCGAATATCAAGCACCAGGATGCTCTCCAATATCCCTCGTGATAACTCATCGAGAATCAAGGCAAAAGGTATATGCTTATAGCCAAGCCTTGGTGTAGACCGCTTCACCGAAAAATACTATGTGTTTCAGACTGGTGCGCACACAAGTCCTCGCCTTTTACATATCCCGAATAAGTTTTATGTACCTCACTAGGACACCTTTATCTCTTAGGGTCTTCCAAATCAACTATCGTTGGACACTATCATAGGCCTTTGATAAGGATTTAAAGGTACACTTTGAGGGGTCATTTAAGCCTTAATTGATCACTTTGTATCCGTTACTACACTTTTCACTTTTTAGGTCTTTTGAAGGCGAATGACACTTATTCGGACGAAGGCGAATATATGAAGAAAATGGCCAAAGTCAAGAATCGAGACACTCAAGTCTTTGGCGAAGGGACGGCGTCACGACTTAATAGCGACGCCGTCATGACACACTGAGACGACTCGGATAGCAAATTGCTATTTTACAAGTGACGACATTAGGTTTAAAAGAGTAGGGCATCACAACTCGACGGCCTAGATTTGGATCCCGTGACGTTAGAGGTTGAAGCCGACGGCGTCACAAGCATAAGGTGACGCCGTCACGAGTTGACATGGCCAAGACGAAAACCTAATGGCGGCGACCGAAGGTGTCACAATTAAAGAGTGATTGTCGCATATTGTAACTCTATATATAGAATTGAATTTTCGATATTTTAGAGGTAGTTTTGTGGAGTAAAACCTAAAACGAACATAGGTGTCTTAGGCGATATCTTAGGGTTCCATACCTATTTTACAACAAGATAAGTGATTTACTTCATTAATTCAATTATGTCTTCAATTGTTTGTGTGCATGCTTGCATGTTTTCCATGTCAACTAATTTACTTGTGTGTTTGCTTAGATCTATGAAACCTAGGTCTTGAATATTGATTGGTTGTCTCTTATTTTAATTGTGATTGACCTAGTATTGCGATAGGTCATTCGTTGTGTTTTAATGCTTGAGTAATCTTTGTGAACATTAGTTTATAATCACCTAGAGTTATTGTAGTCTAAACATCCAAAGATAACCTTAGAGTTAGTTTATGAATCCTTGAGATTTTGTAGGAAATAACCTTAAGGTAGACTCAAAGAGTTAGGGAAAAACGCATACCCTACGACCTTAGAAGACACAACGCGTTAAGAATAAGGACGTGACAATTCAACCATCAATAGGAGATAACTAGGGAGTAATAGCATCTAAGTAAACACATTTTTAATCATCATAAAAGCACACAACAATAGACATAGACTACACTCAGCTTAGTTTAGATAATTAGATAATTAGATAAGTAGAGTAATCGATAGAAATACCAACCCCCTAAATCCAATACCCTGAGATTCGTACATTTCCATTTTCTAAAAATATAAAAAGATAAAAATAATCTTCCTCAACCCCAACCTTAGCGTAGTAATTTCTCACTAGCATTCCTATTCCCCAGAGAACGATATCAATTCCCGAGGCTTACCCTAATACTACACTACAACGATTAGGTTCACTGCCTAGGGTGTTGAAAAACTTGCTCGACGAAAAGGAAGTTCCATTGACCCCGAACGCGCGTTGTACGCGTATCAGCCTTATCTATATCTAAAAATGCCACATGCAAGTCTTTTTGTCTCTTTCTATACTTCTTCATAAGGCTTATAATAATGTGTGTTGCCTTAGTTGAAGATCATCCCGACATAAAACCGAATTGGTTTTCCGACACCTCGGTCTCTCGTCATGACCTTCTCTCAACAACTTTGTTAATACAAATAATGTCAAAACATCATTTGAATTATTCGATCTCTATCGTTTGATAATCAAAAATGTAAAAACACGTTACGTAAAAATATACTTGATAAGTTTTAATCGAGAAAGTTCGTTTCGACTTTAACATCACTTTAGGTATGAACAAACAATGTACCAATTTATGTAGCGATCAAAGAAGTTATTTTGGTTTTAAACTCACATTTTCATAAATGTGACAAAACATTTTACGCAGAATACGCTTTCTTCGTCAACAATCAAGATATCTAGATTACGACGTATTCCTTATGATTAATCTCGCCTAATGAAGACTATAAGTACAAGCCCTAAACGGGAGTTTTTGATATCTTTCACTCACCACTCTTAACCATAGCCTAATTTCACCACTCCAAGGCCCCAAGATCAGTCCCAAGAGCTAGGATAACAAGGAAAGAAGGTCTCGTATCATTACATTAGGCTTAATCATTCGGTTTGCTTATTGATTTCATTATGATTTCCATTTGTGTATCGTTTGAATTATCTCATTGTGCTTTTACATACACTAGGGGCTAACATCCTTGTGTGTTAGCCATGTTTATGAATATTCTATGATAGTTATATCCGTTTGTTTAGATCTATTGTCTTGTATTGTTTAGTTTATGTGTTTATCATTTCAATGCTCGTTTATTTGTTTGAGTAGTTTAAGTCTAGTATCGCATGGAGGACCAAATGGGTATTGGATGTATATTATGAGAACATTTAAGTAGGCGCATACCTTTCTTGCATGGACCAAATGGGGAATGGGTAAGCTATCGCATGGACCAAATGGATACCACTGATAAATCACATAGATTAGTTGACACGACTTAATGCATGCTTATAGTACGATAGGTGCATATACCAAATGGCCTAGGAGATTGCATGCATAGTAGCTAGTTGCATGGACCAAGTGGACTACTTTAGGTTAGATAGGAGTGTGGGCATGTTTTCTGGACCAAGGATACATTTCCCACATATCCTGACATCACCAGTACTTTACAAATAGATCATTGCACTAATAAACAGATGACTAGAATGAAATAGGATTAACATGGCTAGCACTACTTTCTCTCATTGATCACAACTTTAGTATAATTTAGTCTAGTTTAACTTTTATGCTTTTAGCGGTTAATTAATCAAATCAATCAAAACCCCCATTCTAAACTTGTAAAATACACTATATAGGATCTAACAATACTATTCGCGAGATCGACCTCGTACTTACCCCATTGGCTACATCTGATTAGGTACACTGCCCGTGAAAGTGTGTCTTTAAGGTGTAAGTCCGGCTAAATATAAATATTAAAACTTGAATAAAAATACCTACAATGAAACACACATCAGATATCTTTATATGAATCAACTTGACCAAGAAAAATGATTTAGAAAGATTTTGGGTGCAGGTAAGTAACAAGAAGATTGAAACTTTTTACCAGAAAAATGAAGAACACACACTTTGTTTGCAATGAGAGAGAATTTGAGCAGAACTTCTTTGTTTAAAATTTGTGTATGTTTCTTGGTTTTGAGGGGGTATTTATAGAGTGGTGGTGAAGGGTTGGTTTTGCAAATATCAAAAGTTTATTTTGAAAAAAACTGTTTTGAATGGAGACGTTTGATCTCTGCATTTAATGCAACCACTCCATTACCTTTTTTTCGCAAATGTCAAGGTGAGCAATTGTGCGATCTGCAAAAGACACTTTTGCGAGAGATGATGTCACCACATAAAATAACCAAAGATATTATATGTGAGTGAGGCATTTAATGCTAAATGGGATGTTTGGGGAACCCATGATTTGGATGATAGTTAGGCAAAAGAACATATATTCCTTAGTTTAATACGTTCAGTTACAAACCTAGGACATTTAGTAACTAAATCCTTTAGTCATTTAGTTCTTCATTAAATGTATCTTCTGTCAGTGTCATGAGTCTCTGAATGAATTTTCATTCAGTAGGAGTTTTTTATGTGTAGGTTATTCAGTGAGTTGTTGGTTGGGTTACTCAACTGAGAGATGTTTTGTTTAGGGACCATTTTCGAGAAGATAAACTTTATTTACGGTTTGTTGAATATTTTAATGAGTTGCGACTATCAATATCCAACATTCCCAATTCGGTTTTAGGTCTTGGAAGCGGGTTCATCAATGGTTTAGTGAAGATATCGGCTAGGCGATATTGATTAGGGATGAAGTGTAATTCAATGTCACCTTTCATGATATGGTCCCTGATGAAATGATATTTGATATCAATGTGTTTGGTTCTTTGATGAAGTAATGGGTTGTTGGAGATGGCAATTGCACTTGTGTTATCACAAAAGATGAGTACCATCTTGAAATGGATATCATAGTCACTGAGTTGACTTTCATCCATAGCACATTTGCACAACAACTAGAAGCAGCAACATATTTAGCCTCAGATGAGGACATGACCATTGATTGTTGTTTCTTGGCACTCCAACGAACTAGTTTACCTCCAAGAAATTGACAGGATCCTGAGGTGCTTTTCCTATCCATGTTGCAGCCTGAATAGTGTAAGTCTGAATAGCCTTTGAGATCAAAGCCTAAACATTTTGGGTAGTAAAGTCCAATGTTTGGAGTACCCTTTAGGTATCGATGATTCTCTTTCTTGCGGTGAGATGTGATTCTCTTGGATCGGTGATATCTTGCACATAGGCGGGCGCAAATTGTATGTTAGGCCTTGAGGCAAGTAGGTACATAAGTGAGCCTATCATTCCTCTTGTTAATAAAATGATGTCAAAAATGTCATTTTCGTTATTCGATCTCTATACGTTTTGATAATAACAAAATATAAAGACACGTTGCACAAAACTACGTTTGATAAGTTTTTTTCGAGAAAAATCGTTTCGACTACAACATCACTTAAGGTATGAACAAACAATCTACCAACTTAGTTAAGTGATCAAAGAAGATATTTTTCTTAAAACCTCACATTTTTATGTGACAAAACATTTTTACAAAAGTATTTTTGTAATTATAAAGAAATATTTTAATAAGAAAATAAATTTGAATTTCAAATTCTCCAACAACTAGTTTCTTGCTAAAATCGAGTTAAGATTTTTACCGGATAAATTTTCCCCACACGGGACAAAAATAGGAGCGTCTTAAGATGGCGGTCCCTCGAATAGGCGACGGTCCCTTATATATACGACACCGTCCAATGTTTATGGGACCGTCCCCACTCCTCATGGTGTCTATAAATACTGAACTGTTTCTTTCAGAAAAATTAACCCTCTTGGCACAAAAATATTATGTTCTTTCTTTCTTCTTCTTCGATCACTATAACGTGTTGATATATGTTTATAAGTGATCCCATCATCCTCTATCTCAAAGTGCAATAGAAGAACACTCGAAGTCCTCAAGAATCAAAGTGTTATAGATTAGTCATCACACACACATAACTTGTTGTTATTTTGCTAATCTTATTATCAAGCCTGGTATGATACAAAGTATTAGAAAAGTTAATTTAATTACATAGAAAGTTATAAAGGAAAGGCTAGATAGAATGATCAAATATGAACCGGATCCCGCAATGTGTGCGAAAGAGTTAGTGAGATCTCGTCATTTGCTAGCTTCTTAATTCATAATAGAGTAAACTGCAAAAATCATCCCCGTGGTTTGTGTATTTTTGCAGATATCATCCCTATCTCAAACCTTTGGCATTAAACATCACCAAGTCCTCAAACCTTGGGCACTAATCATCCCTGAGCACTAACGAGGTTACTTTTCCTCGTTATCTACCCCACGTACAATAACACGTGAGGGTATTTTTGTCAATTAGTATCAGGGATGGTTTTTGCAACACATTTTTTACACCCTTTTCCCACCCATTTCCCCACCTATATAATCCCTCTTAACCCACACACCATTTTTCCCAAACCTGCACAAGAATAAATGTATGCAAATACCATAAGTGAACTAAAATTGAAAATACCAAAGTCAAACAAAACTAAACCATAAACTGCAAATACCATGCCTGCAAATACCAAAGTGAACAAAACTGAACCAAAAGTGAATCCAAACGGAACCATAAACTGAAATTACCAAGTACCATGCCTGCAAATACCAAATACCCAAACTGCAAATACCAAATAACAAGATCATAAGCTAATCATAGATGTCAGTATATGATTGTTTCACAGTAACAAAATAACCACTTAAACTAATAATAGTTGCCATAAAGTGATCATAGTTACCATCTAGTACAAAATAACCACAACTTTTTGCAAATACTAAATACCACAAGTTTTTTCAAATAAAAAGTGTTCAAAATAACCATTTAAAAATTAATCATAGTTGCCATTACTGAGTTGCTCTTTTCATTGGTTGTTTTCCTTTGTCCTTTACAGATTCTTGACTTACTCTTGATGCAGTTTTTTTGTTCTCCTTGACCCTCCAGTTGAAGTACCTTGTCCTCTACTTGATGAAACTGATGGTCTTCCTGTACAAGTCCTTTTGTTATGTCCAGTCTGCTTACACTTGAGACAGGTAAAAATCTTTCCTTTTCTAGACAGTTTGACTCCATCCACCATACTTTGGCTTGATAGTTCATCAGCTGATTTTTTCCTTGCCTTGGGTGGCCTCCCAATCTGTGGGTGGTGCTTTGGTGGAGTGATAATGTTTGGTGAAGGATGTTTTCTCCATATTTTTTTACCAATGACAGGATTGATTTTGTAGCTGTAAACCTTTTGCCAAGTGACCAACCAATAAGGAGGATGCACCCATCTTTCAGGTGTCCCAACTTCCATGTTATTTGCAGCCATCTCCCATATAGTTGCTAAGGCATGCTTGCAAACCATCCTTGTAAGTTCCCACTTTCTGCAACTACAGGTCCTTTCTTGCACATCAACAACAACTTGATCATCCCATGGTCCCTTAACCCCATGTTACCTTCAAATTTCATTAACATAAGAGACCCATTTAACACAATATTTCACTAATAAAAAAAGTAATAAACAAAATAAATAATAAGAAAATAATTTACCTTGTATGCTTTCGCTTCAATTTCTATTTGCTTGAACAAAGCAGTTGTAGCTGGTGCAGGGCCGGCCCTGGCTATGGGCGGTGTGGGCGACGGCCCAGGGCATCCAACGATTAGGGGGCATCATTTTTATAGTGCTGTGAGTATATTAGATATTATGCTCTAGTGTTGTCTGTGTTTTTTTTTTCTTTTCATTCATGGAAGAAAATGAGTTGGAGAAGAAGAGTTTATGAGAGAGAAACAAATACTCAGTATTTATTAGTCTCAAGGAAAACTACTATAGTAAAAGACAAGTCAGAATGGCCATATTGCAAATTTCAAGGGGGTTGGGTTATTGGGACGGTACCTAGTTTTTTAGATTGACTCCCCCTAGTTTTTTTTTTTTTTTTTTTTATTTTTATAATTTTGTTTATATCAAAAAGCTATAAACCTGAAAATGCGGAACTGTAAATATAAAGTTTAATAAGCCAAACGCTTAAAACTGTCAGAAATACGGAACAGAAACTGACAAAAAATTGCGCTGTACTGAAAAAATGGGGGGACAAAGGGAATATTCCCTATGGATGTGACCCCATAGGGAGGGTGGTTGTACTATTGGAACCCCCTATGATGTCACATCATAGGGGAATATTCCCTTTGTCCCCCACTTTTTTCAGTACAACACAGTTTTTTGTCAGTTTCTGTTCCGTATTTCTGACAGTTTTAAGCGTTTGACTTATTAAACTTTATATTTACTGTTCCGCATTTTCAGGTTTATAGTTTTTTGATATAAACAAAATTATAAAAATAAAAAATAAATAAAAAAAATTAAAAAAAACAAAAAAAATAGGGGGGTCAATCTAAAATTATAGAGGGGGTCACCCTTTAACATTACATTTTGATGGGCTTTAATATGGGTGTTGATGATTTTACATTTACATTTGGTAATGTTTGAAATAAGTTTCGTTATTTATAGCTATAAGTGATATATATATTTTTTTTAAAGATGGAAAAATAGTTATACATTAAGGTGATGTTTACTAAATTAAGTGATAACATATGAGGGTCTATATTAGCCTCTTATTGGAGAGAGGCAAGCTTTAATCCCTCTCCCAATTAAGAGCCATTAAGTGTTTTGGGCCCACTTTTCTCTCCACTAAGAGAAAAGTAAACACCCCCTAATATGCAAGGGATGGTTGATTTATTATTAAAATACAAACATTCAATTCATACATAGCTCTAAATGTTACGTTTAACATATTCGTTTAACACGAATCTTGTGACTAATAAGGATTAAGGATAACTCAATTTAATGTATGACGAAAAATATTCATAAGTTCCAACTATTAGACTGATTTGGACAATAGCTTCAACCAAATATCTTGCATTTTGTTTTGAGTATTAATTGACATGCTTAACTGGTATGCTAATTTGCCTAATTCTACGTGTCAGTATTTTATTGATAACCGCAGATGAACTAATTTTTTCATAAAATAATAACTTATTGTCATATCTATTTACATTTTTATACATCTCAATATTTTTCCTTAGTTTTTACATTTCTTTATTTTTAGTTTCATTTTACTTATTATTTTTAACTTTAATTTGTAGTATAGTAATACTTGGAGGAATCATGTTCAGACGATAGAGTAAATTTAATTGCTGTCCAAGTTTTATTAAGTTGACATATTTTTTTAGAAGGCTAAATCATTGCAAGATAATGTGTGTTTGTTTACAGTATCTCGTAGTCATTTTCGATCATCTTATATAGGGCATCAAAAATCGTCTCGCCCAGGGAAGCAGAAAACTCAGGACCGGCCATGAGCTGGTGTAAGAGGTCCATTGGATTTCTGAATAACTTTTTGGACATTCACAGTTCTTTTCATTAAATACTCCATTAAAAACTCCAAGCATGTGATAATTGGCACATCCCTTCCATTTAGTAGTTGTCTATTAAATACCTCACACATATTGTTAAGCAATACATCACAGTGAGACCTGCCTGCAAAATTTAGAACAGACATACTATATTATCTAAACATGAACAAATTATGTTATCTAAACAGGAATAAACTATGTCACTAAAGCTTACCACTAAAATGAGATATTGACAAGTGTTGTGGTGGGATCTTTTTCAAGTACTCATAAGCCTTATCATTCATACTCGTAAGTTCATCCATGGCTTTATCAAAATATGGGACAGTGCTAGCAGTTGCAGCCGTCCACAAAAGGTCCTTAAACAATTTACCCCTCCATTGCAGTTTCATATTTTCGTGTATATG
>CM040242.1:104410395-104574556 GCA_022545495.1 Chrysanthemum lavandulifolium | reverse complement strand
TATTTTCTATTTTTATGAATTTTAAACTATTGAAAACTAATTAAATTACTAAAAATTACAAATTAAACTATGAAAATTCGGAAAATATTTTTTAACTTTTTATATTTATCTTAACCTAAGAAAATGAAAATTATTTTTTGAACTTTTCTCGATTTAATTGTATTAAATGCTAATTAAAATTACCTAAAAGCTGCTTTTAAATTAAGGAAAATAGCAAGCAAAGTGTTGGAAAATTATGAAAATTTCAAGAAAAGTCTAATTTAATCTCATGAATCTAAGAAAATAGAAAAACAAGTGGCTTGTTTATAAGAAAATGAAATCAGAATGTAAGTGCTATTGTAATAAGCACTGAATAAGCACAAGGTACCAAACGGTACCAACCCACATGTAAGCTCTAATAAGCTATAAGTACTCTAAAACAACAAATTTCAACTATCCTAGACTTCTATAGCAATCGATTAACATGATTTGGTGATTTGAACACTCGAGTGTTTAAACAGATTGATAAGTTACTGGAGATCAAAAATAAGCACTAAATGTCGGAAACCAAAAACAAGAAATTGGAACCTACACTAGACCTCGCCAAGAGCTAGTAAACCAAAGAGGAGACCTAGATAAGCTCTATTGAGCTCGACAAGCCCCTCGATAGCCGAGAAAACTCGACTTGATCGAAGTTTTGTGAGCAGGGCATATAAGCCCGGTTGACAAGCTTATTTGAAGCTTAAGAAAAATTTCTAAAATCTACTAAAATCCTAATAAGAAACTAGACACGAGAAGTTATTAATCCCAAAGTTTGACTTGATTTGGCCCGAGATGAATCAAGGAAAAATCTTCTCTTAGAAAACCGAGATTTGCAAATTTTGACTTTTGATAATTATGAAAGGTTTGACTTTTATGAACTTTGCAACCGATTTAAGGACCGATATTAATGTATTATGATGAAATAAGACTAAAGCAATCTAGTTCTATGAATTCTAAACACAATACAAGTTTTTGGTTTTACAAATTCTACAAGCTAAGAGATTTAAGATGTAATCATTATGATTTTGACTTTTAGAGATTGCAGAGGCAATATTGTGACCAAAATGAATCAAATGGCTCTAGTTGAGACTAAATGAACAGATTTCAAACACAAACAAGAGCTTAAGCTCAACTACACCACTGATCCAAACACACTGTTTTCACAACTGTTTTGATGCTAAACTGATCAAACCACTGAACTAGCACAAACCATTACTTAATATGACTTAAGTTAACCTAGTTACTACTATTTAAACAGGTTAAAACCATTTAGTGTCGACAAATACAAACACAAACATAAACTGCAACTGAGTAAAAAAATTGAAAATGAGAATCAAACTTACAAGTGACCAGCCTATTTGTGAAGCTTAAACCAAACCTAAACTATGCTACCCTAACCAAATCCAACCCAAATCCATCTCTGCAACACCCCATATCCATTTCCAAACTGTTTGAACCAATTATGCTTCTTGATTGACTTATGTTGACTTTTACCAAAGTTGCTTAAAGCCTGTTCCAAGCTTATCTCCACTATAATAAGCTTAGATAAGCTTGTTTGAATGATAAATAAGCTTATTGAAGCTTGGATGTTTAGCAAAGGAAACGAAATTGTAAACAATGACTATAAAATTTGAAAACACAATAACACTTTGAATTAAAACTTGAAAGCGAGTTACAATGACTAAATGGCTTAGTCTTAGTACAATAAAGCTTGAGATTGCAGATTTATAAACTAATTAAGACATTTAAAGAAAACGACATACAAGAATTTAAAAAACTAAGTACTACTCTTTCTCTTGCTTCTCTTCCTCTTTTATACTCCAAATAGCTTCCACGTGTCATCCGAGCAAATCCCACTCAAAATCTAAGCCATTGGATCGGTTTGGAGGATTTTGGCCATTGGATCAAAATGGCGGAAAAGCTATATTCGATCAGAGGCTCTGTGTTTTAGCAACTAGGGGTGGCATTTATTGTAGTGGGTTGTGATGATGAGGGTGGAGGAAAGGTGAGTTGATGGAGAGCCGAGAGTTGCGAGCAACTTGGGAAGACAGTGGGAGGGATAAACAGACGGTGGGCGGGCTATGGGTATTGTTTGACTTTGGTTTGACCGAGGGGTTCAAAACAGGGAATGAGGGTCCAAAATGTATAAGTGATGGGGTCAAAAGGATTTTGACAATGCTTGGTGTTTATAAGGACCATTTTGTAAAATCTGAAATTTGAGAGACCAAATCGCCATTATTCCAAAGTTGTCACAAGGACCAAAACCGACAAACTTCAATAGTACAAGGACCGCTTTTGACATTTTCAATTTTCCAAGGACTATTTTGCCAAATTTCAAAGTTTAGGGACCTAAGTTGTAAATTTGCAATTTTAAATCTCAAGGACTAATTTTGACAACTCATGAATCTAGGGACTTGAAATGATATTTTTCTTTATTTTGTTTTACGTGGACTGTTTTGACAACTTTTGAAACTTGGGGACTAAAGCGCCAATTATGCAAACTTGATACGCTTTTTCACCGATTTTGATATTTTTGCATTTAAAACACATAAAACACTTATTTGTGATATTTTATCATTTTGATACATTTCGAGTGTTTTCATATGTTTTTGCGTTTAATTGGTACAAAATGATGAGTATTTAGACACTCATCAATCCCCACACTAAGATATTGCTAGTCTCTAGCAATGTTTTGAGAAAAATTAATGGATTTCATCTCTTTACCAAAAGCCATTACTTACGGAGTAGCCAAATGTTTCGGTTCAAGTAAGAACCTTGGTACAATCGATAACCAAATGATTTTGAGCAAACCATCACTTTCAACGGATTTGATTTGTCTTTACCGAGCCGCTTGCTTACGGACTAGCCAACTCTTAGATAAATTATCAATATTATCTTTGGTGAGCCGATTACCAATTATGGTTTTTTTCAATCGCTTTACCACAAGCCATAAACTTGCGGGCTAGCCAACTCTTCACTTTTAAGGATATGCGAAATGAATACCATACAATTTTGGGCAAATTGCAAGTCGTCAACGGATTTGAGATATCTTTACCAAGAGCCGTTTGCTCTGGATTAGCCAATCCTTTTGTTTATTAGACAAGGCGGATGATAACCATAAGTTGAGTAAGTGCAAAACACTTACTCCAAAAAAATTTTGGCCAAAATGGGGAATTAGGCGGTATAATTACATGATAAAATTCGTGAGAATTCCCCACACTAGAAATGAATATTGCCTCAATATTCAAAGTACCGCAGTTATGCCGAAACATAGAACGAAAAAGGGAAATACTACTACCATTATTTTAGCAAGATTTTTTTTTTTTTTTTTTTGATGAAACTCTTATATACAACAATGGGGCAACTCCCCACACTAGGGTGGTACACACGGTGAAAACCCATGTAGCATGCTCTGCTTTTGATTCTCGAGTCGCTAGCTTGACTCGATCCCGCATTCATTGGTTCATGGGGAAAGTTTGTAGATCCGGGACAACCACAAGAGGAATGTCCTCTCCAAAATAGTGCTTCAATCGATGACCATTCACTTTAAAGTTTTGACCATCGGGTTGAGATAACTCAATGGTGCCATAAGGATAAACCTTAGTGATAGTAAATGGACCGCACTAAGCGGGACTTAAGCTTTCCCGAGAAAATCTTCAATCTTGAATTGAAAAGAAGGACTCGATCACCAACGTTGAAAACGCGGTTCTTGATTTTAGAGTCATGAATCTTCTTTGTCTTTTCTTTGTAGATCAAAGAGTTCTCGTATGCTTGATCACGAAGTTCATTTAATTCATTCATTTGAACTTTCGTGATCACCAAATGTCTGAATATCGAAGTTTGCATGTTTCAAGGCCCGGTATGCCTTGTGCTCAAGCTCAACCGGCGGATGACACGCCTTTCCGTACACAAGCTTGTATGGAGTACACCCGATGGGTGTTTTATAAGTTGTACGGAAGGCCAGTCGTCATCTAGCTTATCCGACCAAGAGGCACGGTTTTCGCCAACCGTCCTCTCGGTCTTTAATCCTCGGTTGGAAACTTCCACTTGCCCACTTGTTTGGGGTGGTACGCATGAGAGACGGTGAGTTACACCATACTTTTGCATGACTCTATCAAACCGGTCATTGCAAAATGCGCACTACGATCACCGATTATAGCTCGTGGAGTTCCAAACCTAGCAAAAGAGATTTTAAGAATTTCACAACAACTCGGGCATCGTTGGTAGGTAAAGCCTTAGCTTCAACCCATTTTGACAAATAGTCAACGACCACGAGTATGTATTTGTTACCATGAGGCGGGCGAAATGGCCCCATAAAGTCAATGCCCGGATGTCAAAATCTCACACACTTGAATGGCGTTTTGCGGCATTTCATTTCTTTGTGAGATATTCCGTGACGTTGACAAGCGTCGCTGTGTTTTGACAAATTCATGGGCATCCTTGTAAATCGTGGGCCAATAGAATCCGGAATCAAACACCTTCTTGGCGGTGTAGTTGGGGCTATGATGTCCCCAAGTGGGTCCGAATGGCAAGCCTTGAGAATGTCAATAGCTTCGACCATACACACATCGCTCGATGACTTGATCCGCAAAATTTTAAACAAGTAGGGTCGTCCCGAGTAATGTTTAACATCCTTGAAGAATTTGTTCTTCGTTGGGTCGACATCCCTTTCACTATGAAGTTACCCGCATGGTAATTTGCAAAGTCGACAAACCATGGGGTAGAAGAGTTTCCATGAAAAGAAACCGCATTGAGTGTCTCGAGAGGAAATGTTTCATTTATTTCCTTTTTCTCGAAAACATCTTGGTGAGGGTTCTCTAATCGGGACAGATGATCGTGACGGGTTCTCGGCTCCTTTTTATCACGTATAATGATATCAAATTCTTGGAGGAGGAGAACCCAACGGAGCAATCTCGGCTTTGCATCTTGTTTTGCAAAGAGATATTTGAGAGCCGAGTGATCCGTATACACCACGCATTTGGTCAAGATTAGGTATGGCGAAATTTCTCAAACGATACACCTGACTAGTAGCTCTTTTTACGTAGTGGTGTAATGGGTTTGAGCTTGATCATAGTCTTACTTGCGTAGTGGATAGGTGAAAATGCTTGGTTTTACGTTGCCCCAAGACCGCACCGATTGCAAAATCACTTGCATCGCACATGAGCTCAAATGGTAAATCCCGATCCGAGGGCAACTAGAATGGGTGCTTAGTAAGCTTTTTCTTTAGTGTTTCAAAAGCTTCGACGCACTCGTGAGAGAAGATAAAGGAGCTTCTTTTTCAAGAAGATGGGTCATAGGCGAGCGATTTTAGAAAAATCTTGTATGAATCTGCGATAGAACCCGGCATGACCTAGAAAACTCCTAATACCTTTGACGGTAGTAGGATGAGGCGCTTAGCAATAACATCAACTTTTGCTCTATCGACCTCAATCCGTTTTGGAAATCTTATGGCCAAGGACTATGCCTCTTTGACCATAAAGTGGCTCTTCTCCCAATTTAGACAAAGATTTGTGTCTTCACACCTTTGAGCATTTTATCTAAATGGGAGAGACATGTTCGAAATGAGTCCCCAATGACCGAGAAGTCATCCATAAACACCTCCATTGTTTCCCGATCATGTCGTGGAATATGGCCATCATACATCGTTGGAACGTGCCGGGAGCATTACATAAGCCAAAAGGCATACGTTTGTAGGCAAAAGTTCCGTATGGGCGGTGAATGTGGTCTTCTCATGATCCCGTGGATCAATGGGGATCGAAAGTAACCCGAGAAACCATCAAGGAAACAATAGTACTCATTCCCTCGCTAATCTCTCAAGCATTTGGTCCATGAAGGGTAGAGGAAAATGGTCTTACTGGTGGCGTCATTCAACTTACGATAGTCAATACACACACGCCATCCGTAACCAATCGAGTTGGAATTAACTCGTTATCTTCATTGCGACAACAGTTATGCCACCCTTTTAGGAACACAATGAATTGGGCTAACCCAAGGACTATCTCGAGATTGGGTAAATCAATCCTCGCATCAAGAAGTTTGATAACCTCTGCTTGATAACATCATGGATTTTGGATTTACTCTTCTGCGATGTTGAGCTTCTTGGTTTGAAGTCATCCTCCATCAAGATTTTGTGAGTACAAAATTCGGGGTTGATACCCTTAATGTCGGAGAGTTTCCAAGCAATTGTTTGCTTGTGTGACTTCAAGACCTTTATGAGCGATCTTTTCATCTTTACTCAAATCTCGAGCAATAATGACGGGTAATTTATCTTCACCCTCAAGAAATGCATACTCGAGATGAGGCGGTAAGTCCTTAAGTTCGACTTCAGAAATTCTTGATTTTCTCAACCGACTTGACTTCCTTGTTATGAAGCTCGGCGGGAGGAGTGGAGGAGAAGTGTCACGATTTAACAACTTCTCAAGAATAAGAATATCTCCTCGGATTAATCTCATGGTGATTAATCTCTTCGGAATTGCATCACTAGTGTGAGGGTTGATGAGTGATCATCTTTAAGCAATTTCTCAATGAGAAGTATGTCCCCTCGATGTCAATTGGGCGTGATCAATTTCCCATGGAGCAGAATCACTAGCCAAGTATGCTTCAATCTCTTCCAAGATGAAGTCGCTTCCTCAAGCGGAGTGAGAGAAGGAGTAAATTGGCTATGATAGGTTGAGAAGATGTGGTGGGATCCCACTCACGTAATTATGAGAATAACCAAGAACTTCGAGAGTACTCTTGAAGCAACATCAATGATATCTATTCGGTTAACCAGACTCGGAATCATAGTTTGCGGAGTACCCAAGTTTGATCAAGGTTAAAGGTGTGACTTCATTACCAACACGTAATGTGATTTCTTGCTCAAATACATCAATGAGAGCACGGCCCGTTCTCGTGAATCCTCTTCCAACAATGAGAGGAACCCGTGGATCAACATCGAAATCAACAACTACAAAGTCGGTTTGGAAAATGGAACTTTCCTGCTTTCTGAAATCGTCTCGGCAATTCCAAGAGGACGGGATATTGTACGATCTGCAAGCTCGAGAGTCATGCATGTAGGAGTAAGGTCCGGAAGAAAGTTTCTTCCATCTTGAATGAGGCATCGGGTTTATGCTTGAACCAAGATCGGCTAAGGCAAAGCATTCAACCATTCTGGAAATACACAAGGTAAGAGAAATTTTCCGGGATCTCCAAGCTTTCGGGAAGCTTCTTCAAGATAATGAGCGAAAGTTCTCGTTCGAAGGAGTTTAGCCATTTCAAACGATTTTTCCTTGTTGCTTAACATGTGTTTGAGAGTTGATGCAAACTTGGGCATCAACATGATAGCATCCATAAAGCTTATGTCAAAATGTAATTCTTGGAAGATTTGAAAAAATTTGTCCATTTGATGGTGGTTTTTCATGAGCTTTTGCTCATTCAAACGTGATGGGTAAGGAATAGAAGATTTAGATTTGTGGTTTTCAACGGGAGCTACAGGAGGTTAAAAAACAACTCCTGGATTGGTATTGGGTTTCGGGACAACCTGAGGATGGACAGTGATGGTACCTCCGTTATTAGTAGGAAGTTCCTTGTCCTTTGTCGCCTCAGGTTCACTTTCCACTACCTTCGGGAGAGAAGAAGAAGAGGTAGTAGGAATAGCGGGTCCATCATATGAAGTACCACTTCTGGTTGTGATCGCCTTTGCATCGCCCCTCGGATTAGCGATCGTGTTGCTAGGTAAAGTACACGAGTCCCCGAGGGTCGATCATTTAAAGACTTCTTTAATTCAATGATCCGACCGACCAACAACTGTTTGTCTCCTCTTGAGACTTCATGAATTGCTTTAAAAGCTCATCGGATGTTGACACGAGGAGGAGGTGGAGGGATAATTTGAGGCCGTATGTTACGATTATAGCGAATTCCCTTGATTAGGAGTCATATTCCCGAAATTGATTCCCTCGATTGAAAGTGTTTTGATTAAGATTTCCTTGATGTTGGAAACCTTGATTTGGTCCGGATAGAAATTACCTTGGTTTTGATAACCTTGGTTCATTCTAGGTTGGTTTCGATTCGGTTAGGATTCGGTTAAAACCGGTGGTGCACGATAAGTATTAGCTCGGTAGTTTGGTTCATTTGAGGACGGTATTGATTACCTCCTTGATTTGAAGTACCGGCTATAGCATTGGCTTCAAAAGGACTACCATCGGTGGCGATCAGATTGTAGTATGCATGAGGACCACCACAAGTAACACAAACTTCAACTTTCTTCACTTCACCATATGATGGTGTGCGTGTGAAAGTGACTTTCTTTAGTTAGCAAGAACCAAAGCTGAACAATATCGTGAGTTTGTCAATCTTAGCATCGGTGCTAGATGTACTCGCGGAGATGAAGTAGAAGGTCCAAGATTAATTTGAGTCTCATATGTCTTTGTGCGGAAAGGCGGACACGGGACTTGTTTTCAATTATTTGCAAGGCTTCTTTTGTGGTCTTGCTCAAGAAATTACCTCATGGAGGCATTTAAAGAGTCTTGATTAGTCCGGTTCGGACCATTGTAGAAAGTATCCATTTGCATTAACTCGGTAAAACCATGATGCGGACACTTACAGAGCAATTCTTTATAACGATCCCATGCCTCCCGAATGATTCATCAAATCTTTGAGAGAATTCATTATCTCATTCTTAAGACTTGTAGTTCGGGATGGAGGATAGAATTCGTTAACAAACTTTGTGACTAGATCTTCCCATGTCTCAATGGAGCGAGGGGTTGTTTCTCAAGCCAATTACAGGCTTGTCCCTACAGAAAATGGGAGCAGAAGAAGCTTGATGGCTTCATGTGGGACATTCTTGTACTTGATGGTAGATGCAATCTTGTTAAACCATCGAATGTGTGCATGAGGATCATCCGCTCAAAACCATAGAATTGGCTTTGGGTTGCAGTTAAGTAACCGGTTTTGAGCTCAAAAGTATCGCCCACGATGGTGGGACAACAATAACATCTCCGTAACCCTCGATGGGTGCTTGAGAAGCTCATTCATCGGCTTGTCTTATGCCCTACGGCGGTGGTGGTGGTGGTAGGCGTTCCTCGATCACCGGTGAAGGGCGAGCGTCCTCGTCTACGAGGAATATTTGCAAGCTCGGAAAGTGGACTTGTAGAACGGAAGAGCAGTGCGCATGCACTAAGTATAAAAATCGGTTTTCAAAACAAATGCGAGGCAAAGCGATAAGTGAACTTAACCAATAATCACAAATGAAATGGCTTCTTTGAAAAAGGTACACCAAATCACAAGGACACAAAGGCAAGTTTTAAATCATTGTTAGGGAACTTATTATGGTCACACCCAGGTTAGTAGGTGTCTTGCCTTGATTTGCGGTGGTTGATTTTATGTATATATTAAGTACCACCGAAAAGGCGTAGGTATAGATTTGTCTTGATGGTTTAAAACTTTTGGACAATATTTTTGGTATCGTCTCGTTTAACCAAATCGTATTTCTTTAAGAATCACCTTAAAAGAAACACAAGCTAGAAAGCGTTACGATTGTTTTGTTGTTTTATATTTTGTTTGGTGTTTTAACACTTTAGGAAAAGTGTTAATGAACTTTTGATTTTGTTAAAACTTTACAAAAAGCATTTACAAACGATGGTATATGTGCAAGTACGGGTCGAAAAATGCTTAGAACACGCTTCTGACCTCCCCGTGGCGCCGAAATTTGATTGGTGCAAAACCGTCTGTTATCTCACATGAGCTAGCCAACATGAATGGCCAACCGTAAGGAACTTAAAGCAGTTCAAACACCAAATGCAATTTAGATCGAGAGAATACGGTGGATTCACGGGTCGTTAAGTCCCACGGAGGATGAATGGTGTTTAACACAATCAGATGTCGAATAATCACTAAGGATAGTGATCAGTAAGGATTTTGAGTTATTTTATAAATTACAGGGGCTTAAATGCAAATTAAAGGAAATTAAAAAGATAAACTATATTAAATAAACGCTATCACTATTTTTTAAATCTAATGTTTTTGATTTTTCTTTTATAAAACTTAAATTAAAAACTACGTGACGTACACAAGAAAATGTTAAACTTAAACAATATTAATCCTAAAAATATGAAAATGATATTTTTACAAACATAATGATAAAAGAAAATTTTTAGAAAAAAAAATTATTTTTATAACTATTTAATTAATTATTATTAATTAAAACTAATTTTAACTATTTAATAATAGCCTAAAATACAAGAAAATATGAAATAAAGCTAGAAAAATAAAATTATGACTTGGAAAAATCTAAAATAACAAAGAGAATTTTCAAAACTATTTTTATATTTTTCGATTATTTTCTATTTTTATGAATTTTAAACTATTTAAAACTAATTAAATTACTAAAAATTACAAATTAAACTATGAAAATTCGGAAAAATATTTTTTAACTTTTATATTTATCTTAACCTAAGAAAAATGAAAAATTATTTTTTGAACTTTTTCGATTTAATTGTATTAAATGCTAATTAAAATTACCTAAAAGCTTTTAAATTAAGAAAAATAGCAAGCAAGTGTTGGAAAATTATGAAAATTTAGGGAAAAGTCTAATTTAATCTCTTGAATCTAAGAAAAATAGAAAAACAGTGGCTTGTTTATAAGAAAATGAAACTGTAATGTAAGTGCTATTGTAATAAGCACTTGGAATAAGCACAAGGTACCAAGCGGTACCAAAGCATTCTGAAGCTCTAATAAGCTATAAGTACTCTAAAACAACAAATTTCAACTATCCTAGACTTCTATAGCACCGATTAACATGATTTGGTGATTTGAACACTCAAGTGTTTAAAGCAGTTTGATAAATTTACTTGGAGATCAAAATAAGCACTAAATAAGTTGGAAACCAAAACAAGAAATTGGAACCTACACTAGACCTGGCCAAGAGCTAGTAAACCAAAGAGGAGACCTAGATAAGCTCTATTGAGCTCTGGACAAAGCCCCGATAGTCGAGAAAACTCACTTTGGTGAAGTTTTGTGAGCAGGGGCATATAAGCCCGGTTTGACAAGCTTATTTGAAGCTTAAGAAAAATTTCTAAAATCTACTAAAATCCTAATAAGAAACTAGACCTCGAGAAGTTATTAATCCCAAAGTTTGACTTGATTTGGCCGAGAGATGAATCAAGGAAAAATCTTCTCGATTTAGTGGCGAGATTTGCAAATTTTGACTTTTGATAATTATGAAAGGTTTGACTTTTATGAACTTTGCAACTGATTTAAGGACTGATATTAATGTATTATGATGAAATAAGACTAAAGCAATCTAGTTCTATGAATTCTAAACACAATACAAGTTTTTGGTTTTACAAATTCACAACAGTTAAGAGATTTAAGACATAATCATTATGATTTTGACTTTTAGAGATTGCAGAGGCAATATTGTGACCAAAATGAATCAAATGGCTCTAGTTGAGACTAAATGAACAGATTTCAAACACAAACAAGAGCTTAAGCTCAACTACACCACTGATCCAAACACACATGTTTTCACAACTGTTTTGATGTTAAACCGATCAAACCAGCGAACTAGCACAAACCATTACTTAATATGACTTAAGTTAACCTAGTTACTACTATTTAAGCAAAGTTAAAACCATTTAGTGTCCACAATACAAACACAAACATAAAGCGCAATCGAGTAAAAAATTGAAAATGAGAATCAAACTTACAAGTGACCAGCCTATTTGTGAAGCTTAAACCAAACCCAAACTATGCTACCCTAACCAAATCCAACCCAAATCCATCTCTGCAACACCCCATATCCATTTCCAAGCCTGTTTGAACCAATTATGCTTCTTCAGTTGACTTATGTTGACTTTTTACCAAAGTTGCTTAAAACTGTGTTCCAAGCTTATCTCCAGCTATAATAAGCTTAGATAAGCTTGTTTGAATGATAAATAAGCTTATTGAAGCTTGGATGTTTAGCAAAGGGCGAAATTGTAAAAGCAGTGACTATAAAATTTGAAAACACAATAACACTTTGAATTAAAACTTGAAACTGAGTTACAATGACTAAATGGCTTAGTCTTAGTACAATAAAGCTTGAGATTGCAGATTTATAAACTAATTAAGACATTTAAAGAAAAATGACATACAAGAATTTAAAAAAACTAAGTACTACTCTTCTCTCTTGCTTCTCTTCCTCTTTTATACTCCAAATAGCTTCCACGTGTCCTTCTGAGCAAATCCCACTCAAAATCTAAGCCATTGGATCAGTTTGGAGGATTTTGGCCATTGGATCAAAAATGGCGGGAAAAGCTATATTCGACTGTAGGCTCTGTGTTTTAGCAACTAGGGGGTGGCATTTATTGTAGTGGGTTGTGATGATGAGGGTGGAGGGAAGGTGAGTTGATGGGAGAGTGAGAGTTGCGTGCAACTTGGGAAGGCAGTGGGAGGGATAAACAGGACGGTGGGCGGGCTATGGGTATTGTTTGACTTTGGTTTGACGGGGGTTCAAAGCAGGAATGACAGGGTCCAAAATGTATAAGTGACAGGGGTCAAAAGGATTTTGACAAGGCTTGGTAGGTTTATAAGGACCATTTTGTAAAATCAAATTTGGAGGACCAATTACGCCATTATTCCAAAGTTGTCACAAGGACCAAAACCGACAAACTTCAATAGTACAAGGACCGCTTTTGACATTTTCAATTTTCAAGGACTATTTTGCCAAATTTCAAAGTTTAGGGACCTAAGTTGTAAATTTGCAATTTTAAATCTCAAGGACTAATTTTGACAACTCATGAATCCTAGGGACTTGAAATGATATTTTTCTTTATTTTGTTTTACCAGGATTGTTTTGACAACTTTTGAAACTTGGGGACTAAAGCGCCAATTATGCAAACTTGATACATTTTTCACCGTATTTTGATATTTTTGCATTTAAAACACATAAAACACTTATTTGTGATATTTTATCATTTTGATACATTTAAAGTGTTTTCGATGTTTTTGCGCTTAATTGGTACAAAATGATGAGTATTTGACACTCATCGAGTTCATCAAGGTTTCGGAATCTTGTCGTTCAACCTCTTGATGAGTTACGGGTTATTAATCCCATTCATGAAACCGTAAATCTTTAGCACTTCGTGGCATGCTTTAACTTGCATGCATTCATCTTTGAAAAGTTCCATGAATAAACATAGATTCTCCTTGGCATCTTTGAAGCGTTCCATGAATAAACATGTAGATTCTCCTGGCGCCGCTTTACCTCGCGAGTTCAACAGATTTTTAGCGCACTTCTTCCGCCGAGTAGCGTTCGGTGCAAACGCCTTTCTCAAATCCTCAAAGCCATTGATGCTTCTGCGTGGAAGCTTCTTGAACCCGATCCGTAGCTTTCCACCGGTGTGGAGTTGAACATGTGGCACCATCTGGTGTGGCGCAGTTTTCAATTATAGCGGCCGATTCAAAATTTTGAGGTGATCATCCGGATCACTGTTAAAATCATAGGTTTTACATTGGCGGGCATGTACCTCCTTTTGTTCTATGAGAAGTCAGCGATGCGTCGAGTGAACGCATCCACCTGACGACGCCATGGGAGATATATCTTCATCCTCCCGGTCATTATATACATTTACGGACTTCGGTGTCGGTTCGCTATCCCGTTGTCGAGGAATTTCCGGAGGATGAATTTTCCCTCCTTCGGGGCTTGCGCCGATCCTCGAGTTTGTACTCGAAGGGCTTTCACTTGGGGAATATCGTCGCCCAAGTCTCATCATGTATTCTGCGGCTACCAAGTCCGGTGTGGACTTCGATGCGCTGTTCATCCTCCTCGCTTCCTTCCGTGTCTTTGTGAGTTGGGCGTCTCATCATCCTCAACCCTTTTCCCAATTACATTAAACACAAGGGTCGGCGGTTGTCTTGGTCGCGCTTCTCCTTACGATGGCGCGGTGGGAGATTCGTACTCGAGTCAAACCGAGTCGGGCTTGTAGGCTTCGACTCGACCTCTTTCTAGCTTCCTCTTCCATGAGGCGGCCAAGGTTTCGTAATTTTGGGATATGAAATCCCTTGGTGTTACTCCGGCATGCGACCCTTCTAAAGCAAGGGTGTTCGCTTCACCGTGTGCCCTTGTTTCTATCTGGTGCATCGGTGCCTTTGTCGGTCGGTCTCAGCACCGATTGAAGGGAGTGGTAAGAACATTCTGTGATGGATCCACCGCGCTAGTGGTGGTTGTGGTGGCACAGGTTGTCCCCGAGCGGTTCCACGGAGGAAGACCAAGTCTGGCTTGATCCCTTGTTTTTAGCAAGATCTTGGTTGTCCTGTGAGTGCCGCTGGAAGTCGAACCGATGTGCGGCTTCTTTCCGGTAAGGTCTGCTTGCGATCACGACTTCCATGCTTCGTCATTCTAGTCTTAGTTCTTAGTGAATGGTCCCACGGATGGCGCCACTTGTTGATACAAAAGATGGGCGTTCCTTGTTCGGGCTTCGGCCTCGTACCAATTCTCGATTGTTGCTTGAGACCGCGCACTAAGAGACGTAAAACACCGTTAGACTTATCGTGGGATTGTCTCCCACGATTATCCTCCGGCGTGAGAGTAAGTAGTCGGTTTAGGGTTAAAGGAGAGTTAGGGTTTGTAGATCGTACCTTTAACGAGGGATGGGATTCCCTTTATATACACACGGAATCCTTGTTGGTTCCGTGTTCCTCAACCTTCGGCGTATCCCGCCTAAGTCGGTTGGGGAATGATTATCTCCATAATTAGGAGATATCCGATATCGTGTTCCATAATTAACATTGGGCTTGGACCGTCGTGGGCCCAAACCCTTATCGGATCAGCCCAGTTCATGCTGGGCTTGTTAGTATCGGACTTTGGTCGGGCTCATGACCCGACTATAGACTATACGTCATCAGTTATTGTATGTTTATCTGTGCATGCTTGAATATATGTGTTCTTAGGCTGGAAGGTAAGGAAGCATGCAACTCACTTTACACATCGGCCACATCGCTTTTCTCTCCTCTTTCTTCCACTCACTTTCACTCACCTTTATGCGGACAAGGACTCACTTTCAATCACCTTAACTCACATTTTTTTTAATAATCCCGAATTAAAAAACATAAACGTAAACATATAAACACGAAAACATAACCGGACGAAATAGAAAAACTTTTATTCATAAACTAAAACCATTACACAGATTTCAGAAATTAAAAATATTACAATAAAACATGAAATTAAATATTACGAGACAAGTGTTCGACTAAATCGGCACGAAGATTTTGATGCATTTGATGTGATCTCATGTACCTCATAACTTTTCGCATTTGTTCATCAGATCGTATGTAGTCTCCGCCGGGTACCATTCGGGAAATATTGCCTTTTTTTTCTTTTCATATCATATTATGTAATATGATACATGTATACATCATATTATGGAGTCTTTCTTTTGTCATTATCTTTGTAGGATTGACAAGTACCGCCCATTTCTTCTTCAAAATACCAAACGCCCTTTCTACATCTTTCCTTGCCGATTCTTGCATTTGCTTATACTGTGGAAAACTAGAAGGGGGTTGAATAGTTTTACCAATTAAAACTTTGTTTTAAAATATTTAGATTGACTTATGTCAATCTATTTATATGTATGTTGGATGTTGATAGATAGATATGTAAATATGTAATGCAAAGGTAAAGAGTAAGAAACACAAAACCATGACACGAGTGTTTATAGTGGTTCGGCACAAGGACACCTTCCTTGCCTACTCCACTCCCCGAGTCACCTACCGAGAGTTCATTAGCACCACACGACACAACTCCTTATGGCGGAAAAGCCTTCACAACGTTGCCTACACTTTTCCGGTACAAGGCTAGACACCGGGTTCTTCCACGAGGTAGAACCAAACCTATCACAATGTCGCCTACACTTTATCTGGTACAAGGCTATATACTGAGTTCCATTATAAAGGAGGAACTACTACCCAACACTACACAACACCTTTCCCAAAGGAGACCCACTTATTACAACATCATCAAGGATATCAATATCCTTGAACACAACCTATCTCTATTTGTACATCGATGCACCATAACGATTGTACACCATTGGTATCTTTCACTAATGCCTTTGACACGGACGTTCAACACCTTTCACTAATGCCGTCGTCTTGACCCTTTCGGCATCCTTCACAAATGCCTTTGACACGAACGTTCGGCACCTTTCACTAATGCCTTCGTCTTGACCCTTTTGACATCCTTCACTAATGCCTTTAACACAACACTTCTAGAGAGGTTGAAAGAACTATCAACAAGAGAACTTCAGTAGTCTTGATGATGATGAAGCATGGCAACTCATGGACTTTAGCTTGCTCGACTTCAAGAGGTGGTGATCTCGCCTTTAAGAGGAACCTAAAGAATCACACAAAGAAAAACACAAACTACATAGAAAGATCCTTTGGATCTTAGGTTAGAGAGTTTACAATACTAGGAGAAAGTATGTGTGGAAGTGGCAACCTACAATGAAGAAATGGCTCACTATTTATAGAAAAAAACATGCTACTGTTCCACGGATCCCACGGACCCCTTACTTGAGGGATCCGTCCAGTGTAAACTGGGGGAACCGTGGGACGCTCCTCTTTGCCCATGGGTTATGGGTCATGGGTCATGGGGCATGGGTTATGGGTCATGGGTCCTAGACTTTGGACCATGGATATCCAAGTAGATACAATGTATCTAGTCAATGGGTTATGGGTCATGGATAATACCCATTATGACTTATGCATGATGGCATGCAATGGGTTATGGGTTATGGACTATGCTCTATGCGGAAGCCTGCTTATGTTGCTTGACGTTTCGTTTCTCTTCGCCCGACGGGGGCGCTAGTGGACACGGGAGGGAGCGGTGCGGCGTGTCATTCGTAATGGAAAGAAAGAGACCACTACTTCTCTTTTTGTTGGTTCATGCGCGAACACAATGGTCTCGACCGGGACCGGAACCATTTAATTTTGATCTTGACATGTCGGTGGGTTTTACCCAACTACATCAATGTAATTAGTCAACGGGCAAATACTTAAACTTCTACCCATTCTATTACCCATTATGATACATACTAAGCATGTATATATATACCCAATATGTAAACACTATTTGTTATACATATGCATTATTATATCATGAGAAACACTATTACTTGTTTAGTGATTTATATGAAAATGTAAGTGTGTTAGTAAACTATTGGCTCAAACTATTTACGTATTTTATTTGTTTCGTTAAAATGATTTTACGTTTGTTATCGACAAAACATTAGAAGATCGTAAAATATAAATTAACGTTTTTACGGCTTATTTGTATTAACATATACCTTATTCTCTTCTGGTCATCAAAATGGACCAGTTCAACTTATGCATATTCGGGTTTTGAGATACGTTTGTCGGTGGAATTAGTTTAGTCATCGTTTTTTAGTGTTTTAAAAGAAATTTTTCCAGAAACTTGAAAAAAAAGATGAATAATAACTTTTTTATGAACAATAAACATGAGAAAACTATTGAACAAAAGTTTACGTGACTTTTGTATCAAGAGTCTCGGGGATGGCGCCATGTTCATGTATGGTATGTGAACCGTGTTTATATTTGGGTGTGGATTGATAGCGTGTTCAGTTTCCCTTTATGAATGGTAAGAACTCCGTGAGAAGATATAAATATCTCATAGCCGAGGTAATGCTCGCGTAAATCAAATGTGTGTTTGAGGCTGTATTATGAAATAACCATGATATATGTTTGAAAATGATGATAAACTCTATCTATTAAAGATGAGGCTTTAAGGTTATTAGCTCATTTTATGATATGCTCGCATATCATAAACCTATGAGGTGACAACACGTGTCATTCCTGTCTGCTCATAGGATGATTGACACTTTTATCGTGCATGCACCGCATTCGTGTGTCCACCATATACTAGGCGTCTGGCCACTGAGAGCGTGCCATGTACACATTCTTGGTAACAGTTTTGAGTAAAGACCACTAATAATGTATCACGTGCTCCTGTCCTTGCGTACTATGGAGATTGCCCAGGATACGAATAATTTGGGATTAATGATTTTACCTTGAATGTATGTTAGCGCTACTCGAGCTTTGTTTGTGATGGTGGGATGTGTATTCGATTGTAATATGATTGAGATGGTTAATATATATGTTATCAATACTATGTTACATATCAAATTTTATCTTTATTGTTTATATCTTGTTTGATTGGTTAAAATTTAGAGTGAAAAATTGTTTTATGATATACAAAAATAAAAAAACTGAACAACGAAACAAAGCCTTTTATTTATTTTATTTTTTTTAAGATGAAGATTGAAAGAGAGTATAACAAAATAACATACCCAATCTTGTCGGGGCTGGGTATGAGGGAGGCAAAATGTAGACAGATCGTACCCCTACCTCAGGATAAACTCGAGAGTAAGGAGACTGCTTTCAGGAAGACCTCCGGCAAGTGTGTGCAAAAAGAGTGAAGAACAAGTGTGAAAGAGAGCACTAACAAGGAAAAGAATGAAAGAGAGTACATTCAATAAGATAAAGAATAAGTTAAATTGTGTTTAACATGAAAGTAGAGTGACCTTGAAACCGAACCACACATAAGCGACTTGTAACCGATGACTAAACACGGATAACCTATGAACCAAGACTAGACTACAAAGCACATCTCGGTTCGGTTCATGTATTTTATTTCTAACCGATTGAAACTAAGATTTGTAAAAACACAAAAGTTTGTCGAGTTCTAGCTTTTGAAATATACACCCAAAATTAGCAAAGCCTATTCGAAGAGGCTATAAAGTTAGAGGAGAGTTATTTTACATAACAAACTTTTCTTACATACCAATGGACTCATCTCCACCATCCATCTAAAAAGAAATCAATGGCTGAGATTAAAAACATTTTATTATTTCACATATTTTTTATAATTTAAATATCTCTTAAACCGTTAATCGTTAAACAAAAATAATTACACCATCGCGACAAGCATTTAATTATCTTTCTATAGACAGGCACTTTGATATACTTTCGAAAAAAGAAAAAAAAAAGTCATTTTTTCACGTTTTTTCGTTTTTCTTCGAAACTGGAATTTGCATGAAATATCATATATGATTTAACACTAATTTGAAGATTACATGTGATATTAGTGTTAAATCACATATGATATATAATATCATATGTGATACTAGTGTTAAATCATATATGATAAATCACATATCATATAAATATCATATACGATTTAACACTAATATCATATGTGGTATTCAAATTAGTGGTAAATCATATATTATTTTTTCATGCAAATTTCAAGAACGTAAAAAAAAAAAACTTAAAAAGTACGTGAAATACACGAAATTTTTTTTTGTCGAAAGTATATCAAAGTGCCTATCTATAGAAAGATAATTAAATGCTCGTCGTAATGGTATATTTTTTTTTTCGCTTGACGATTAACGGTTTGAAAGATATTTACATTTGAAAAAAAAAGGATGAAAGTGGTTTTTCAAACTGTTGGGATTAATCTCATCGATTAGATCTAATAAAAATGGATAGTGAAAATTGATCCCTTAGTATGTAAATAAATTTTTGTAAATCTATAAAGTTAACAGATGAATATAATATAGAAAAAAAGGAAATAGAAATAAAAAGTAGACTAAAATACACCGTTGGTCCCTAAACTTGGCAGGACGCATCGCCATGGGACAAAACTCGGCCTTTTCATCGTCATAGGTCCAAACCTTGGACATTAAATGCCGATTAGTCCCTTGACCAATAACGCCGTTGTCAACGTTATGTTGGTGAGGGTAAACCGTCTTTCACCATGGCGTACTAAATAAGAACCGTTGTACGGTGTTTGTATCTAGTATATGTGTGTACGAGGTTTGGTCGACATTTATCATCCATCCCTAAACTATCCTTCGAAACCGGTCTTCTACAAAACGATAATCGTTTCAAGATGGTACGTTGTTGGTGTGGTAAACAAGCTATTATTCGCACTTCATGGACCTCTACCAACCCAGGGCGTCGATTCTTTGGTTGTCCTGTTGAAGTAAGTGCGTCTTAATTTTTTATGTGTTAGTTTGTAACAATGGTGGTTGTTTAATGACTTGTCATAATCACCAATAGGGGTCTTCTTGTCGGTGGATAAGATGGTATGATCCTGAAATCTGTGCTCGTTCAAGAATGATCATACCAGGCCTTTTGAGGGGGAGAAATGAGCTTGAGGCAAGATTACTAGTTGCTCAAGGTGATGTGTGGAAGTGGAAGATTTACCTGGTGCTAAGTTGGATGTTGTTCATTGTTTATGCATTGGGATAACGTTTTTACCTTTTATGTAATAAGACGAGATGGTTAATGTTCTGTATATTGAATTGTAGTAACCTTGTTATGAAGTATTCAGTTTGGCTTGTTTCTGATTTTCAATGCGTTATGGGTATGCAGATGGTTAGCAATTTGTTTAGGGTTGACTTTTAAATGTCAACATTCTTATGAGGTTCTGTTTAGCTTTGGGTTACTTTTGATGCAAATTATTCACACATCAAGCTTAGTCAATCTAAAAAAATATACAATAATGACATGGTTCCATACTTAATGCAAATGGATATAATTCCAACTGCATAAAATTGCATACTTTTCAAAGCATGAGAAGTTTAGACACACACACATATGTTTTTAGAGTACATAACTTGTCCATAGGAAATAAACTAGATGAAACATTGTCTAGATAATTAGCATAACAGAATTGACCTATGGTGAGGCCATCATTCTTTCCGGTCGGTCGCCTAGTCATTCGTGTAGCGGTGGGTTGAGCGTAAACCGCTGAACATCACTGACCGCGGTGAGAATCGATCGGGATTGATCATGTTTTGGGATTCACACTGGGCTTGGTCATGCATCTTTGGGATCGTGATTGCTTCATCTTGATCTTCTTTGGGATTGTGGTGGGATGCATCATGTATGATGGGATCTTGATTCTTTGGATCTTGATTTTCGATTGAACATCACTTCCTTGAAGCATACTAACTTGACTTTCAACAACAAGACATGTACCTTGCCTTCCTTATCTGCCGCTACCTTTTACCTTTAGGATGTCTCTTTTTCCTGCAGACTTTAGTAGGCACCTTTTGACATTTCCTTATTGGCGCTCCACCACATTCGGCTCCACCATACCCTAGGCATGTTACTGGTTGTGTCCAAGAATGCCACAAATACCACACTTAACACTCTTCCAAGCCCATGACGACTTACCATCCTTCACAATCTCTTCACTTTCGTGGAGTTATCCTAACTCTTTCTACCTCTCGCATGAAGGCGGGTTTGTTTCGATTTCGATTGGAACAATTGTTGTTGGCATAGTTGATTTTTCCCAATGTACACCGCTAGTTATAAGTGGACATGTTGTTTGTAGGTAGCCTCCCAGTGAGAAGATAGTAACAAGGATGAGCTCATGTTTCTACAGCCCTACTTGTTGGCCATTTAAAGCCATATTCAATTGGTAGCAACAACATGTTTACATGGTAAACCCGTTATCTCCCACCTTTTGCAAGTACAAGACTTGTGTACAACATTAACTACACATTGGTCACCCTATGGTCCACTAACTCGAAACTTAGATCCCCATTCCATAAAACATTATACTTAACAACCTCTTTCTTAATACCCTCTAGCATGTGTTGTGCAGGTTGGTGTTAGTGGCCCATCACTCTTCTCAATCACCATAAGAACATGCATTATCCTCTTCATACAAGATTCTCGATGTATTCTAAGGTCGTAATAATTGGTTTGCTTAAACCCTCATCTATTTTCTCATGAAACACTTGACACATGTTATTAAGTAACACATCAGAAGTAGCTCTCCCTAAAGATTAAAAGTAATAAACATGTATTAATTATAACTGTTTATACTGCAAATACAAATACAAAGTAAATGAAACAGATAGATCACTTACATGAAAAATGTGACATTGACCAATGGATCGGTGGTATCTTACTTAACCAATCATGGGCTGGTTGATTAAGTTTCTTGAGATCAGCCATAGCTTTAAACTGCATGTGATTGAGGTTGTTGCACATTTCCTGAGATGGTCTTTGTAGGCCCTACCTTTCCATTGCGGTTTCATTTTCTCATGAATGCTTCTAATCTGTAATATGTGTTTTGCACTTGGAAAAACTTCGCTAAAGCTCTACTTATATCCCGCACAAAATCAAATATGTTTCTTTCTGCTTTCAAAGCAGAGAGACATAAATTCATCAACAGAGTAAGAGAGTACCTTATTCATGTCTGATTCGCTCCGAACGGTCTATCTTTTATTAGTCAACCACTTGTGAATGGTCAACCATAAAAGTCAAACAAATTTCGTAACGCAATGCAATTAAGTCCGAGGAGTTTAGTGTTTCCCGGTCGTTAAGTCCCAACGAGGTGTGGCGTAATACAACGAATCGTGATCGGGTGAATATTGAGCAAAAGGGGTTATTATTGATTTATACTAAGGAAATTAAATCTAACAAAGACTTTGAAGTCATTTTAATTCTATATTTAAAATCGATTAACGTTTAAAACCTAAAACGACGTTTAAATAAAATTACGTGAACGCATTTAAATAAAACGTGAAAATAAAGAAGTAAAATACCTACGGATATGGAAAATACAATCCTAAGAAACAATTAAATGATGCTAAATTACATCCTAGGGTGTTAAATGCAAAACGCGAGAAACCGGAAAACACCGAGCCCGAAAGTGAAAATTATGCAATTTAAATCCTACTTAATTGAAACTAATTTTCTACATTCTAAATGACTAAAAATAATTTTAGGAAAAAGCTGGGTATTTTTTCGACTTTTATTTTATTTATTACGAATTAAAAACTAATTTAAACTAATTAATTAATTAAAATACCAAACATTTTTGGAAAATTCTACAAAAATTACAGAAAATACTTTAAATAGTAAGGAATCTAAGAAAAATAAAAACCTACATTACTGTTTAAGGAGATAAGCTGTTAAAAAAGGGAATAAGCAATAAGTTAAAAGCGTTAACTACCATGGGTATTTGATCTCACAAGAAACCGCCAAGTCAAACAGACTTAAAAGCGCTCAGACGCAAATGCAATGAAGATCGAGAATCTGAGATTCGGGTCATTATATCCCACGGAGACTCAATGGTGTGTTAAACACATGATCGACGATAGAATGATCACTAATGATAGCGATCGAAAAGATTTGAAAAGGATAATTACACTACGGAAAAAGGTTTATAAATAAAAGCGACTTAAATGCAAATTAAGAAAATTAAAAGATAAAGATATTAAATAAACGCTATCACTATATTTAAAGTGATGAACGTTTAAAATTAAAACGACGCTTAAATTAAAACTACGTTTACGTACAAAATAAAACGTGAAACTTGTACAATGTAAATCCTAAAAATATGAAAAATACATTTTACAAACCTAATTATATAAGAAAATTATTAGAAAAGGAAAATTATTTTACAACTATTTAATTAATTATTATTAATTAAAAACTATTTTAAACTATTTAATAATACTCAAAATAAAAGAAAATATGAAATAAGACTAGAAAAATAAAGTTAAGACTTAGAAAAATCTAAAATATGATAAAACTAATTTTAAAACTGAAAATATATTTTCACACTTTTATGTATTTATTATTAATTAAAACTATTTAAAACTAATTTAAATTATTAAAAATACCAAATAAAAGGAGAAAATAGGAAAAATACTTTTAAGCTTTTTACATTTATCTAAACTTAAGAAAAATGAAAAATTATTTTTTTGAGACTTTTCTTAATTATTTGTATTTAAAGCTAATTAAAAAGGATTTAAAACTAATTTAAATTGAGAAAAATAGTAAACAAGCTAGGAAAAATCTGAAAAATTCAGGAAAAGCTTAAAATAAAGTTAGAAAGCTGGGAAAAATAGAAAAACAGGGGCTTGTTTGGAAGGATTTGAAACTGATGTGCAAGAGCTTATGAAATAAGCACTTTGATAAGCCAAAAGCTCACCAAAAGGTACCAAACTGATAGGGAAGTTCTAATAAGCTAAAATAACTCAAAAGAAACAAGTCTCAACTGCTTAAGACCTCTGGATTACAAGTTGCAATGATTTGAGGAGTTGAGATTTTAAGCTAAAACAAAGAAAGGGGCTACTTTAAGCTACTACACAAGATTCAAAATAATTTCGGAAAGGAAAAGCACAAATTGGAACTTCAAGACAACCGGCTAAGAACATTTAGACCAAAAATCGGACCAAGAGGAGCTCAGTGAGCCCCTGCAAGGTCTGCAAAACTCTGCACAAACACGTGCAGTAATAAAGATCAAGCGGGGCATTTAGAGCTTATGGAGAAGCATTTTTTAGCTTATACAAAAATCACAAAATTATACTAAAATAGATATAAGGAAATAGACCAGTAGGGCTTTTAAAAACAACAAGAATTACTTGATTTGACCAAGAGATGAGTCCATTAAAAATCTTTCTATTTGACCCCAAAACTGAATTTGCAATATTTGACTTTTGATGAAACTGAAATATTTGACTATCTTGAACTTTAAAGCTAATCTTTGGACTGATTATGATGTTAATGGTTAACTAGAAACTAAGGCAAGCTATTTCTAAGTTTTTCAAACACAAAACAAGAACTTGATTCCTTAAAATTCCAACAGTGAAGCTGCAAAAGCTTGAAGTGGATTTTTGACTTTTGAGGTGTTCAGCACCAAAGTTAAGACAGATATCAACTTACATGACCTAAACAAACATAACTCAAATGATTTTAACCAATGTAAAAGCCTTTAAGATAGATTAGACAAGAATGCCAAACACCTCTTAAAACATTGAATAGAAATCAAAACTAATCTAAGTCTCGATCCAACTTGTTTAAGCGATTAAAATGAGTTACAAAGACCTAAATACAACTTTATAAACACACTTAAATCATTGGTGCCTCTGATACACTTACAATCATAAACCGCAATATTTGAAGAGAATAGAAATGAGAATAAAACTCACATGAGTCCAACTGTGATGCAAACCGAAACCAAACCAAATGACCACTCTACTAAACCATATCTAACACAAATCAATATCGCTTCTACCCATTCCATTTCCAAGGTCCAATGAGACAGTTTGACTTTATTTGACCAAAAGCCAAAACTGCTGAAAGATGTCCAACTGCTTCAGAGGCTAAACCGTAACCCAAGACTACACTATATTAAGCTATTCCAACCCACATCCAACTCGCAACACCCAAATTAGCTTCCATTTCAAATTGAGCACCACAGTTGACTTTTGTTGACTTTTTTCACAAAATTACTTGAAAATGATATTTAAGCTTGCAAAAGCTTTGAATGGCTAAAGTAAACTTAATGAAGCTTAGATTAAACCTTTAACAATTTTGGACAATAGAATTTAAGATGAAAAGTTCAACAAATGTACATGAAATTTTGAGACAAATATGAAAACTTAGATAGATAATCAAAAGTGACTTACAAAGGTTTGTAACCTTGAAATTGATACAATGAAAACCGAAATTACACCATTTTACTTTAACTACAACATTTATAAAAAACGACATTTAGAAAATATAAAACTAACTACTCCTTTCTAGCCTCTCTCTTCCTCTTTTATACTCCCAAGCAGCTTCCACTTGTACTCTGAATAGATCCCACATCAATTTTGGACCATTGGATGACTAGATGCAATTTTAGCCATTTGATCATTTTGGCGCCAAAAAGGACTTTAGCAGTTTAGGTTGAGTAAATGGAGTAAAGGATCATTAAATGGAATTTGGCTCTTTGGTGAGGTGGAGGGGACATGGAGGGTGAGAAATGAGGTGGAAGGATGGTTGTGTGGAGAGTTGCAGACATGGTGGTTGGGAGGGTGAAGAAAAAGGGCGCGTTGTGTTTATTTGACTGGAATGGGCGGGTTTGTTGACCGGGTTAAAGGGGAAACGGGTTTGGATTTAAAGGGATTGGGCCTAGTTTGTGTTTGGGCTAGGGTAATTATTTAGGTCCGTTTGGATGAGTAGTATACACAAGGACCAAAAATGTAATTTTGCCAATCTTCAAGGACCAAAGCTGTGATTTCTGAAATATTACCCAATGGCCAAACTTGTCATTCTCAAATAATTAAAGGACCATATTTGCCATTTTCTGAAATTTGAAGGACTAAACATGACAATTTTCAAAGTTTAAGGACCAAAGTTGTATATTTGCAAATTTTACATTTCAAAGGTTTGTTTTGACAACTTTGAATCCCATGGACCTAAAATGACATTTTCTTTATTTTGAAATACCAGGACTGCTTTTGACAATTTTTGAAACTTGGGGATGAAACGCAATTTTGCAAATTTGATATGTTTTTCATCCGATTTTGATATTTTTGAATTTAAAACACATAAAACACCGATTTGTGATATTTTGATCATTTTGATGTGTTTCGAGTGTTTTAGATGATTTTCAGCTTATATAAGACAAAATGATGAGTATTTAGACACTCATCAATCCCCACATCGAGATATTGCTAGTCCCTAGCAATGATTTGAGAAAACATAATGGATTTTAAACTCCTTACCAAAAGCCATTACTCGAGTAGCCAAATGTTTCGAGTTCAAGTAAGAACCTTGGTACATCGATAACCAAATGATTTTGAGCAAATCATAAGTCAGTAACGGTTTGATTAGTCTTTACCGAAGCCGTACCTTACGGACTAGCCAACTCTTAGATAAATTATCGAATTATCTTTGGTGAGTGAATACCAATTATGGTTTTCCATCGCCTTTACCACAAGCCATAATCTTGCATGCTAGCCAACTCTTCACTTTTTAGGATATGGTGAATAAAACCATACAATTTTGGGCAAATTGCAAGCCATATAAACGGATTTGATATATCTTTACCAAGAGCCGTTTGCTCTGGATTAGCCAATCCTTTAGTTTATCAAACATGGCGGATCGATAACCAAATGAGTAAGTGTAAACACTTACTCCAAAAAAAAATTTTGGCCAAAAGCGGGAATTGGGTAGATAATATATGAAATTCGTGAGAATTCCCCATACTTAGAAATGAATATTGCCCTCAATATTCAAAGTATCGTGGTTATCTTGGGAACAAAGAACGTAAAGGGAAATACTACTACCATTATTTGAAAGGATTTTTTTTTTTTTTTTTTTTTTTTTTTAACATGTGGGCATCACCCCACACTTAGAGTGGTAGAAAGGGTAAGAAGTCGAAATATGGGTGAAAACCCATATGGTGAAAAGCTCTTGTTTTTGATTTCGAGTCGCTAGCTTGACTCGACCCGCATTCATTGGTTCATGGGAAGCAAGTGGAAGATACAATCTCCATCGGACTTTCATTCAAGATGTTCGACAAACATTTGAAGCACGAAAGTTCCACACCGATGAGATATAGAGAACCGCTCAAAATGATAATTGAAAATGCCAGATCAAAATAGTGTCTTCATTCCGAAGGAGTGAAGAAGAGAGAAGTCACCGAGTAGGTGAAGAAAAGAAGGAAAATCATGATAACAATCATGACTAGATCTTCTTCCTCGGGATTAAGTCTGATTGCACTTATTTCGATTTTATCGGTGAGAGCTCTTTGGGTTGGAAGGCATCTCGGTTGGGAGGTGGGAGGATTTGTCATAATTATGCAAATTGAGATTCTCCCCGATCATGATTTTTGCCATCCAAGCAATCATACTCCGGAGTCATGATATGAGAGAGTTCACGGAGAACTCCTCATGAAGAGAATCATTCACATGATGTGAATTTGTGAACTCTTGTTCCATTGTGAGCTCATCACTATCCTCGATTCGAGTATCAAAGAGTGGATTCTCGAAATTGAAGTGAATTCGAGTCGAATTCAAATAGAGGATTAGTGAAAATAGCATTGAATGTTTCGGGAACAAAGTGATCAACATTCTCATTTGGATTGTTGGGATAGAAGTGAGTGAACGATCATTATCAATGAGACTTCGCTCTCCCGGATCGCCTTCGAGATCAAAGAGTGGATTGATGCGAGTGAGTTCACCGGAGAACTCCTCAAGAAGGGATCGAGATCAGTTGTGGAAGTGATGCCTCAACAAACTCTATGTTTCCATAGGAAGCACAATCGTCGCTAAGATCGTAGAAAGTTTCAAAATGATCTAGAGAACACTCAGAGGAAAGGGATATCACACGGATGATCGAAATTCCCGTGACTCTCGGGATTGGGATAAGGTCCTCAACACTAGACGATTCCATTTCGGAATAGTGCTAAGCTCATCCCCATGTTTAGAGAGCGTGAGTGGGAATATCGGGTGTGATAACAATGATCGAGGAGATTAGATGGATTAGCATACATATGTTTTATACTTAACATTTGTTCTTCCGCTAGTAATTCCATCATAGTCTTTTCTCCCCGACTTTTCATGGAAGGAGTCTCAACCGATGAACTTGATGAACTGTTATAAAATTGTAAGATATCAAGGATATCTTCATCATCATCGTCATCGTGAATGAAACGGAATCGAGAGCTAGATTTGGTCGCTTTTTCTTTTGCAATTGATTCCCCAATGATTTTTCAAACGCAACTGGGAATCTAATTTAGCGACCCGCTCTTGGCCAATGTAACTTCCATGGATTTCTCATTTGGATTATGGGATGACATAGCCGACTCCTCCTTAAGTTCTTTTAATAACCCGTAGTCTTGCAGAAGGTCCATCGTAGTTTCATGAGGAGTTGCTTGAATCATTTGGTATTGTGGAGGTTGGTCATTATACGAAGAGTCGAATTGTTACAAGGAAATGGATTCCTGCTTGACAATCCGAACTAGAGTGAGGACCTCCACAATACTCACAACAAGAAATTGATGCGGCCGTGAGTGGTATGTGTTGTAGTCATAATTGTTATCGTGAACCCGCTCATAGACAAGCGTGTTTCCGATCGACAATCGAATCGGAATGTGAACCACCACAAGACTCACAACAAGAAAGCCGCCGAGTATCACGATGTGGCGGTGATGGAATAAATCACCGTGTGTTATGGTAGGAATAGGGATCTTGGTTATAAATGCACCTGTTTCGACTCCACCATGCCACAACCGGGGCAATTGCCACCATTATAAGGACCACCACACCATTGACAACCAAGAGGGTGAGGATAAGACATGGAAAGAATCAAAGGTTATCGGAGGGTAAGAAATGAAGAATCAAAAGGTGAGAGGGTAAAGAGGAATATTTTGGGATTTTTGGAAAACATTTTGATAAAAACAAAGAGTGAAAATATTTTTGGCGTTTTAACACTTTAGGAAAAGTGTTAATGAACTTTGAGATTTTCGATAACTTTACAAAAAACTTTTACAAAGGATGGGTATGTGCAAGAATGGGTGCGAAAAGGCTAAACACACGCTAAAGCCTCCCGGCAATGGGCGCTAAAATTTTGATCTCACAAGAAACCGTCAAGTCAAACAGACTTAAACCGCTCGACGCAAATGCAATGAAGATCGAGAATCAGGGATTCCGGGTCATTATATCCACGGAGACTCAATGGTGTGTTAAACACATGATCGACGATAGAATGATCACTAATGATAGCGATCGGAAAAGATTTGAAAAGGATAATTACACTACGTAAAAAGGTTTATAAATAAAAGCGACTTAAATGCAAATTAAGAAAATTAAAAGATAAAAGATATTAAATAAACGCTATCACTATATTTAAAGTGATGAGCGTTTAAAATTAAAACGCACGTTTAAATTAAAACTACGTTTACGTACAAAATAAAACGTGAAACTTGTACAATGTAAATCCTAAAAATATGAAAATACATTTTACAAACCTAATTATATAAGAAAATTATTAGAAAAGGAAAATTATTTTTACAACTATTTAATTAATTATTATTAATTAAAAAACTATTTTAAACTATTTAATAATACTCAAAAATAAAAGAAAATATGAAATAAGACTAGAAAAATAAAGTTAAGACTTAGAAAAATCTAAAATATGATAAAACTAGTTTTAAAACTGAAAATATATTTTCACACTTTTATGTATTTATTATTAATTAAAAACTATTTAAAACTAATTTAAATTATTAAAAATACCAAATAAAAGGAGAAAATAGGAAAAATACTTTTAAGCTTTTACATTTATCTAAACTTAAGAAAAATGAAAAATTATTTTTGAGACTTTTCTTAATTATTTGTATTTAAAGCTAATTAAAAGGATTAAAAACTAATTTAAATTGAGAAAATAGTAAACAAGCTAGGAAAATCTGAAAAATTCAGGAAAAGCTTAAAATAAAGTTAGAAAGCTGGGAAAAATAGAAAACAGGGCTTGTTTGGAAGGATTTGAAACGATGTGCAAGAGCTTATGAAATAAGACTTTGATAAGCCAAAAGCTCACCAAAAGGTACCAAACCGATAGGGAAGTTCTAATAAGCTAAAATAACTCAAAAGAAACAAGTCTCAACTGCTTAAGACCTCTGGATTACAAGTTGCAATGATTTGAGGAGTTGAGATTTTAAGCTAAAACAAAGAAAGGGGGGCTACTTTAAGCTACTACACAAGATTCAAAATAATTTGGAAAGGAAAAGCACAAATTGGAACTTCAAGACAACTGGCTAAGAACATTTAGACCAAAAATCGGACCAAGAGGAGCTCAGTGAGCCCTGCAAGGTCGCAAAATCTGCACAAACACAATGTAATGTGATCTCCACTTGGGGCATTTAGAGCTTATGGAGAAGCATTTTTAGCTTATACAAAATCACAAAATTATACTAAAATAGATATAAGGAAATAGACCAAGAGGGCTTTTAAAACAACAAGAATTACTTGATTTGACCAAGAGATGAGTCCATTAAAATCTTTCCATTTGACCCCAAACCGAATTTGCAATATTCGACTTTTGATGAAACTGAAATATTTGACTATCTTGAACTTTAAAGCTAATCTTTGGACTGATTATGATGTTAATGGTTAACTAGAAACTAAGGCAAGCTATTTCTAAGTTTTTCAAACACAAAACAAGAACTTGATTCCTTAAAATTCCAACAGTGAAGCTGCAAAAGTGCTTGAAGTGGATTTTTGACTTTTGAGGTGTTGCAGACCAAAGTTAAGACAGATATCAACTTACATGACCTAAACAAACATAACTCAACAGATTTTAACCAATGTAAAAGCCTTTAAGATAGATTAGACAGCAATGCCAAACACCTCTTAAAACATTAAATAGAAATCAAAACTAATCTAAGTCTTGATCCAACTTGTTTAACTGGTTAAAATGAGTTACAAAGACCTAAATACAACTTTATAAACACACTTAAATCATTGGTGCCTCTGAGATACACTTACAATCATAAAGCGCAATATTTCAAGAGAGAATAGAAATGAGAATAAAACTCATACGAGTCCAACTGTGATGCAAACCGAAACCAAACCAAATGACCACTCTACTAAACCATATCTAACACAAATCCAATCTCGCTTCTACCCATTCCATTTCCAAGGTCCAATGAGACAGTTTGACTTTATTTGACCAAAAGCCAAAACTGCTTGAAAGATGTCCAACTGCTTTGTAGGCTAAACCAGAACCCAAGACTACACTATATTAAGCTATTCCAACCCACATCCAACTCTGCAACACCCAAATTAGCTTCCATTTCAAATTGAGCACCACAGTTGACTTTTGTTGACTTTTTCACAAAATTACTTGAAAATGATATTTAAGCTTGCAAAAAGCTTTGAATGGCTAAAGTAAACTTAATGAAGCTTAGATTAAACCTTTAACAATTTTGGACAATAGAATTTAAGACTGAAAAGTTCAACAGTGTACATGAAATTTTGAGACAAATATGAAAACTTAGATAGATAATCAAAAGTGACTTACAAAGGTTTGTAACCTTGAAATTGATACAATGAAAACTGAAATTACACCATTTTACTTTAACTACAACATTTATAAAAAAAACGACATTAGAGAAAATATAAAAACTAACTACTCCTTTCTAGCCTCTCTCTCTTCCTCTTTTATACTCCCAAGCAGCTTCCACTTGTACTCTGAATAGATCCCACATCAATTTTGGACCATTGGATGACTAGATGCAATTTTAGCCATTTGATCATTTCGCGCCAAAAGGACTTTAGCGCTTTAGGTTGAGTAAATGGAGTAAGGATCATTAAATGGAATTTGGCTCTTTGGTGAGGTGGAGGGACATGGAGGGTGAGAAATGAGGTGGAAGGATGGTTGTGTGGAGAGTTGCGAGACATGGTGGTTGGGAGGGTGAAGAAAAAGAGGCGCGTTGTGTTTATTTGACCGAATGGGCGGGTTTGTTGACGGGTTAAAGGGAAACGGGTTTGGATTTAAAGGGATTGGCCTAGTTTGTGTTTGGGCTAGGTAATTATTTAGGTCCGTTTGGATGAGTAGTATGTGAGGACCAAAATGTAATTTGCCAATCTTCAAGGACCAAAGCGTGATTTCGAAATATTACCCAATGGCCAAACTTGTCATTCTCAAATAATTAAAGGACCATATTTGCCATTTTCGAAATTTGAAGGACTAAACATGACAATTTTCAAAGTTTAAGGACCAAAGTTGTATATTTGCAAATTTTACATTTCAAAGGTTTGTTTGACAACTTTGAATCCCATGGACCTAAAATGACATTTTTCTTTATTTTGAAATACCGTGGATTGCTTTTGACAATTTTGAAACTTGGGGACTGAAGCGCAATTTTGCAAATTTGATATGTTTTCATCCGATTTTGATATTTTGAATTTAAAACACATAAAACAACGATTTGTGATATTTTGATCATTTTGATGTGTTTCGAGTGTTTCAGATGATTTTGCGTTTATATAGTACAAAATGATGAGTATTTAGACACTCATCAAAGATACTTATGCAAGAAATAACCAATAAAGACCCAAGGGCGTTGGACGAGAGGTGTGTGGTGTGTTGGTCGTGGTCACAGACCAGAGGTCCAGGTTGAATCCCTTCTCCATTTTTTTTTCTTAGTTGGTATTTATTGGAAAATTACAAACCAAAATAAAGGAAACTATCTTAATCTAACGATGCACTAGAACAAGAACTTTTAGAAACATAAAAATAGGATAGAATCGGGATAAAAAAACCGAAGCTACTTAATTTATGACAAAACAATGAAAGCTTGACCCAAAGGGCTTTTGAAGGTCTTATTTCACTAACCTAAGCTAATCATGAGTCCATAAAAGCTAATGAATCTTAAAGCTAGATCACCCTAGTGTACTAAAAAGCTTTAATCAACACAATTTGAGCTTATAAGAGCTTGAAGGAAGCTCATGAAAAGGCGACATAGCGAGTTGAGTTGTGCCAAAGCAAGTAACCAAGTGGACAAACAAGCTAATAAAAGCTATAAAAAACTAACAATCTAATAAGGACTAAGTTGAACTTTAATCTGCCAAATCTAAATAGCTAAAAAGAACCTAAATAAGTAAAATCAAAAAGCTAAAATGACTAAAAAGGCCAAGAAGCTGCTGTTTGGGGAACTGCACAGGCAGTTTTGGATGCACTTTGGGGGCCTAAATGAGCTACTAACTGAACTTTATTTTACAAAATAAGCTAAAAAATTTTAAGCTAATACAAGTAACTACTTGCGAAAACAAAATCAAGTCCTAAAACTAACTCTAGTCAATCTAAAATTAAGCAAAAAGTTGGACTAAGAGTCACATTTAGACAAGAAAAGTAAAAACACAAAAGGGCTAAGAGGGGTACTTTCGGAGGCAAATAAACAACAATAAGAACTTAAAAACCTGAAATAAGCTAAGATATATTGAATTCATACTATGAACTAAGTGTACAACAAAAATCAAATCCTAAGTATAGCTCTAACCAACCTAAAATGGGTGTAAAAATGGTCAGTGTAGGGGGACTGATGGACTAAAGACAGATTGACATTTTAAAGGAAACTACTCCAAATTAATTTTTACCAACTGAAAACTAATAGCAACTTTAAAACATTGAATTACCACTTGAGTAAAACCATTTTAATCACCAAAAATGGGTCAAAACCGGAAGTTTAACCCATAAACTTGCCTGTTCCAAACACTCTGCAAACTACACTTGAGAAATTGAAGAATTATGCATAAACGGAGTTGTAATGACCAAGCAAAATTGCAAATCGAGTTGAACCAAATTAAGTGCTTTAACATGAATTTAAAAAAAACTTAAGGAACATTAAAAAGAACAATTGCAATTCTCATAAAAAACTTACAACACGAGAATGTTAACTGAAATTAAACTTGGAAAGTAAAGTATTGCGATAAATTAAAAACATAAATTAAAGTGGGACTAGAACAAAATTTCTAGACTACTATATCCATGGCATACATGATTCTTTATATACTACAACTAAAAGGGTCTTCATCTCTTCTTGGTGTCTTTTTACGTGAGGTGAAAGTGAGGTGGAGAGAAGCGTCTTTGCCAAGCGATGATGAGGAAGGACAAAGCGTGCGAGGGTTGAGTGTGCAGGTTGTTTTGCAGAGTTGGTGGGAGAAAGGAAAAGGAGGAGGAAATATGATGGGCAAAGGGTGTGTCGGTTTTCGGGTTAAAGGGGAACAGTAGGTTAGGTTTATGATTTTATTTTGTTTTGGTTTGGATTTGGAAGTAATACACAAGGACCATATTAGCCATTTGACCAAACTTGAAGGACCAAAACTGTAATTTTCTAAATTTCATCATAAGGACTAATTATGACAAGATTAATTTTCCCAAGGACCAAAAATGATAATTTTAAATTAAAAATATCCGGGGTAATTTCATCAATCTTTAAAATTCCAAGGACTCAAGTTGTCATTTTGCAAAACTAGACTTTATAAGGCTAAATTTGACAACTTTAAAAATTCACGAGGGCCTTTTATGAAAAATTACATGTTTTGAATAACCGAGGACTAGATTTTTATAATTATTGAATAAAATCTGTCTAAATATTTTTCGGTCTTTTGAGACTTTTAAAGTGTTTTTATTTGTTTTGCGATCTGAAGGAACAAAATGATGAGTATTTACACACTCATCAATCCCACACTAAACTATTGCTAGTCCCTAGCAATCTTTTGTAAAACTTAATGGATTTAAGTCTCTTTACCAAAGCCATTACTTACGGGTAGCCAATTGTTTCATTCAAGTAAGAACCTTGGTACATCGATAACAAATGATTTTGAGCAAACCACCGACTTTCAACGGTTTTGATTTGTCTTTACCATAAGCCGTTTGCTTCGGACTAGCCAACTCTTAGATAAAATATCTTTGGTGGTGATTACCAATTATGGTTTTCCAACCGCCTTTACCATAAGCCATAAACTTGCGGGCTAGCCAACTCTTCACTAATTAAAGATATGGTGGTGAACACGATACAATTTTGGGCAAATTGCAAGTCGTCAACGGTTTGAGATATCTTTACCAAGAGCCGTTTGCTCTGGATTAGCCAATCCTTTTGTTTATTAGACATGGCGGATGATAATCAGAAGTGAGTAAGTGCAAAACACTTACTCCAAAAAAATTTTGGCCAAAAATGGGAATGGGTGGTATAATTACATGATAAAATTCGTGAGAATTCCCCACACTAGAAATGAATATTGCCCTCAATATTCAAAGTACCGTGGTTATGCCGAAACATAGAACGAAAAGGAAATATTACGGCCATTATTTTATTTTTGTTATATACACTCTTTTTTTTTTTTTTTTTTTTAATGTTAGAAAACTTATATACAACAATGGGGCAACTCCCCACACTAGGGTGGTACACGGTGAAAACCCATGTTTAACTCTTGTTTTTGATTACCGAGTCGCTAGCTTGACTCGACCCGAATTAATTTGTTCATGGGGAAGTAAGTGGAAGAGACAATCTCCATCGGACTTTCATTCAAGATGTTTGTATAAATATTGAAGCACGTGAAAGTTCCACACCGATGAGGTATACATAGATCCGGCTCACAAATAATAAATGAAAATGCCGGGTCAAGATAGTGTCTTCATTCGAAGGAGTGAAGATGAAGAGAATCACAAGATATTTGAGGAAAGGAAGAAAGATTTTGATAACAATCAAGATCCATTCTTCATCCTCAAATGTAGACATATCGGGAGGAAGGGTGAGGGTAGTATCATCAATAAGCAAACTCTTATGATAGAGTACACCTTCCTCCGAGCCAATATCATCCTCAAGATCAAAATAGAAATGATCATATTCCGGAGGAGATATGTCATGAGAGAGTTCACCGGAGAACTCTTCATGAAGAGAATCATTCACATGAAGTGAATTTGTGAACTCTTGTTCCATTGTGGGCTCATCACTATCCTCGTCAAAGATTGGATTGTTAGAAATCCAAGTGAATTCAGATTCGAATTCAAATAGAGGATTGGTGAAAGTAGCTGAATGTTTCGAACAAAGTGATCAACATTCTCTATTGATTATTGGGATAAGAAGTGAGTGAACGATCATTATAAGGGAGACTTTCAATCTCTCCCGGATCGGCCGAAATCAAAGAGACCATCGTCACTTCGATGAAAGTGGATGATGTGAGTGAGTTCATCGGTGAACTCCTCAAGAGAGGATCGACCGGGAGTGATGCCTCAACATACTCGATGTTTCCATAGGAAGCACAATCGTCGCTAAAATCGGAGAAAGTTTCAAAATGATCTAGAAGACTCGAGAGGGAAGGATATCACATATGGTCAAAGTTCCCTGTGACTCTCTCGGGATTGGGACAAGGTTCTCAACACTAGACTTTATGAATTCGTCCGATTCCTTTCGTGAACAATGTCAAGATGCTCGTTCCCGTATTCGGAGAGTGAGTGGGAGCTTGGTGTGATAGCGGTTGTTTGAGAATGAATCTCATTCTTTGGGATATCAACCGATGAATCTTTATAGAATTGAAGGATATCAAGTGTATCCTCATCATCACCATCATCGGGAATAAAGCGAAATTGAGAGCTAGATCTGTCGCTTTTTCTTTTGCAATTGATTCCACTAATAGATTTTCAAACGCATTTGGGAATTTATTTTAGCACCTTTCTTGTTAGCAATTCTTCCATGGATTTCTCATGTGAATTTTGAATGACGGGACATTGTGGGAGTGGAGATTTGTCAAACCGGAAGGTTGACATTGATAATCATCATGAGGACCCCATAATATACACAAGAAAAGCGGGAGCATTTGAAATGTTGTTTTACTCAACTCCTCGATTCTTTTCACTAACCCGGAAGCTCTAGATAAGTGTCTTGTTGGGTTTCTTTGAGGAGTTTGAGTCATTTGGCACTTTGTGGAGGTTGGTCTTGAAATGATGTGTCAAAATTGTCACAAGGAAATGTATTCCCGTTTGACAATCCGGTGACATGTGGACCTCCAAGATTTTCGCAACAAAATGATTGTTGTGGCCGGACATGTGAATAATATGGAATTTGGTGATTTCAAAGTCCCGAGTGTTACCGTAAAACTGTTCATAGACAAACGCGTTCCGGATTGACACTCAAAATCCTTAGTGAGGACCTCCACAAACTCACATGAGATATGTCAATATCTCATGATGTGGTGGTCGGTAGAATGAATCGGATGTGTCATGGTAAGGATAGGGAGCTTGGTTATAGACGGACCCATCTCCCGATTCTACCATGCTACTGTAGGGACAATTCCCACCATTATGAGGACCACCACACCATTGGCAACCAAAATGGTGTGGATACGACATAGGAAAGAATCAAAGGTTTGAGAGGGTTGGGATGAAGAATCAAAGATGTGAGAGGGTAAAGATGGATATTTTGGATTTTGGATAAACATTTTGTAAAAATAAGAAAGAAAATCTTTTGGGTTTTGTGTTTGTTGAAAACTGATTTTAAAATGTTTTCGGATCCGTTTGTTTTTATATAATAATAATAAGAAAATATGAACAAGGATGGTAAATATACAATGGATGTATATTCAACAACACCGATGCTTCAAATTCAGTAGACGCAGACACCTCCCGTGGGCGCCAAAATTTGATTCACTCCGAACGGTCTATCTTTTATTAGTCAACCACTTGTGAATGGTCAACCATAAAAGTCAAACATTGTAACGCAATGCAATTAAGTCCAGAGGAGTTTAGTGTTTCCCGGTCGTTAAGTCCCAACGAGGTGAAAACCGAATACAATGAATCGTGATCGGGTGAATATTGAGCAGGAAAGGGGTTATGATTGATTTATACTAAGGAAATTAAATCTAACAAAGACTTTGAAGTCATTTTAATTCTATATTTAAAATCGATTAACGTTTAAAACCTAAAACGTACGTTTAAATAAAATTACGTGAACGTACGAAATAAAACGTGAAAATAAAGAAGTAAAATACCTACGGATATGGAAAATACAATCCTAAGAAACAATTAAACGATGCTAAATTACATCCTAGGGTGTTAAAATGCAAAAGCGAGAAACCGGAAAACACCGAGCCCGAAAGTGAAAATTATGCAATTTAAATCCTCTGAATTCAAACTAATTTTCCTACATTCTAAATGACTAAAATAATTTTAGGAAAAATTTGGGTATTTTTCGACTTTTATTTTATTTATTACTTAATTAAAACTAATTTAAACTAATTAATTAATTAAAATACCAAACATTTTGGAAAATTCTACAAAATTACGTAAAATACTTTAAATAGTAAGGAATCTAAGAAAATAAAAACCTACATTCTTGTTTAAGGAGATAAGTCATTAAAAAAGGAATAAGCAATAAGTTAAAATCATTAACTACCTTAAGGTATTACTTATGCAAGAAATAACCAATAAAGACCCAAGGCGGTTGGACGAGAGTGTGTGTGTGTTGGTCGGGTCGTGAGATCAGAGGTCCAGGTTGAATCCCTTCTCCCTTTTTTTTTCTTAGTTGGTATTTATTGGAAAATTGCAAACCAAAATAAAGGAAACTATCTTAATCTAACGATGCACTAGAACAGTAACTTTTAGAAACATAAAAATAGGATAGAATCAGGATAAAAAAAAACTGAAAGCTACGAATTTATGACAGCAAAACAATGAAACAGCCCAAAAGGGGCTTTTGAAGGTCTTATTTCACTAACCTAAGCCAATCATGAGTCCATAAAAGCTAATGAATCTTAAAGCTAGATCACCCTAGTGTACTAAAAAAGCTTTAATCAACACAATTTGAGCTTATAAGAGCTTGAAGGAAGCTCATGAAAAGGGGCAGCATAGCAGAGTTGAGTTGTGCCAAACAGTAACCAAGGGACAAACAAGCTAATAAAAAGCTATAAAAACTAACAATCTAATAAGGACTAAGTGAACTTTAATCTACCAAATCTAAATAGCTAAAAGAACCTAAATAAGTAAAATCAAAAGCTAAAATGACTAAAAAGGCTAAGAAGTCATTGTTTGGGAACCCTGCAGGCTGTTTTGATGCACTTTGGGGCCTAAATGAGCTACTAACTGAACTTTATTTTACAAAATAAGCTAAAAAATTTTAAGCTAATACAACTAACTACTTGCGAAAACAAAATCAAGTCCTAAAACTAACTCTAGTCAATCTAAAATTAAGCAAAAAGTTGGACTAAGAGCTGCAGGGCTAAGAGGGGTACTTTCGGAGGCAAATAAGCAACAATAAGAACTTAAAAACCTGAAATAAGCTAAGATATATTGAATTCATACTATGAACTAAGTGTACAACAAAAATCAAATCCTAAGTATAGCTCTAACCAACCTAAAATGGGTGTAAAATGGTCGGTGTAGGGGACCGATGGACTAAAAGACATTGACGTTTTAAAGGAAACTACTCCAAATTAATTTTACCAACCGAAAACTAATAGCAACTTTAAAACATTGAATTACCACTTGAGTAAAACCATTTTAATCACCAAAATGGGTCAAAACCGAAAGTTTAACCCATAAACTTGCCTGTTCCAAACACTCTGCAAACTACACTTGAGAAATTGAAGAATTATGCATAAAACGGAGTTGTAATGACCAAGCAAAATTGCCAAATCAGAGTTGAACCAAATTAAGTGCTTTAACATGAATTTAAAAAAAAAAACTTAAGGAACATTAAAAAAGAACAATTGCAATTCTCATAAAAAACTTACAACACAGGAATGTTAACTGGAAATTAAACTTGGAAAGTAAAGTATTGCAGTAAATTAAAAACATAAATTAAAGTGGGACTAGAACAAAATTTCTAGACTACTATATCCATGGCATACATGATTCTTTATATACTACAACTAAAAAGGGTCTTCATCTCTCTTTGGTGTCTTTTTTCCGTGAGGTGAAAGTGAATGGAGACAAGCGTGCTACCCGACAAGTGATGGGGAAGGGACAAGGCGGCGGGGGTTGAGTGTGCGAGTTGTTTTGCAGAGTTGGTGGGAGAAAGGAAAAGGAGGAGGAAATATGATGGGCAAAAAGGTGTGTCGTTTTCGGGTTAAAGGGGAACAGTAGGTTAGGTTTATGATTTTATTTTGTTTTTGGTTTGGATTGGAAGTAATACACAAGGACCATATTAGCCATTTGACCAAACTTGAAGGACCAAAGCTGTAATTTTCTAAATTTCATCATAAGGACTAATTATGACAAGATTAATTTTCCCAAGGACCAAAAATGATAATTTTCAAATTAAAAATATCCGGGGTAATTTCGTCAATCTTTAAAATTCAAGGACTCAAGTTGTCATTTTGCAAAACTAGACTTTATAAGGCTAAATTTGACAACTTTAAAAATTCCCGAGGGCCTTTTATGAAAAATTACATGTTTTGAATAACTGTGGACTAGATTTTATAATTATTGAATAAAATACGCCTAAATATTTTTTCTTTTTGAGACTTTTTAAAGTGTTTTTAATCGTTTTTGCGGTCTGAAGGAACAAAATGATGAGTATTTACACACTCATCAATGTCGATGAATAAAAGTGATGCTTGAAATTGGCCCAAGTGCTATATCATCGATAAACAATGAAGAAACCAAGTCCATGATCCTATGTTTTCGAATCAACAAAAGCATAAGCGAAAGGGTATATACCATTGTTGCTATCAATTCCCATTTGTCATAAGTTGACCATTGAAAGGACCACAAATTGAAAAGGCCACCCCAACAACGATCTCCCACAATCTTTAAATCCTTGCTCCGGTGCACCTAAACAAACATACACTCTCTTGAATTCTCTCGTTGGAAGAGACTCATCCGGAGGTCGCTCCACATTCATCACCTTTGTTGTATTAGGGTTTGTCTTTCGAAACTCTAGAACATAATCTCTCAACATGGTAAATTGTAGCTTGAATTGACCCCGATGGTCTGTTATTGCTAGGTTTTGGCCCTTAAAACCTTTGCAGGACACTGAAGGTCGTATTGGTTGGTCGGTTGATTATGCATGCACTGACGGAAGGCGTGGATTTGTTTCAACTTGTCTTTGTAATTTTCGTGAGATATAGCGAAGGTCAAAAGCTCGACTTCCTTGATTGTAAACAAGTGTGTTGCTCATTATATGTTCTAACCGACCGGATACTGCCTCACCATTCCCGCCGACAAACAATAGCCATGGGCGTAGTATTTGTGAAGGGTCCTTTTCGCGTAAAGCAATGCATTTATACCCCTTCGCTAATAGACTTCTAGATGGGCTTATATCCGGTCCCAGACCTTCACTGGGCTCGAAAGTGGAACACAACCCTACACCGACCCTTATTCTTGTTTTGTCATTCTTCACAAAAACAACTCCTCCTAGTTTCTATGAATGCTCTCTTACTAGGTTTTTACTTCCGTAGTACCAAACTCGACCAAAGATAGAAAAAGTGGTATAGACGCCATTAGCAAAGTCTCCCTGTTGAAACTAACATTGTCACCGCAAAATACATCATCAACCATCACGGGTAAATCATTTACCAACCGCACATCATCACTTATATTCTTGGTTGTTCTCGCTTCACCTAAATCATTACTCGACCTACTTGTACCATACCAAGTTGTGCATCATTCTCCGACAAGTGTTCTCTTCATTTGGTTCAATTGAATCATCTCTTGCATCGCCTAAGTCACTAGTGTCACTCGCTTATAACATAGTAACATCAACAATGTGATCCTCTTCCATGTTATCCCGAGTCAATTGAAACGAGTTACATCCACATCAGCTCCTCAAACCCGTTATTGACATCAACTAGTGCTCTTCCCGCTTTGTCTAAATGCTTCTCCCGAGTCAATTGAAACAGATTAACCTCAAAATTTTCGTGCTCTTAAAAGTCATTATTGACATCAACTAGTGTTGTTCCAACGTTGTCTAAGTGCTTCCCATGACGCACTCAAAGCAGATGAACCTCAACATTATCGGGCCCTTTATAGATTGTCCTCATCAATAACTACTAAAGCACGCCACCGTTATGAACAGGTTGGCTAGCAAATGAAAGCGTCTAAAGTGGAAAATATCGCTCAATGTTTGGCAAATTGCTAGATTCACCAATATCATTGACGTCCACAGCAATGTGTAAGTTGGATAAAAGATCTAGGGCATGTTCATTATCTATATCATCTAACACCAACCGCCTACAACAGATTGAATAGCCGCAGAGCAACTTTTCTCCTATCTTCATCCATCTCCCAAAAGACGGTCTTAATTGATTGTGGGGACATTTGAAAGTTCTAATCTAGTCTTTCCTATTTCAACATAGACGTCATCGCCTTATGCTCTATGACAACATCTTTCAACAAGTCTACATTAGCGTGTTCACGCAAAGAAAACAAACCGCCTAATGTACAACTGTGCTTAAGAAAGTAGAAATAATTGGTTTTCAGGTCTCATAACCGATTTGGGTCATGAGAGCATCCATTTCATCAACGGATACCTCTTTTATTTCCACAAGATCAACAAGGCATTTCTTGCCTCCTTGATATATCCCACGGAAAGTATTTGAATGTACCTTCATAATGGAACATCATGCTAAACGATCCGAGTTCACCGTATATAAAAATGTACAAAACAATGTTAAGCTAAAGTTACCTAATCATCGTACTAACATATGATCAGTAATAGCTCTAACCAAAAAGACTTACAATATCTCCCGATTGCACTTTTTCCTCCTTTTCACGATCATCATATAAAGGATATTCCTTACTCGCGACGAGTAAATCCAAGATGGTTGTTTGTTATTTTCTTACTTAGATTATTTGATTTGATGATAGATATCAGATTAGGGTTTTTGGGAGGCTTCCAAAACAAGTTTGGGGATGAGCAATGAGTACACAACTTTGTTATCTGTAGTACATAATGGCGGAAAATTGGACAAGACATCTACTACATAAATAAACTAAATGACTATTGTACCTCAACAATAACATGATTACGGGTTTGTGGCGTATAATGGAATGTTGACAACGCCGTTATTGGTCGAGGGACGAATCTAAGATTTAATGGCCAAGGTTTGGACCTATAAGCGATGAAAAGACCAGCTGTTCCATCGACGTCGTCGCGCAAGTTTAGGACCAACCAGTGTATTTTAGTCTAAAAAGTAAATAGAGGGATCTTTTGAAATATACTAGAGTATTTGTGAATTAAATAAGCAATCATGTTCAATTGTTCATATTGTTGTGTGTGTGTCCCCATCTCTATCACAAGAGCCACATACATTAATTAATCAAAACCAAATCGATCTAAACATCTACTCATTTCAAAGCCCACGATCCGATCCATCATCATCAATAACCTATCAGTAACTTGATCGCAAGTAAGACCACTCTTCTAATTCGATTCAATAAATCTATTCTATATATACGTATGTTAATTAGTATATCATACATCTCTATATGATCTAGATCCACGTAATTTCATGTTTATGATCTGTGGTTATTGTCTGTTGTCGTAATTTTATGTTTTCTCGTCATCATTGGATCGAGTAGGTTAAGGATTGATGATGCTATTTGATTTAACCATAATTTTATAGATCTTAATCTGTTCATTATTATAATTAACTGATCATCATATTAGTTTATCGTTGGGCATTGATTTTGTATCATGTTAGAAAATTTATAAATTTTGTTGATTACAGGTGAAAATGGGTGTTGAGAAGAACAATGGCAGCGCCGAGGAAGGAACTCTTGAAATCGGAATGGGTAAGAATTTTCTTATCTTTATTCATTTCAATGGGATGGATATGGTCGCGTTAAAATTTCCATGCTTATCCAAAACTCCAGTCCCCCTCTTATGCAAAGTTCCAATGGTCACTACGGAGTTGATTTCAGTATGTAATGAACCATTGGGTCCAATGGCGGAGCTAGAAAAATTTCCATAGGAGGGCGAAACAATTTTTTCGGAAATGCATTAAATGGGAGGGCGAAATAATTTTTTCCGAAATACACATGAAATCGTGAAAAAATACACTAACGGCTTAGGCTAGGGGCGGGACCCTTCCGGTCCCTTAATAGCTCCGCCCTTGATTGGGTCTATATAATTCCAAAAAGGGTGACTTTTTAAGATACAAAATCAACTATTTTGTTACCAGAGCAAATTTGCAAGTACAGGAATCAGTTTGTCTTATATATACCAATTATTAAGCGCATTCCGTTAGAGATCAACGTGGCAAAAGCTTCTCACAGAGTCACCTTTTAAGTCCTACTGAAATTAAATCGTGTAAAAAGAAAGTTAAATAGATAGTTGTCTGATCTACCTATGAATATGGTTGTGAACTAGCGAGATTAGTATTCTTTAATAACGTGTAAGAAATCATGGAGAATTGCATGTTCTTTTAATCATAGTACCCACACATATATGATATATGTTTTAAGAATCACCCGCGCACATACAATGTAATTTGTGTTCAGTATGTAGATATCGTTAATTGTGTAATATGTGTGCAGAATATAGAACTGTTTCTGGAGTTGCTGGACCACTGGTCATCCTTGATAAAGTGAAGGTTAGTTTCTATGTTATCTCGCTATCTTCTTTTGCCTAGAGGTTTTCAAATATTTAAAATATTTATGTGTGATGTTTATCGCTCTGTATTTACAAAATTCTGATCAGTGATATGTGCATGCCACTTTAAATTATGGCAGGGACCAAAATATCAAGAGATTGTCAATATCCGTTTAGGAGATGGATCAATCAGACGTGGTCAGGTTTTGGAAGTTGATGGAGAGAGGGCTGTTGTCCAGGTGATTACTCTATGGCATTCCGCATTTAAATATTAGAGATTTACAAACATGTAATATCAGCTGAATAATTTGTTTGATTGCTATAACAAGCATTTATCAATGAGTGAAGATGTTACTCTGAAAAGTTAAAAAGATGCTTCCATGAAAATGATACTTTCCTTTTTCTTAAAAACCACTGTCGTGTACTCGTGTAATCGTACGTTTATGACTTTTGCACGATTGTCAGCCTGGTGATCTAGACTTTAACATGCCTTTCTATGATTGACATAAATAATGGGTGGAAGGTATCATTCAGGGCAGAGTTTGACGCAGAGTTTGACGCCTTGTATGAAAATTAATCTGTTTCATATAAACTCTTCATCTGTCTGCATTTATACTGAACCAAGTTTTCATTTGATATTGACCAGGTCTTGAAGGAACATCTGAATTGACAATAAATTCACAACTGTGCAGTTCACTGGGAGGTACATAAGTTTCTTTTTATGTAATTGTTTCTATCGTCAAACAAAGTCTTTGATCAATTTTTTCTGCTTGTATAACATTTGCATGAGCTTGCTTAGTTAGCCTAACAGGAAATAATGCGCAAAACAAGTAAACAGTTATTTTTGCCGTGAGTGAGGAGAGAAAACAACGCTTAAGTAAAATTTGTTTGATAGTGGTATAATATTTACACATACAACATTGTAACTCCACAATTTGAGGAAGGAAGCTCGACTCTGATTGATATGGTAAATTCCCTAAGAATGTTTACACTACAAGGGTAGACAGTCTTGTTTAAATTGTTATTGTTGAAGCAAAAGTGTAACTGATTCCCATCATATCAATCAAATTAAAAATCAGGCAAGCTTATATTTTTGTGAACCTGACTCATTAAAGACCTAAAAAGCGTATTAATGGTAATTCTCGATTTAGTATCTATTTCAATCTACTTTGTATATTTTTCACCTATAACAGTATGAACATGGTTTGTCCTTTTGGTAATTGTTTTAAAGACCCTCACTTAGGGACTCTAGGCTATAATGCTCCTACACCACTTCAATCAGATGGGTTTTCCTTTGCTCGAGGTGTAGAGCTTAGGAGTGACTGGAATCCTTTTTTTTTTTGCTGGTCTGATTATCTTTTAACAACCTAGACATTATTGTGCCCCATAAGATTACTAAGCTGTGTGACCTGTTCAATACTTATGGCTCTAAAGATTATGTTGGTACATGGGATGGATCTCAGCTATTTTCTCAAAGTTTGATAATTATGTTTGGGGTGTTTGTGAATTTGAATGTGTACATGGAATTTTTCAAACCACAAGGCATGTGGTTCGGGGAATTCATTATAATGCAATTTCATCATTTGGTGCTTATAGTTGCATTCCCTTCTTTTCAACCATATCAAGTTATCAACTCATGTCTTCTTTTTACATCATATCACTCTAGTGTAAGTTACATTGTTTAATGAAATGACTAATACTTTTTCAGGTCTTAAAAACTCCTGTTTCCCAAGATATGCTTGGGCGAATATTTAATGGCTCTGGGAAGCCAATTGATAATGGCCCTCCTATTTTGCCCGAGGCTTACCTGGATATTTCTGGTAGGATTTTATCTTTATCTAGTGTCGGTTATTCTGATTCCTTCTCCTATGTGGTTATGTTTGATTTTGTTCAGTGTTTGTTAAAAAAATGCATCTGTATAATGTTTGGAGATGTGTTTGAGCTTGACCTCTTTTAAAGATTGATAATTCTGTTAATGCTCTGGTGCCTAATATTATTATTTTCTCAATTCAATTGAATAAAGCAGTTGGCGTTATTTTGAACTATTTGGGTAATTGAGAGGCAAATGGGAAGATTTTTTTTTCCTAAATTCTTTTTGTTCCTAGTTTACATTTCTACAAGTGAAATCAGCAATCTTGGACCAAAAACACTACACAGTAACCACGCTCGCTGAAATCTAATAAATCCGGACGCACATATTTAGCATAATTAGCCTTTTCTGATATAAGTGTGTTTATTATTATTATTTCAGGAAGTTCCATCAATCCTAGTGAGAGAACATATCCTGAAGAAATGATTCAAACTGGTATATCCACAATTGACGTAATGAATTCAATTGCTAGAGGTCAAAAGATTCCTTTATTTTCTGCTGCTGGGCTTCCCCACAATGAGATTGCTGCTCAGATCTGTCGTCAAGCTGGTTTAGTGAAACGGTTGGAAAAAACTGACAACTTGCTTGAGGTATTGCTCTTGAAACTCATTTACATTTGATAACATAATGAAGTATTTGAATATTGTGAGCATCCAAGGTTGGCGTGCTTACTTCAATACATTAATGTTTGAATATTGTGAGCATCCATAACAAAGATGTAACTCTGGTAAGCATTTGATTGATCTTCTTTAAGGTGGCAACCGACTTCTTTATTCGTAGGAGCGGTCTATTCGTGGTATTTTTATATCTAATTGGTCAAATGGGTAAAATAAGAAAATAGGTAAAGGAAACGGTTCTATTGGGTTGAACGAATGGGTATTTATAATATAATGCTTAAAACCTCATAAAATTCTTAATAATTTTTTTTTATTGCTAATGACTCCACGTAAATTGTATTTAACTAATTCTACAACAACAATACCCAATCTCGCCGGAGCGAGGTATGGGGGAGGTGAGATGTAGGCAGTCACACCCCTACTCGAGGGTAAAGGAACTGCTTCAGAAAGACCTCCGGCAAGGGTGTGTGTATGCAAATAGAACTTTATGTGTGGTGTGTATTTGACTAATTCTGTATAAGCAAAATTTTTTTTTTTTTTGGATGAAAAGTGTCGCAGCTTAACCCTTACCCTACCCATCAATTTTGCAGCCATGTTGCTATTTTACACTGGAATTAAATGTTTCATGCTCGTTTTGTTTATCGGCTGTAGCGTTCATATCGTGTCGTGTTGTTCATATCGTGTCGTGTTTTTGGCTTATTCTTGTTGAACATTAGATAAACTTCACATTTGATGTTTTATCCTCAAATGTTCTTTTTTTTTTGTACAGGCTGGTGGAGAAGAGGACAACTTCGCCATTGTTTTTGCAGCTATGGGTGTGAACATGGAGACTGCTTCATTTTTCAAGCGTGATTTTGAGGAAAATGGTTCCATGGAGAGAGTGACTCTTTTTCTGAACCTTGTAAGTACCTTCTATCTTTTATGATTTCTTTATAATTGATGTTTTTAAATGCTTATATCTGTCAACACTTTTTATAGGCCAATGACCCTACAATCGAGCGTATCATCACTCCCCGTATTGCTTTGACAACAGCAGAGTATTTAGCATATGAATGTGGCAAACACGTTCTTGTTATCTTAACTGATATGAGTTCATACGCTGATGCTCTTCGTGAGGTAATCATCATTTTCACCAAGATTTTCTTTATCTTTTGTTTGTTTTTCTATGTATTTTCCTTGTTTTCTCCTCTCGGGGCAATTTTGGGCAATTCGGTTACAAACTTTTAGATCAATATGTTGGAGATTATCAATATATCTGTGAGATATATAACTACAGTGGTTCATAACTTCATATATTATATAGTCATAGTACCCCATGTGTTGCAGGGGAAACTAACTGCAATTACTTAGATGATTATAAAACATGATAGGTCAAAGAATGAAAATTATTTTTATATGATCTAATTTGTTAATGGTTTATTATGTAGGCATTAAAATATTTTTATTATGATTTAATAAAGTAATTGATAATAGAAATTTGAACATACTTGGCTCAAATATTTGATACATGTAATTATATTGAAACTGGTTAAGTTAAAAGGTAAATCGAAATTAGAAGAGCAGGTAATCAGTAAAAGTTGTTTGTAATAATTAGGAAATAATCAACTTGTGGAACTTATGAATAAATGGATGGCATTGGTAGCCAAATAAATTGACACCTCATTAATTAGAATAAGTATGATGTCATAGTTTCTACTCTATTATTGTATAGAAAGCTTTTGACATGGAGGATAAATAACTGTTGCAGGTGTCTGCTGCTAGAGAGGAAGTGCCTGGAAGACGTGGTTATCCAGGTTATATGTATACTGATTTGGCAACAATTTATGAGCGTGCTGGAAGAATTGAAGGCCGAAAGGGGTCCATCACACAAATTCCAATTTTGACTATGCCCAATGATGGTAGCATCTACCTTTCACGTTCTTTTCTTTTAGGAAGTTAATTGTTATTATTGATCTCTGATATATATATACATGGACTCATCAGATATCACACATCCTACTCCTGATCTTACTGGATATATTACCGAAGGACAGGTGTACATTGACAGGCAGCTCCACAACAGACAGGTTAGATTTGATATTTTGTTTTGAAAAAAATCAGATGTTAATTTTATCATACTTGTACTGTTCTAGATACTCTTGTAATTAATAAAAGGATGGCTCTCCATAAATGGTTTCACCACTATCAAAGTTTTCAATGTAAATGTGAATGTTGAGATTAGTTGTGGCAAATTTGGGTATGTTTTATCTGTACTGATTCAAACAAGTAAAAACTAAAAGAGTAAAGGAACAGACCGGATAGGTCGAAAATTTGTCCAAGTTTATATTAATGCATAAAACAGGTCAGATAGGTGATATAACTTTTGTATTTATCGATGCTAAAGATTAAAGTTGCTGGAAGAAGAGTCTTGATCAGTCCTTTTTCGACCTTAACCAAATAATTGTTCGTTTTGTCCCATTACCCACCCCAGCCGTTTTGCCACCTAGAGATTAGATGCTTGACTTGTATGCGTTGACATGATTCGCTCTGTGATGAGTACTAGTCCTCTATATAGCAATATCTGCCAAATCACAATCTCATGAAAGAAATTATGGAGTTGAAGATTTTTGAGTTTAATAATGATGTTTGATTGATGACTGATTAAACACCTTAACTGAAAGTTTGTTGATATGATGAAATTGACAGATTTACCCTCCGATCAACGTGCTTCCATCCCTATCTCGATTGATGAAGGTAAAATCTTAAAGAGTATTAAGTTGTTAACCAAAGATTGCCAAATAAAGAGGCTGGGTTTAATTTAAGTTCTATGATTGCAGAGTGCTATTGGTGAGGGAATGACTCGCAAAGACCATTCTGACGTCTCCAACCAGGTCTGAAGTTTGTTTGGCTGTTATTTACACATCCTCCTCCCTCTTTCCTTTCAGTCTATATATAATCGAGAAAAGTTGTGACACGTCAAACTAATGAATAAAAGTATTGTTTTATGTTCAGCTGTATGCAAATTATGCCATTGGTAAAGATGTCCAGGCCATGAAAGCGGTGGTTGGAGAAGAGGCTCTCTCTTCTGAGGATCTGGTCAGACTCTCTCCCTCTCTCTCTCACACACACACATACAAACACAAAAGCGTTTTGTCTGGGCACATAATATTAATGAAGTTATTTAGCTGTTAGTTTCTGAATTTGATTATTTAGGGGTCATGATCAGTTTTGTATGCTATGTAACTGAATCAACTCTCTTTGACCCTAATTCGCCAGAACATTACTCACATTTCACAGAAAATGGCATCATTTTCTCAGGAAAATGTCCTTTTTGGCTATTTAATATATGAACTAATAATAATTTGTCAAAACATTCGAACATCTAATCGTCTGATAATTACAACTCCAAAACTGTAATCTATATTTAGCATCATGTCATCACTTTCAAAGCACATATCCAAACACTTACGAGTAATTCTCTAGCTTGATAGAATTTCCAAAAGGGGTCATTTGTGTGAATGTGTGTATAAGTGCTCTTTCTAAATTATATAATGTAAATGGAACAGCTATACTTGGAATTTTTGGACAAGTTTGAGAGGAAGTTTGTGGCCCAAGGAGCATATGACACCCGAAGCATCTTCCAGTCACTGGATTTGGCATGGACACTTCTTCGCATCTTTCCCCGTGAGCTTCTTCACCGTATTCCAGCCAAGACCCTTGATGCTTTCTATAGCCGTGAAGCAACCAACTGAAAAAAGCACGGTGTCCAAGTATGGTAGTTATTTATTAAAAACATATTCTGGCATTAAATAAGAGAGGGTTGTGTTTTTGTGTTTGGTTTTGTTGAAAGCCTAAGCGCCTCGGCTTGTTGATTCTTTTTCATAAGAGGCAGTTAGGTTATGTAATGTATGTTCAATGTTTATTAGCAGACACTTAGTGTTTTTGAAGACGCGAGGGGTGTTTCTTCCCTTATCATTCTTTCATTGCCTGCTTGTACGGGACTATTTGTTGTTCGTGAATGCCAGTATATTATTTGTTTTGTCTTTGGATCTGATTTGAATAATGTTTTGTAACATGTATATTTGGTGCTTTTCACATCCAAATATTTGTTAAAACATAATCAAGTTATTGTTGTCCGAATCTCCTATGTAGCCATCAATATTGTGATTGCATGCAGAAAACTTCAATTGCAAAATGTTTAAGATCAATCAATGAGCACATGTGGGAATGAGCAAAATGTTTGTACATTGGGCAGCCTAAAGCTACTGGCTTACTGCACTGTCTTAACATTTAACCTTTCTTACTGTAAGGGAATCACTTTCCAGGTTCCTATATATTAAAGACATGATGAAAGAAAACTATAAACTTTATTTACGCCTCCTCTACCTTGCAAAATAAAACTCTGGAACACGAAGTTGAATGCAAAAGATGGATACGTTAAAACTTTTTATATAAAATATCCGACTGAATGAATTATAGACTTGCTACAAGCTGGATAGAGGTACACATTAACAGGCTTAGGCTACTTTGTTCCTTGTAAGCTTTCACTTTTTATTTTCATTTGAAACAGAAATCAAATCAACCCATTCATTAGATACGAGAAAAAACTTCCACCATATAATTGACTTCTAGAGTCAAACCAACTGCAATACAAACTTCAAATTCAGGACAGATTAATCAATTACCACATAAAATACATCAGCCTAATAATATGAAGAATTCTCAGTTTCCTCGTTGCCTCAAAGCCATAATTTCAGCTCTTCTCGTTTCAACAACATAAAGAATACAAATACACAATGCTTGATGTCCAAAGTGGTGTAATTTTGAAGCCCGGCATCATCTATAACCTGCACGGATGCACTTCAATATGGTCAAACATGAAGAATTTGGAATATTTATCTTGAAACAAAGTAGCGACAAAGTGTTCAAGTTTCTCAAAACTCTAAAAATTTGATGTGATATCCGTTAATAATAAAACTATACTTCAGCTAAGTTGATAAATAGACTGAATAAAACAAGAGGTATTTCACTTTTGATGTCATATGGATTATCTTTCCAGATTAGAAATCAATATGATTCTTATCAGATAAAGTTAACATCGACCTTCATCACTCATCAGATACCCATAAGAGTTTCACAAATTGCATGTGATTTATCATTGAGCAAACACCGTTATTAACTTATTATCCTAACTGTTCACTGCATGTAACTGAGAATAAATGTCATGTAATAAAGGACGAAGCCGGGAACAAAGACATTACCTTCAATCACATATATAATTTAAACAACGATCCCCCTTCCAGACTTTGTACCAAATGAAGAAAATATGATCACTCTGATGAAAGAGCACATCCACCTATGGCTCTTCCTCTTCTGCCACAAAGTACGGTTCAATTAATAAACAACGGAATACTGGATGTGTCATAAAGTGATAATGTCATAGTGACTTGATAATATCAAAAAATTAGTTTTTATAAAACATGGTACAACGGTAAGTGTTTTGGATACGCTTCTGCAGCTTCTTTCATGAAGTACGAACTAATGGATAAAGGACGTATAAGTAGGAAGCTGATTATTCAAAACTGAATATATGGCCCCGTAAATAATGAGATTATTAAATTTTAACACTTTAAACTTTTCATTGCCATTTGAAAACAAAATGAAAACGTTACCTTTGACCACAGATTGTTGCAACTCATCGATTTCATCTTTGGCTCGTCCTTGGTTTCATTAGTTAAAGACTGAAGAAGCGCCTTTGTGAAGGTAATTCTGCAATGAAAAGTAGGGTTTGTGCCCAACCAGCATATTTCCCATATTTTTCGACAAAAGCATCAGATACACGGCTGCAAACCTTGGGTGTTAGGCGTGTGCCAGCCAGCTCAGGAAGGAGGTCTCTAGTTGCAATCTTGCATCAAAATGGATATTCAACTTCAATAATTTTTATCAAGAAATGATATACATTATAAGACTTCCTCCTTTCTAGAGGTCACAAGATCGGCAGGTCATGCGGGTTGGGTAATTGGTTTCAGTGGATTCAGATTATAAAAGGGAACTTTTAGTGTGAGACAAAATAGATTGGGTAACTTTAGTGTAAACACTTTCTAGTTTCCAATAATTAATACTGTAGTTATTTGTGAATTATGACTACAAAAACTATATTAGATAATAACACAAACGTTTGATACAACTTAACAGGTTTTATGCATTTGAATAACCTTTAATTTGGGAAACACCAAGCATTTCATCGCATTTGAATAAGCTTTAGATGACTTCTGGCCCATCTGACCAATTTCCTCTCTAGTTAAATTTTAAAACAAAACTCATCTCACCTGCTAAAGATAAAACATATACACCCAGGTAAATACGTAGAATTTGCCACCTTTACTCCTAGATTGCTTTCCTATAAAATAATGTATTTTCTTAGATACTAAGGTCCAGCTTCTTTCAGTTGCATTCAACTTAATTGCAAATATTACAAATAGAACATTATCATGCTCAAATTTGCAACAAACCTTATGTATCATTAAATATGGCCGTGGGATAGAGAAACTGTGAGGACTGTAAAGTAGGTCAAGCTGAGTCAAGTCAGAGAAAGCTCTTTACCCTCAAATTCAAACATGTGGGCGCAAAAGGCTACTTGGTTGACACACATAATTTATTCGCCGCTAATGTAGCGGCTTGGCGAGCATTTGACAAACTAACACCATTCATTTCAAATGGGATTTGTCCACATTGTTTGACTGTTTGCACCTTTTTATCACAGATGATCACAGAACTATATATAGCAATGGACACCAATCACACAATTTGAACAGGATATTATGCTTATATTTCATACTATCAGTAGACAGCATTGAAATCAACACATGACCATTGCAAAAACGTACACGATATTATATGTAAAATCTAAAAAGCTAACCTTCCAGACATGTGTATCAACAGGAACCGCATGATGTTGATCCAGAGAAAACAAAGCTATGCACGCTGCAACTTTGGGCCCAACACCAGGTAGAGTAGTGAGAGCCTTGATGGCACTTTCAAGATCTAATTTCCGGAGAGAAAGAAGCCACTCTACACCTCCGCCAGGTTTTGATTGCAGTACTTTTACAGTGCCAGTTATGTACTTAGCCCTGTTCATTTTAAACGAAAATAGTATCATATTATAGGTTGAAATAAACTATGTTTGGAACGAAAAACACATTAATGTTAAAGCCTTCACTCCTTTCTTTGTAAAGGGAGCAATATGGGAGGTCAGGCAAGCTGGGCAATGAGTCAGAATTAAAACTTTTAAATTGTTTTATATATAGTTTGTCAAATAGGATAACCATGAATTGTATTATTTTAATATAATTACATTATCGTTTTTAAAATGTTTTAATTAATGCGACCACTAGAGATAACTAAATTGATTGGAATTGCCACCTCTTTCTCGATATTTAAGGAATCAGACATGGAATGAGAACAATAAGCAGCAATTTAGTGACAAGCCTAGAATCCAGCTTATGCTATGACTCCAGTAAATTATTTAACTATCAAGTAATTATCTCTCCAAAGTCATTAGCAAATCAAGATTACGTAATCCGCAAGTATTATTTTATTGGTTCCCATTTTTAAAAAGCATACTGTAATACTTTTTCCTATTGACCCAATGTTTTCAAAAAAAGCATACTGTAATACTTTTAGAAAGCCAAAGTCACATAAGTTGCTACCTGAGGTTTTATAACGCTCAAAATGTGGAGATGCTGAACTGAAGCAGGCTAGCTCAAACTTTTTATTAAAAAAAAAAAGAAAAAAAAGAAAGATAAAGTCTGAAGATTGTTTGTGGCAAGTTAACCCAGTTTTACTCTTTTTCGGGCTGGTAATCATTACTTGATATTTATAACTTTCATTTGCGTTATGTATTCAAGCTTTTTCGTATACTATATGCCAAGTGAAACAACTAAAACCAGGAAGGAGAGAGTATTTGATCCACACTATAATAGTATAACGTAATATAAAGGGCTTTTCGGGATCAAGATGATGATTCTCAAAAATCAATAAAACTAAAAATGGAGAAATGAAGAAGACCAGGAATAGGATCTCGGATGATACACATCCCAAGAAAGTTGCAGTGCTAACGAACGTAATGGTACTACCCTCAAGAAATGGATAAACTGCTTCTAACAGAAGGAATTGAAGAACGTATTATGCAACTATAGAGGAATGAAATAACCTGTTGTATTACACAAAAGGAACATATGGAATTCACATTTATGTCCTCATCTTATCTCCTACTAATATCGCTATAGTGTTCAACATTATCTATCGGTGATTAAATTCAATTACATCTAATTACGATCTTCATGTCAATCAGAAAACTCATATAGTATGATTTAGCAATGGACAATACTGTAAAAATATTGGAGATTTGGACTTATGGTGCAAATTTAATTGAAAACGATACCAACCAGCATCAGAGCACCTCTTTTCTGTATAATATATACGTTTCTCCATCTATACCAAAACACCATTAGTGGAATATGCCAAGGCTAGCAAAGTTGGCACTTTCCAAATGCATAGTTAAGCAAATTGCAACAAACAGCAAACACATTTCCGCCTCATTTCTAGCTTGGTTACAGGACTTTAACAATGAATAGTAGAATCACTATTAATCACCTGTATGAAAATCAGGTGAAAGTATATTGCCATTTTATCCTACTTTCTTACAAATTTCATACGGATTTCATTACCTATACTAACATACTTAATCTACATACATATTCTTTTACACAAATATGCATTAAAAAGCAACACGTTCCACAACTAACCTGTAACCAAAGCCCGCTTCCCTCAACTCATCCTCCGTTACACTCGCCAACCGTTCCAAACTCGGAAACTTATAAAACTCAACCCCATCCACCACACCAACAAACTCCCCCAAACACGACACGAAATCCACCATTTTAGTAATCCTCTTAATATTATTATTACTACTACAAATAAACTGAACCAAACACTCTAACGGGTCTTGGCGCAACACTCTAGCACCACTCAAATTGACTGCCAACTCAGCAAATCTTTCATCAGAAGCACTAAACTCAGTCCATAAATCATTTAAACAAATACCCATGTTCAAAAAATCTAATAAAGCCAACTTAACAGATTCTTCTTGATCATCATTAGTAGTACTAGTATTAAGGTTGTGAATACAGTAATGTGTGTTTTTAAGGTTGTGTTGTTTTAAGGAGATTAAGTGGGACCCAATGACACCTGTGTATTGAAAAGGGGATGTTTGTTTCCATCTGAATGTTTGGCCGGTTGGGAATGTTAAAGGTAAGTAAAGCTCTGATTTTGGTAGGTTTAGTGGGGTCCATTTGAGGGGTGTTTGGATAGGTGTTTTGAGGTTTGAAGAAATGGGTTTTGGTTTTTTGGATGGGAAGTAGGAGGAGATGGTGGTGGTGGTGGTTTGTGACGGTGGTGAGCGGAGGGGACGGTGTCTCTTCATGTTTTGTGATGTTGTGATGGTGGTGGGATTTTGGGGTGGCTTAGTTTATTTTTTTTTTAGAGTAAATTAGAGGATTCATACCCGGGTTTGAGTTGACTGCAGCCTTTCGTCATTTGACTGAAAAAGTGCGTTGTTAGTATTTAAGTGCGAAACTTTATATGTCGTTAGCCCTTAGGTGGTATTTTAATAATAAAATTAATTAGAGTGAATTACATAAATAGTCATTGTTGTTTGGTCGAAATAACTGTTTTGTCCTATCTTTTTTTGATGCATTTCGTCACTTGTGGTTTCTAAATCCACTGATTTTCTCCCTATACTTTTTTTTCGTTAGTGCGGTCAGATTAAGTGTTTTTGCAGATTAGTCATTCGTTAATAAATTTTGCGTTAGTCCTTATTTTTAAAATATAGTTTCACGATTAGTCCTCCGTTAATAATAGTTTTTCGTGTTTGTCGCGTTTTATCTGTTTCGTTCGTTTTTAATCCGTTTCCCCGTTTTTCGTTTTCGTCCGTTTTACGTTTTATCCCTTTAAATGCATTTTCTGCTTTTGTCGGTTTATCCGTTTTATGCATTTTTATCCGTTTTCGATCGTTTTTACATTTTATTCGTTTTGCCGCTTTTTACGTTTTGTCCGTTTTTTCCGTTTACCGTTGTTTTACGCTTTTTGTCCGCTTTTCTTACATTTTGTCCGTTTTCTTCGTTTTGTACTATTTCAACATATTGAAAAATTTTTCCAAAAAAAATTTGAAAAAAAATTCCAAAACAAAATTGCAAAAAATATTTCGAAAAAAAATTGAAAAAAATATCAAATTTAAAAAAATTTGAATAAAAATTTAAAAAAAATTTGAACAAAAATATTTTTTTCAAATATTTAAAAAAAAAGCAGACATATTGAAAAAAATTTCCAAAAATATTTTTTCAAATATTTTTTTTATAAATCTTAAAGATTTTTGTTCAAAAACGAATAAAAGCGGAGAAAATGTAAGAAAAAGACAAAACGAAACAACAGTAAAACGGAAAAAATGACAAAACGTAAAACCGGCGAAACGAATAAGAATGTAAAAAGAGTCGAAACGGATAAAAAATGACAAAACGGATAAAAGCGGACAAAAGCGTAAAAAGCATTTAAAAGGGATAAAACGTAAAAAGGGACAAAAAAACGGGAAACGGATAAAACCGAACGAAACGGATAAAACGGACAAAACGGGTGAAAACTATTATTAACGGAGGACTAATGGGAAAACTATATTTTAAAAATAAGGACTAACGGTGCAAAATTTATTAACGAAGGACTAATCACAAAACACTTAACGGACTGCACTAACGAAAAAAGTATAGGGACAAAATCCGTAAGATTTGTAAACCATGAGGACGAAACGTCTTGAAAAAAAGTATATGACAAATCCGTTATTTTGACCAAACCACAAGGACGATTTATGTAATTCACTCTTAATTAGATGTTGACCAATAAATTTTTATGTGTTGTTGTATTATTTGCTTGTACACGATGCTTACTGATTTATAAGTGCTTAAAATCTTTTTATAAGAATCTTAAAAAAATTGTGTGAGAAGGTTTAAAATGCTTTATATGTAGTATAGATAAGCCAAAATTAAACTTCAACAAATATAGTACGTACTTAGGGAGTGTTTGGGATTACTTATGCATTTTAAAAATGGATAATCAGATAATCAGCTTTTACAAAACGTGATTATTAAATATAGTTTTTGAATTTGATTACGTTATTTGATATCGTAATAAAAATATAATCATTTTTTTTTTTGGTTTTGACAAATTAGATTATTCAGTAACTTAATAAGTAAAATGACTAAAATAAACATGCTTTTTTTATAATTTTATTTTAATATGTGGCAATTTATATCTAATAAGATGCGAGAATATACGCATAACACATATAGTATTGTATTTATTTTTATTATAATAATTATTAAATAAATACCAAAGCATTAACAATACTTAATTTCACGGAGCTATGTATGGAGAGGTGAGATATAGACAATCACACCTCTACAAGGGTAAATGGACTGCTTCTACAAAGACCTCCAACAAGTGTGTGTGTGTGTGCGCGCGCGCGCGCAAACAGACAATATGTAGGGTGTGTGCGAGGAAAGAGAGACAATGACATAAACGGAAGCGTATAAAGCAAAAATATACAAGCGAGCAAAGAAATAAATGCATAAAGACAAAGAAACAAGTGAGCATGCATGCCAAAATAAAGGGGGGAAAGCACTAGCGGCACATTAGATCAAATTTCACAGAGGCAACATATAAAAAGAAAAAGCAAAACACACATAACAAACATAATTATAGGCATTAAAAGTGCAATAGCATAAATAAAATAAAGAATAAAAACATGCGTAAAAGCCATCTAAGGGATACAAACAAACGAGCAAAATAGGGGAAAGAGCTAAACAAATATACAAAAGCCGATTACGCATAAAAGCAAGAAAACCTACAAGCATGAACTCTAAAAGAGCCTACCCCTCAAGCTACCATGCAACTCTACACCTATGTGCCATACTCATCTACCCCAATCCTAGTTCTTCACGTGCTCTATCAAAGTTCATGTCCTTGGGAAATAGGGGCTCCTTTAGGTCAAGATTGGTTTGTCCTCCCACTGAGTTATGGTCTACCCTTCTCCTCAAGTTATCGACAATGATAGACTCCACTCCCTAACAGGTGTTGATTGGGGTCTCCTTTTAATATGCCCAAAATATTGCAACTGTCCTTCTATCATCTTGTTGATCATAGTCGAAACTTGGAGTTCTCTTCGAAAAACTTCATTCGGGATCATGTTTAACTTATTTTTATCACAAGTCCACCTTAGCATCCTTATTTCCGCCAATTCCATACTATTTGCTTGAGTCTTCATTAACGACCAACAATCTGACCCGTACAACATAGTACTCGAATCGCCACTTTATAAAATTTTCCTTTCAGCTTTAGAGGGGCGTTCTTGTCACAAAGGATTCCTGTGGCGCCTCTGCACTTCAAACCATCCTGCTTGTATACGGTGCGTTACATCATCCTCTATTCTTTCGGATTTGTGAATCACATATCCGAGATATCTAAAGTACTCCTTCGGTTGTAAGATATGTTTGCCCATGCGGATTTCTGCTTCCTCGTTCCGGGCGTTCACATTCCTGTTGAAGTCTCACCGTAGGTATTATATCTTCTCCCTACTTACTCGTAGGCCTTTGTCTTCTAGAGCCTCCACTACTCCAATATATCACTTAGCCCCTCTAGCGTTTCCAAAACTAGCACAATATCATCGGCGAATATCAAGCACCAGGGGATGCTCTCCAATATCCCTCGTGATAACTCATCGAGAATCAAGGCAAAAAGGTATATGCTTATAGCCAAGCCTTGGTGTAGACCTGCTTCTACCGAAAAATACTATGTGTTTCGCACTCGGGTCTGCACACAAGTCCTCGCCCCTTTTTACATATCCTGAATAAGTTTTGTGTACCTCACTAGGACACCTTTATCTCTTAGGGTCTTCCAAATCAACTATCGTTGGACACTATCATAGGCCTTTGATAAGGATTTAAAAGGTACACTTTTGAGGGGTCATTTAAGCCCTTAATTGATCACTTTTGTATCCGTTACTACTTAATTTCGTTCCTTTTCACTTTTTAGGTCTTTTGAAGGCAAATTCTTGGAATGACACTTATTCGGACGAAAAGGCGCGAATATATGAAGAAAATGGCCAAAGTCAAGAATCGAGACACTCAAGTCTTTGGGCCGAAGGGACGGCGTCACGACTTAATAGCGACGCCGTCATGACACACCTGAGACGACTCGGAGAGCAAATTGCTATTTTACAAGTGGCGACATTAGGTTTAAAAGAGTAGGGCATCACAACTCGAACGGCCTAGATTTGGATCCCGTGACGTTAGAGGTTGAAGCCAACGGCGTCACAAGCATAAGGTGACGCCGTCGCGAGTTGACATGGCCAAGACGAAAACCTAATGGCGGCGACCGAAGGTGTCACAATTAAAGAGTATTGTCGCATATTGTAACTCTATATATAGAATTCAATTTTCGATATTTTAGAGGTAGTTTTGTGGAGTAAAACCTAAAACGAACATAGTTTGTCTTGGCGAGATCTTAGGGTTCCATACCTATTTTACAACAAGATAAGTGATTTACTTCATTAATTCAATTATGTCTTCAATTGTTTGTGTGCATGCTTGCATGTTTTCCATGTCCAACTAATTTACTTGTGTGTTTGCTTAGATCTATGAAACCTAGGTCTCGAATATTGATTGGTTGTCTCTTATTTTAATTGTGATTGACCTAGTATTGCGATAGGTCATTCGTTGTGTTTTAATGCTTGAGTAATCTTTGTGAACATTAGTTTATAATCACCTAGAGTTATTGTAGTCTAAACATCCAAAGATAACCTTAGAGTTAGTTTATGAATCCTTGAGATTTTGTAGGAAATAACCTTAAGGTAGACTCAAAGAGTTAGGGAAAAACGCATACCCTACGACCTTAGAAGACACAACGTGTTAAGAATAAGGACGTGACAATTCAACCATCAATAGGAGATAACTAGGGAGTAATAGCATCTAAGTAAACACATTTTTAATCATCATAAAAGCACACAACAATAGACATAGACTACACTCACCTTAGTTTAGATAATTAGATAATTAGATAAGTAGAGTAATCGGTAGAAATACCAACCCCCTAAATCCAATACCCTGAGATTCGTACATTTCCATTTTCTAAAAAATATAAAAAAGATAAAAAATAATCTTCCTCAACCCCAACCTTAGCGTAGTAATTTCTCACTAGCATTCCTATTCCCTAGAGAAGCGATATCAATTCCGAGGCTTACCCTAATACTACACTACAACGATTAGGTTCACCGCCTAGGGTGTTGAAAAACTTGCTCGACGAAAAGGAAGTTCCATTGACCCCGAGCGCGTTGTGCATGCGTATCCTATATCTATATCTAAAATGCCACATGCAAGTCTTTTGTCTCTTTCTATACTTCTTCATAAGGCTTATAATAATGTGTGTTGCCTTAGTTGAAGATCATCCCGACATAAAACCGAATTGGTTTTCTGACACCTCGGTCTCTCGTCGCAGCCTTCTCTCAACAACTTTGTTAATACAAATAATGTCAAAAACATCATTGGAATTATTCGATCTCTATACGTTTTGATAATCAAAAAATGTAAAAACACGTTACGTAAAAATATACTTGATAAGTTTTTAATCGAGAAAGTTCGTTTCGACTTTAACATCACTTTAGGTATGAACAAACAATGTACCAATTTATGTAAGCGATCAAAGAAGTTATTTTGGTTTTAAACTCACATTTTCATAAATGTGACAAAACATTTTTACGCAGAATACGCTTTCTTCGTCAACAATCAAGATATCTAGATTACGACGTATTCCCTTATGATTAATCTCGCCCTAACAGAAGACTATAAGTACAAGCCCTAAACGGGAGTTTTTGATATCTTTCACTCACCACTCTTAACCATAGCCTAATTTCACCACTCCAAGGCCCCAAGATCAGTCCCAAGAGCTAGGATAACAAGGAAAGAAGGTCTCGTATCATTACATTAGGCTTAATCATTCGGTTTGCTTATTGATTTCATTATGATTTCCATTTGTGTATCGTTTGAATTATCTCATTGTGCTTTTACATACACTAGGGGCTAACATCCTTGTGTGTTAGCCATGTTTATGAATATTCTATGATAGTTATATCCGTTTGTTTAGATCTATTGTCTTGTATTGTTTAGTTTATGTGTTTATCATTTCAATGCTCGTTTATTTGTTTGAGTAGTTTAAGTCTAGTATCGCATGGAGGACCAAATGGGTATTGGATGTATATTATGAGAACATTTAAGTAGGCGCATACCTTTCTTGCATGGACCAAATGGGGAATGGGTAAGCTATCGCATGGACCAAATGGATACCACTGATAAATCACATAGATTAGTTGACACGACTTAATGCATGCTTATAGTCCGATAGGTGCATATACTGTGATGATCGTTGTAAGCTCTTAGACTAGGTCTAATATTATATCTGGGAACACATAATAATGAAAGCGGAATATTCAAACGTAGAATCAACATTATTATGAACAAGGTTTTCATTATCATAAACTAACTAACTAACTATAATAAAGATCAAAGACTTGATCTAACACTAACTAACTAAACCCCAGGCGTTTTCCCACGCCTAGGTTCCCACACACACACCTTTTAGGTTTACATCTTGTACGTACTAATTAAACTAATGACCCTATGTCTCTTTATATACTAGAGACATCTAGGGTTTACAAGAGAATCATAATATAATTAGAAACTAAATATTCTTTTAAGCATATCTTCTAGAATCTTCCAAATCCTCCATCTTTTTGTAGTTTCCCTTTTTGTCACATTTAGTCCTTCATGTTTCATTCTTCTTGTTTTGTATCATCAAATCTATAATAGACCCAACAATCTTCCCCTATTTGATGATGACAAAACAAACACGATTCTTGTACGAACTTCCCTAGACGAAGTAGCAGAAGTTGAGATAACTATATCTCACCATGAATGAAACACTCTTGTCTTCCTTGTCTTCCCCTTAATCCATGCTATACCACTCAAACATCTCTTCCCCTTTTTGTTATTATCCAAATAGGGAACGTATGCAAATAATGATCTTGACCACCACGAACCAATATCATACTTCCAATCTAAGACTTCCAATGCTTCAAATCGCCCACCATTACGCATCATAAGAAAAATGGATCCAAAACAGTAGAAAACTCCAACTAGCAGTAGTAATAATGATCAACAGTAGTAAAAATCAAACACTTCCCCTTGAGTGATGCATGTAGATGGTTAAACATTTAACAATAAGCTTCCCCTGAAACCCATATGTTAACCATCTTCTTGATTCTTCAAATCGGTAAGCTCCTTGTAATGATCACTTGTGAAGAAAACCAAATATAACGAATTTGATGAAGAAGTAGAATTTCCCAAACTTGTGTCTTAAATCTTGTACTATCCACGGAACTCCATACTTATACGAATCACCAAATATAAGTAGACCGCAATCCCTTGACAAAATCCTCAACTAGTATGAGACACTGAGCACTACAATGTAACTCCTTTAAGTGATAACCAATGTGTGCATAGAGCATCATAAGAAAAATCACACATTGCTAGATTCATCAAGCTATATGATAAGAACACAAACCTGTGAAACTCAACTACAACATTAAATAAATGATATTCAACCTTTTTCGTAATCAATTAATCCATAAGAATCAAATACGAGCCTTTTTGAATCCTTTTAAGAACAAATCACCAAACTCCTTGTGTGTGTGAACAATAACCTCTGTGTGTGTCATCCAAAAACCATAACAATAATTATGCTCGACTTCCCCTTAATTCCAAATCTCCTCGTAATAAACCATTAGACTGCCAATCCAAATAAATTTCGCCATGCAAAAACCTTGAGCAGTACTTTGAGAAGAATCAGTACCTTGAGCAGTACTTTGAGAACAACAGTACTTTCAATAATCAGCAGTTCTTTCGAATTCCAAGCAGTACTTTCGTGTCCAAGCACTACTTTGCTTGTAGGGGACCAATAACGACAACTGTGATGCTTTGAAAATACAGTGAAGCTTTCAAGAAGTACTTTCATATAAAAGCTCGGATGGAAGATCCTCCGGTGGAAAGTTAGATTGATATATAGAGAACATCCACCCAAAATTTCAATTACGATCCAACGGTTAACAAAAAGTTATGATCGTTACAAAGCAATCTTTGTAGTAACCTTACGAAAATTTTTCGCTTTCTCACATGACATTTCGACAAACTTATAACTTTTGATTGAGAGCTCGGATCAACAATCGCCGGTGAGATTAAAGATAGATATACCAAGAAGCTCCAGTTCAATTTTAGCCCGATCCAACGGTCCATTAAAAGTTATAACGCTTTTAAAACAAAGCAGTCTTTGCGAAACATATACGAAAAATTCCAGATTCGAATTTTGTCTTCTTTTCGCCATTCCTTGACCAATAAAACCTTGCGAATCTCTAGGTAACGAGCTCCCCAAGCTCTGATACCAATTGTTGGATCGATGTACTCTAACCAAACTAACTTAAATAGCTTGTTAAGGTTTAACAACCTCAGATAAATCCTAAGTTATTAACAATGAAAACACTGAGCAAACTCTATTAAGTATGCGGAATTTACTTAACAAAGCTAAGAAGAATAACTTTAACTTTAAACAATTTTATTAATAACTCTAACTCTGCTTATTATGCAGATCTTTAACAACTCTAATAATATCGAACTTCTCTAAAACTCTAATAAAATCACGTACGTCTAATATCAATCTAGGGGTCCTTTTATAGGCTCAAGGATAACCCTAAACGATTTACAATTCTTATCCTTGTACGTCAAGTAAACAATACATAGAAAATTCTAGATAAACACAACTTTCTATCTTTAATCTAATACAACCGACTTATAATCTTTGCGGTACTTTGATAATAAGCGATACTTTGACTTCATGCGATACTTTGACTTCTTGCGATGCTTTATCTTTCTGCGATACTTTGTTTAATCTTGATTACTTTAATCTTACGTATCCCAACAATCCTCCCTAACTTGAATTCTACTTGCTTGATTTCAAGTTCCTTTGTAGATTTAGCTTTAACATCTTTATCTTCAAAGAGGATTTGTAACTTTATCTTGATTTTATCTTTGTAGATTCTCTGCTTATATCATCATCAAAGTAGTCTTTATCGTATAATTCTTTTGACATCAAACAACAATATTATATCTTTTACGCAACATTCAACAAGCTCCATCTTTTCGACAACATAAGACAATTTGTACATTTAATTCGGTTAAGTTTGGTCTATTCTCATCACTTCCGGTGTGTAAACTCCTGTGAGAGGTGAATCATTGAAAATTTAATGGATTTGAGATCTCTTTACCAAAGCCATTAACTCGGAGTAGCCAAATGTTTTGATGTGTAAGATCATGGTACATTGATAACCATATGATTTTTAGCAAATCATCGACTATCAATGATTTGAGTTGTCTTTACCAAAAGTTGTACCCTTTTGGACTAGTTAGTTCTTTCATCATGGTGAACTAATTACCATATAATAGTTTTTCCTGACCTTTACCACAAGCCATTTTCTTGTGGGCTAGCCAACTCTTCACATTACTAATATGGTGAGTTGATTACCATCCAACTTATTAGCAAGTTGTCAACTAAAAGCGGTTTGAAATATCTTTACGAGCCGTTTGCTCATGGATTAGCCAATCCTTTTGTAAACATGGTGGATTGATAACCTATTTGTATTACCATCTCAAAACCATTTATTTCTTTTAACCTTTGTTTCAAAACATTTATCACTTAACAAAAGTTTTCAAAATCAATAAGCGGTTTAAAACTTCAAGCGATACTTTGATGAAATCTTGTTTGATCGTGATACTTTGAATAAAATAATCGATATATCAAAATTTAATCAATTAAGATTCATACCGGTTATTCATCATCATCGACAATTGTAGTCCATCGATAAGCGACTTGATGAGCGGACATGCTATTTCATTATCTTCTTCTACTTCCATTCCATGCTCCGACATCCTCCTCATAAGTTACGGTGTAAGAGGATATCTTCTATCGGCTAACATATGAATCATAATTCCATCTTCTAGCTCTAGAACATGTACTCCAGATTCTTCAAAGAATCTCCACTAACAATCTCCCAATGCTCTTGATTCTTCCAAATTTTTGATGCTTTGTTCTTGATTTCCCATAAGGTTGTGAGATCTCCAAGCAATACTAAACCTACTCCTTCCGATGGATTTTGTTCAAAGTAATTTCGCACCACATGATATAAATAAAATACATCCACTCTAACTATGATGTGCAATAAATCCCATAGCCTATTGAACACTCTGAAACTTTCATCGACTCTATGAAACATCGGATAACTTCCATCTTTGGATTCTCGACTTCAAAAGCAATAATTTGAGATCTTCATTTTCATCTCGGCATCATCTCATAGAATACTCAAAATCCACAATTCTTAAGTAATTCTTTAGTTCATCACTAGTATCAGATCGTAACTCAACTTTCTCTTTCTTTGATGAGTGAATATCTTCAACTTGAGTTTTCTTTTCTTTTCTATCTTTTTCTTTCCAAGCAACATCATCTTTATAATCTTTGATGCTTGCAACATCCTTCTTATAAGCTTCCTAACGACTTCATATAAATTCTTCATCTCAAAATAATTAAACATCTGCAATCCTTTATACCCTTGACTTTTTAAATAAGCCATCATTGCATTTACATCTTTAGCTCGATTTGGCCTTCTTGGTAGAAATCTAACGAGAATAGGTGACTCTAATGGTTCATCGACTTGACATTCAATTCCTCATGTAATTTCTTAGTTGCTTCTCTATTACGAGCTTCTTCAATTTCCTTAGCTTCTCTATCTTTAGCATTTAATTCTTCTTGAAACTTTCTAGTTGCTTCTTCATTCATAGCAACTTGAGCAGCTCTTATCTGAGCTAAAGTAGGTTTCTTTTTCTTCTTTGTCTTCATCAACTTGCCTTTACCTTTATCCTTTGGATCAATAATAACTTGAGAAACTCTTTGTTGTTCCTCTTCTTGCACTCTGGAATAGTAACACCTCTTGGTTTTGATAAATCTTGCAAAATCTAAACAATTGTATCATCATCACTTGCGGTGTGTATTCTTTGAGGTGTATCGACTTCCTCTAGTATGACTTCGACGGACCGACTTCTTCTTCATGTGGAATAGTTGAAGGACCGACTTCCTCTTCAAAGTCTAACACCCTTGGTGTAACCAATTCTTGTCTGTAAGTTCCGATAAAAGCAATACTTTGATCGGCGGTACCTTGATCATCGATGCTTTGAACTTGAACATCAATAACTTGTTCCTCGATACTTTGAACAACATGTTCTTGATTTCTTGAGTGAATATTTGTTCCTTGAACTTGATCCTTTCATGTTCTTGATATCTTGATATCTTTCTCCTTATGAACATCTTCTTTCAAATTCTTTTCTTCTAAATTCCTCCCATTTGAAATGAAGATTGTTTTGAACTTTTGGTGCTTAGTCTTCTTAAAGCGCCTTTGCTCCTTCTTTTAGATTTGACCCAAAAGCGATGATGTTGAACCAATGGCCATACAAAATTCTTGAGTCTTCTAAATTTGAGCTTCAACTTCTTAATCTGTTTAGCTTGAGCCTCGGTAGTCTTCTTTAACTTGACTAACTCCTTGTCAAAACATAATTATCCAATGTCAAACCTTGGAGGTATAGTATGTGGATCATCTCCTTGAATTGGTGAATGTTCCTCGGTTGAGAAGAAGGAGCAGTTGTTGTGGAGATGGAGAAGGTGAGACTACAACATCTTCTTGAACTTGATGCTTGGGAAGCGGTACCTTGAGATGCAGTACCTTCTTGAGATTGAGATGCGGTACTGCGGATGCGATGCTGCGAGATGCGATGCTTGCAAATCTGATACCTTCACTATCGTCATCTTCTGCGACATCGGCTCTAACGACTTGAACAACTTCCATCATAGAAGTAGTTAAGGGAGTATCCTTCCGGTGAATAAATCACTCTTCCTAGCCATAAAGGTGAAAATCTTGGCTTGTTGAACCACAGCAGGTAAAAGACTAGTTGGCTTAGGAACATCAGAAAGTTGTTTATTGAGAAATACTTGAACAAACCTTGGATACATCAACCATTTTGACCCATGAGTAATGTGTGAAAGCATTCCATCTAGAATTAGCCTTGAAAAATTGAAAACACGATCTATAGCCAATCCCACCATAGCAGATGCTATATTTGATCCAAATTGCTCCCATGATGTACTTTTAGCACTAATACAATGAAGCAACACATGCACTAAAAACTTCCATTGAGGACAAAATAAGGGTTTCCTGAATGTTTGTTCAGTTAAGGACCCTTCATAACCAATGTGCCCAAAAGTATCCCAAATTAGTTGCTTATCAAAATGAACAACCCCATCAGCATCTTCAAACACTAAGTCTTCTCGAATAGAGGCTTCAGTAATCTTTACTGTTCTTCCGACAAGCATAGCGAATATAAAATTCATCATTCTCCATATTATCCCTAGCGGAGCCCAAAATTCTTGAATCCAGGGCTCAATTATATCCGGCTCCACTAAAAGAGCATAACTAATCGGCGACCCAGTGAGATAATCAATAATATCATGAAAGATCACATTATCGTCGGTCTTGTCTAAATTAGCCACCATATTGTGCTTTGAAAGCGTATGACGATTCGCCATTGATGGTTATATTATCACGATGAAATATGCCAAATAATATAGATGAAAGTGAGAGATATATGGAAAAGATTCGGAGATATCAATATGAGAGGAAATTAGGAGTAGTTATTTATAGGTGAGATTTGAAAAATCACAGCTCGTAATAACTAAGTTACCGTTAGAGTAGTTTTCCCCTCAATATGACGTTAGAACAGTACTTTGATAAGACAAACAGCACTTTCCACGTGTACAGTACTTTCCAAGCAGTACTTTCATAATAATCAGTACTTTTCCATTCTCTTTCTGACAATACCAAACACTAATAAAACTGAAACATCCTCCCCTCAAGTAATGCTCAGGACTATACTTACACTAAATAGTCCTCCCCTTAAATGTAGCTCAGTAATTGATCATGCCAATACTCACCACCAAGTGATTGAATCTTGAAACATCAAAGCCTTTGGTAAGTAGATCAGCTACATTATCATCTGTATGCACCTTGACAACATTAATGAGCCTATGCTCATAACAATCTCTGATAAAGTGATGTCGAATATGAATATGCTTTGTCTTGGAATGATAAACTGGATTCTTCACAATGCAAATTGTACTCTCATTATCAATATTGATAGGAGTATTCTTGAAATTGAATCCATAATCCAAAAGTTGATTTTGCATCCACAACTTGCGCGACACGGCGACCACATATTACGCTTGAGTTGATGATGTTCTTTGCAATTATCATTTCTTGCATTGCCATGAGACTAATCTTCTTCCAAGATATTGGCATCCACCGTGGTTGATCTTTGTCATAATTATCACTGCATAATCACTATCGAAAAAGCTTCCAAGTAAAGGTGAATCCTTTGGATACCACAACCCCAACTTAGGTTGTTGTTTTAAATAACTAAAATTCTCTTTCTTGCATTCATATGAGAAACCTTTGATGAGACTTGATATCTTGCATGAGACAAACAACAAACATAATATCGGTCTTGATGCGATAAGATACATAAGACATCCAATCATGGATCTGTATAACTTGACTTCAACTGGGTGTCCATCTTCATCCTTGCCCAATGAATTGATAGATTTAATAGGTGTAGTAATGAGCTTCATGTCATCAAATTGAACTTCTTAAGTATGTCGGATACATACTTGTCTTGACTTATGAAAATTCCTTCCTTTGGTGCTTAACTTGAAGTCCCAAAAAGAAAGTTAACTCACCCATTGAACTCATTTGAAATTCTTTCTGCATCAGCTGCTCAAACTCCTTGACCATGGACTGTTTAGTAGCTCCAAATATGATATCATCAACATAAACTTGTACTAACATGATATCCTTCTTGTCTCTCTTGATAAACAAAGTCTTATCAATAGCTCCTCTCCTATAACCATGTTGCAATAAAAAAGTAGAGAGCCTTTCATACCAGGCTCTTGGTGCTTGATGTAAGCCATAAAGAGCTTTGACAACTTTGTAAACTTTGTTAGGATGTTTAGGATCTTCAAAACCAGGAGGTTTCTTGACATATACTTCCTCTGTAATAGTGCCATAGAGAAAGGCACTCTTGACATCCATTTGATAAACCTGAAAACCCATATAAGAAGCAAAAGCAAGAAAGATTCGAATTGCTTCTATCCTTGCGACTGAGAGCAAATACTTCATCATAATCTACTCCTTCTTCTTGTCTGTAGCCTTGTGCAACTAACCTTGCCTTATTTTTGATGACATTACCTCTTTCATCTCTCTTGACTCGAAAACCCATCGGTTCCAATAACTCTCTTCCCATCGGAAGATCACATAATACCCAAACTTCTTGAAGTTTGAATTGTATGATTCTTCTTGCATAGCTTTAACCCAACTTTCTTTAGTCAATGCTTGAGCAATATTCTTGGGTTCCTCTTGAGAAATAAAGCAAGTAAGCAGACATGTTTGATGGTCCTTATGATTGACTGTTACGTTTATAGACAAAGCTAAGTAAAGCATTATGAGGTTTAGTAAAACTCTTAGCTTTGTGTCTTGTCATCACTCCAGTAGAAGGACCAATGATTTGATCGTAGGATGATTCTTATGAATTCTTAAGTTTGGAGGCTGTGGAACTCCATAGGTATCATCCAATTAGTGAAATCGACATCTTCATTGGAATCGAGAAAATACCTTCCACTTCAAACTCATCATCAATATCTTCTAAGCCGGGCATAGTAGGATCATCCAAATCATCCAAAGTCTTTGAAGCGGTGCGTGATACTTTGGTCAAAAATCTTGTCAAAATCTTGTAAGGGTATTTGCGATATTGGTCTTTTCTTTGCTTCTTCATAAGCTCTTCTTTGTTCATCGGTATAAGAATGTGCAAAACATCTTGAAGAAGCATTTGATTAAGTTCTTCTTGAATAGATTGATCCTCGATGAGACAATGAGGATTTTGGCTTATAAGTACTTTTCTTTGGTTCCACGATGATTGGTTCTTCATCGAGAACGACATCGAACTAATATGAACTCCATGAACAACATACTATAAATCTTCTTCATTGTGTACAAGTTTATTTTCTTCTCTAACGGTACATAGTTCATAGAAGGAGTTAAAACTTCAAGATCAAACATCCAATCGGGACCTTTACCCCCCGATTGTCTTGATCTTCTAAAACTCAACATGAAGACAATCTTGAACCTTCTTAGTGACTCATTGTACACTCTAAATCCCTTCTTGTTGGTGCAATATCGATAAATAACCTTCTTCGACTTGCCATCAAACTTACCAGTTATCAATTGTATTCAAAATAGTAAGAGGGCATCAAAAGGCTTCATAAATCGAATGTTTGGTTTGTTGCCCATCGACAACTCATAAGGTGTCTTCATTTGTGGCTTAGTATGGCGATACTATGTTAAGTACATAGCAGCGGTACTTACGACTTGACCCAATTGAATAGGTAGTTGTGAATACGCTAGCATGGTTACATTTGCTTCAATCAAAGTCTATTCTTTCTTTACGCAACACCATTCTTTGTGGTGTTATGGCAATCTTGAACTCCCTCTTGATTCCTTTGTTTGCATGAAGTCATCCATAAGCTTGTTCTTGAATTCGGTTCCATTGTCACATCTAATACCTCTAACCTTGAGTCTCAATTGGTTTCAAGTGCTATTATGAGAGTCGAATAGCATCAAAAGTATCATCTTTAAATCCCAAGAAAAATACCCAATGAATCTCGCAATCATACGTGACAACTAAGCAGTACTTCTTCTTGTTCAAACTTGTAATGATCTGAGGTCCAAACAAATCCATATGTGACTCAAAGGTTCTCTAATAGTCCTTTCCTCAAGCTTCTTGCGAGGAAGCTTTATGTTGTTTACCCTTCTTACATGCCAAACATGAGTGATCATTCTTGTAAGTCTTTGAAGGTAAACCTCTAACTAAATTTCCTTTGACCATTTTGTTGATATTCTTGAAATTCACATGGCCCAATCTTCTATGCCAGCGATGTGCTTCTTGGATGTTGCTTTTGCCACCAAACATGTGGCTCTTCCATAAGAATGAAGACTTTTCATATCTAGACTATACACATCATTGGTTCTTGGTACTCTAAGAACTACCAAGCCATCATCAGAGACTTGAACTCGGGGAAAGGATGAGACATTCTATGTCGATGAATAACACGGATGCTTTTATCACATATTTGAAAGCCGACAATAAGTTGAACTTGAGCTCCTTCACATATCTAACATTCTCAAAATCTATTCGTCTTGCTTTGATGGTTCCTTTTCCGATAATTCTTCCTCCATTGGGATCATTCCCAAATGCAACTCTTCCTCCACTAATAGATCTAAAATCTGACAGAATCTCCTTGTCTCTTGTCATGCTTCGAGCAACCACTATCCACAATAAGATGATCTTTAAGCTCCTCCTTTGGGTTGCCTGCACAAAAATTTAGAGTTAGTTTCTTTTAGGAACCCAAGCCATTCTTGACTTGTGTTCCCTTGTGGAGTTACAAACTCAAATTCTTTGAGTATGTAATTCCACTATTTTAAAACATGATCCGAATTATCTTTTGATTTTTAGCATGTGGATTTTCAAAACTTTACGGATTTTCAACGAACTCTCTTTTGCAAATTCATTCTCCTTTTCTTGTATTATAAAACATCGATTCACTTTTTTTGAAAGTCTTGTTTGTCCTCTGCGTACTTTCTCTCTTAACTTCATTCGGTTTTAACACTTGGTTCTGTGATCTAGATTCCCTATGTGAATTATAATACCTTCTAGGTTGATAATTATGAGATCTCCTAGTGTTCTGTTCCATACGGTGTTAGCGATAGCTTGTTTGAATTGAGCGATTACTTTGAGAAAGTCTTGCTTGTGAAAATCTTGGTGATTTAGAAAAAGGTCTTCTCGGTGAGGGTACCTATGGTGCAGTGAGAAATTTCGTGATTAACCCTATTTGAATTATTCGGTGGTTTGTTCTCTCTAGGTTTCGGTTGGCGGACACTGTTCTTTGGAAATTTTCTAAGGTATTACGAGTGATGTTTACAATCCTTGATTAAATGATTAGGACTAAAACACACAAAACACGGTTTTGACCCATACTCCCAAGTGACTTCTTCTATGTCTATGACCAAAACTATTTTGCCTTCTAGGTGAATGATTGAACTGTTTTGACCAAAGTTATCCCAAAAGGTTTAGCGATCTTGTTTTGAAAAGGTTTTCTGAAGGTCTTGCATGTGGAGCGATACTTTGAGTTGAAGGTCTTGCTTGACTTTGAACATTGTTATCAACGGTTTCTTTTGGAGTTTCGAGACCTAGATTGACCAATAAGCTTTTCCTAAACTCTAGGCTGTCTACACCAAAGCGTGAAACATCGGGTCTTATGGGTTGATGACTACCAATGGGATGTGGGACAACATGATAACCCTTGTCTTTCTTATATTCTGGAGGTGGTTCACAAGTTGAATCCTCATTACTAGATGTGTCTACATAATTAATGAGTTCATCATCACTAGTGGTTATATCCTCTAGGCATCACCGCATTGATTTTCTTCTATGTTATCAAAGTCCATACCAAAACCTAAGCCGGTTCTAATATATGCTCTTCTCTGTTTTTGAACATCGTAACATGTGATGAGACAGATTCTTTCCGGGCATCAAACTTTGCTAACAAATCATCTCTTTCCTTAGTTAATTTCTCAATTTGACAATTTTACAATTTAGTTTCCATTCACTTAGTTTTAGCTGGTAATCCTGTTATTCATACTTTTCCCAAGCCATTTTATTATTTTCATGTGTTATAATTTTAGCTTCCATAGACTCTAAAGTAATTTGATAACCACTACCTCGGACCTAGCCCTAACACAATTATCTCTTTCAATCACATAAGCGCCAAGTAATTTTTGATAAAAATCATGACAATTTGAGCATACCTCGGAGATGGGGTTGAACTTGATGAAGTAGCCACCATTGCAAGCGAGCAGGATCATCTTCACACTCCAAGCTCCAATCAAATCCTCCATACCCATCTCCGATTCCAAAGCGGCATGATCAACTTCCTCATCAAAAGCATTGCTCGGTCCAATTCTTCTCATGAATCTTCAACTGCTTCTTCCTTTGCTACCATCTGATGGGTCTTTGGTTCATCATCAAATTCTTCACTCCGGTCAACCTCGATAAATTCTCTTGAGCAACCAAAGCCTTTGTTTGATAATAGGAATTTCTTTTAGCTCCAACTTTGGTTTCTCGGTCATGTTTGCTTGATACTTAGCAAACTGCACTCCTTGCAAAGTGTCCAGTGTTTTGACAATTGAAGCATTCAATTTTGGATTTGTCAAAAGTGATTCCCTGTTTTGGTTTGAAGTCAATGCTCTTTCTGTTTTCTTCATGTACTTCTTGATCCTTGCGGTGATCAAAGCAACTTGCCACGATATCAATTTCTTCTAAAGCATCCTCGTCAATCGGGAGAGATCTTCTTCATAAACTACATGTAAAGAAGCTTGTTGTGCAAAGAAAGAGCATACAACCTCATCGAGTGCATGGTAGTAGTTGGTGGGGCTTGTTGAGCATAGGTGGGGAGTGTAAAGCAGATACTTTGAGTTACAATACTTTGAGTAGGAGAAGCAAGACTTTTGGTGGAAGTACTACCCCTCTTTTCAGATGATAGAAAAGCAATCTTGTGAGATTTGGAACTAGTTTGACCATTCATCTCATTCTCATACACCTTTAGATGATTGTAGAGATCATCAAAGTCCATAACATCCAAACACAGTTGACCTCCGATCATTGTAGCTATCACATGCCATGATGATGGCGGACTCTTTAAAACTTGAGATTAGCATCTTCAGTTGAAACTTGTGCTTTGTATAATTCCAACATGTTAAGGAGATTTTGAAATCTATTATATGCGACATCAAGACTCTCTCTTTCACCTCGGTGAAAGTTTCAAACTGTTGCTTGATTTTTGTGCATCTTTTAGAAGCTTCATTCCTCCAAATCTTGTCTTGAGTGCGGCGTGGTCGCTTAGCATCTTAGCATCATGGAACTTGAGAAGATGACCATCGGAATGGCGAGACAAGAGAATGTTGAGTGCCTTCTCTTGATTCCTTAATGTTCTTCTTGGTAAGACGCTTTAGGTGCTTTGGGTTGTCCGGGAACATCAATAGTTTGGAACTTCTTCATTACCATTGACAATTACATTCCATAGAGCATGGTGCAGTAATAGCAATGTCTTGCCTCATCTTCATACACCATAGGTCATATTCGCCTTCTTGATGACAGAATCCTCATTGAGGTGATGGAAGGTGGTGGAAAGAATCGATCGACATCTTTTAGGTTTTAGGGTTTCTTCTTAGTCGAGTTTCCACACAAGCTCACGATACCACTTGTTATGATCGTTGTAAGCTCTTAGACTAGGTCTAATATTATATCTAGGAACACATAATAATGAAAGCGGAATATTCAAACATAGAATCAACATTATTATGAACAAGGTTTTTCATTATCATAAACTAACTAACTAACTATAATAAAGATCAAAGACTTGATCTAACACTAACTAACTAAACCCTAGGCGTTTTCCCTACGCCTAGGTTCCCACACACACACACCTTTTAGGTTTACATCTTGTACGTACTAATTAAACTAATGACCCTATGTCTCTTTATATACTAGAGACATCTAGGGTTTACAAGAGGAATCATAATATAATTAGGAAACTAAATATTCTTTTAAGCATATCTTCTAGAATCTTCCAAATCCTCCATCTTTTTGTAGTTTCCCTTTTTGTCACATTTAGTCCTTCATGTTTCATTCTTCTTGTTTTGTATCATCAAATCTATAATAGACCCAACATATACCAAATGGCCTAGGAGATTGCATGCATAGTAGCTAGTTGCATGGACCAAGTGGACTACTTTAGGTTAGATAGGAGTGTGGGCATGTTTTATGGACCAAGGAGACATTTCCACATATCCTGACATCACCAGTACTTTACAAATAGATCATTGCACTAATAAACGGATGACTAGAATGAAATAGGATTAACATGGCTAGCACTACTTTCTCTCATTGATCACAACTTTAGTATAATTTAGTCTAGTTTAACTTTTATGCTTTTAGCGGTTAATTAATCAAATCAATCAAAACCCCCATTCTAAACTTGTAACAATACTATTCGCGAGATCGACCTCGTACTTACCCCATTGGCTACATCTGATTGGGTACACTGCCCGTGAAAGTGTGTCTTTAAGGTGTAAGTCCGGCTAAATATAAATATTAAAACTTGAATAAAAATACCTACAATGAAACACACATCAGATATCTTAATATGAATCAACTTGACCAAGAAAAATGATTTAGAAAGATTTTGGGTGCAGGTAAGTAACAAGAAGATTGAAACTTTTACAGAAAAATGAAGAACACACACTTTGTTTGCAATGAGAGAATTTGAGCGAACTTTGTTTAAAATTTGTGTATGTTTCTTGGTTTTGAGGGGGTATTTATAGAGTGGTGGTGAAGGGTTGGTTTTGCAAATATCAAAAGTTTATTTTGAAAAAAACTGTTTTGAATGGAGACGTTTGATCTCCGCATTTAATGCCACCACTCCATTACCTTTTTTTTCGCAAATGTCAAGGTGAAAAGTTGTGCAGTCCTGCAAAAGACACTTTTGCAGAGATGATGTCACCACATAAAATAACCAAAGATATTATATGTGAGTGAGGGCATTTAATGCTAAATGGGATGTTTGGGGAACCCATGATTTGGATGATAGTTAGGCAAAAGAACATATATTCCTTAGTTTAATACGTTCAGTTACAAACCTAGGAAATTTAGTAACTAAATCCTTTAATCATTTAGTTCTTCATTAAATGTATCTTCTGTCAGTGTCATGAGTCTCTGAATGAATTTTCATTCAGTAGGAGTTTTTTATGTATAGGTTATTCAGTGAGTTGTTGGTTGGGTTACTCACTGAGAGATGTTTTGTTTAGGGACCATTTTCAGTAAGATAAACTTTATTTACAGTTTGTTGAATATTTTTAATCAGTTGCCTGACTATCAATATCCAACATTCCCAATTCAGTTTTCAGTCTTGGGAAACTAGGTTCATCCAATGGTTTAGTGAAGATATCAGCTAGCTGATATTCAGTGGGGATGAAGTGTAATTCAATGTCACCTTTCATGATATGGTCCCTGATGAAATGATATTTGATATCAATGTGTTTGGTTCTTTGATGAAGTAATGGGTTGTTGGAGATGGCAATTGCACTTGTGTTATCACAAAAGATGGGTACCATCTTGAAATGGATATCATAGTCACTGAGTTGACTTTCATCCATAGCACATTTGCACAACAACTAGCAGCAGCAACATATTCAGCCTCAGATGAGGACATGACCATTGATTGTTGTTTCTTGGCACTCCAACGAACTAGTTTACCTCCAAGAAATTGACAGGATCCTGAGGTGCTTTTCCTATCCATGTTGCAGCCTGAATAGTCTAAGTCTGAATAGCCTTTGAGATCAAAGCCTAAACATTTTGGGTAGTAAAGTCCAATGTTTGGAGTACCCTTTAGGTATCTGATGATTCTCTTTGCAGTAGTGAGATGTGATTCTCTTGGATCAGACTGATATCTTGCACATAGGCAGACTGCAAATTGTATGTTAGGCCTTGAGGCAAGTAGGTACATAAGTGAGCCTATCATTCCTCTTGTTAATACAAATGATGTCAAAAATGTCATTTTCGTTATTCGATCTCTATACGTTTTGATAGTAACAAAATATAAAGACACGTTGCACAAAACTACGTTTGATAAGTTTTTTTCGAGAAAAATCGTTTCGACTACAACATCACTTAAGGTATGAACAAACAATCTACCAACTTAGTTAAGTGATCAAAGAAGATATTTTTCTTAAAACCTCACATTTTTACAAAAGTATTTTTGTAATTATAAAGAAATATTTTAATAAGAAAATAAATTTGAATTTCAAATTCTCCAACAACTAGTTTTACCGCCTAAAATCAGTTAAGATTTTTACCAGATAAATTTTCCCCACACCAGGACAAAAATAGGAGTGTCTTAAGGTGACGGTCCCTCAAATAGGCGACGGTCCCTTATATATACGACACCGTCCAATGTTTATGGGACCGTCCCCACTCCTCCTGGTGTCTATAAATACTGAACTGTTTCTTCAGAAAAATTAACCCTCTTGGCACAAAAATATTATGTTCTTTCTTTCTTCTTCTTCGATCACTATAACGTGTTGATATATGTTTATAAGTGATCCCATCATCCTCTATCTCAAAGTGCAAGAGAAGAACACTCGAAGTCGTCAAGAATCAAAGTGTTATAGGTTAGTCATCACACACACATTACTTGTGTTACGATTCTCTTCTTCATCCCAGCTCTCTCATTTGTCTATATTGTACATTAGTGTATCCGACTTGTGTGTGAGTCGGGATTAGGTGTGTGAGTGTAAATTCAAACATAGTGTAAGTCCGTGAAGTGGTGTATGTAGATTAGGACTAAGTGAAAGTCCGTGAAGTGTAGTGTGAAGACTTGGATTGTGTGAAGATTCAAGTGGACGGTGTGTACGTCCGTGTGAAGACTTGGATTATGTGTAAATCTAAGTGGAAGTGTATTATCTTAAAAATAACTTCTCAAATTTCAAGTTTTCAACTATATTGGCCGGCCTTTGTTAAATATTCTAAAAACAGTGAGCGGACTTTTAATCACTCAAACTTTTCATATGCGATTTATAATTAAAAAAACCCTAACCCTCAGGCTCTCCATTGTCATAGACGCATGGTTTATAATTTTCGCACCACCAATGTTCTTTTGCTAATCTTATTATCAAGCCTGGTATGATACAAAGTATTAGAAAAGTTAATTTAATTACATAGAAAGTTATAAAGGAAAGGCTAGATAGAATGATCAAATATGAACCGGATCCCGCAATGTGTGCGAAAGAGTTAGTGAGATCTCGTCATTTGCTAGCTTCTTAATTCATAATAGAGTAACTGCAAAAATCATCCCCGTGGTTTGTGTATTTTTGCGATATCATCCCTATCTCAAACCTTTGGCATTAAACATCACCAAGTCCTCAAACCTTGGGCACTAATCATCCCCGAGCACTAACGAGGTTACTTTTCCTCGTTATTCACCCCATACAATAACACGTGAGGGTATTTTTGTCAATTAGTATCGGGGATGGTTTTGCAACACATTTTTACACCCTTTTCCCACCCATTTCCCCACCTATATAATCCTCTTAACCCACACACCATTTTTCCCAAACTCGCACAAGAATAAATGTATGCAAATACCATAAGTGAACTAAAATTGAAAATACCAAAGTCAAACAAAACTAAACCATAAACTCGCAAATACCATGCCCGCAAATACCAAAGTGAACAAAAGCTGAACCAAAAGTGAATCCAAACGGAACCATAAACCGAAATTACCAAGTACCATGCCCTGCAAATACCAAATACCCAAACCGCAAATACCAAATAACAAGATCATAAGCTAATCATAGATGTCAAGATATGATTGTTTCACAAGAACAAAATAACCACTTAAACTAATAATAGTTGCCATAAAGTGATCATAGTTACCATCTAGTACAAAATAACCACAACTTTTTGCAAATACTAAATACCACAAGTTTTTCAAATAAAAGTGTTCAAAATAACCATTTAAAATTAATCATAGTTGCCATTCTTGAGTTGCTCTTTTCATTGGTTGTTTTCCTTTGTCCTTCTGATTCTTGACTTACTCTTGATGCGGTTTTTTGTTCTCCTTGACCCTCCGGTTGAAGTACCTTGTCCTCTACTTGATGAAACCGATGGTCTTCCTGCATAAGTCCTTTTGTTATGTCCACCGCTTACACTTGAGCATGTAAAAATCTTTCCTTTTCTAGACAGTTTGACTCCATCCACCATACTTTGGCTTGATAGTTCATCAACCGATTTTTCCTTGCCTTGGGTGGCCTCCCAATGCATGGGTGGTGCTTTGGTGGAGGGATAATGTTTGGTGAAGGATGTTTTCTCCATATTTTTTACCAATGACAGGATTGATTTTATAGTCAGTAAACCTTTTGCCAAGTGACCAACCAATAAGGAGGATGCACCCATCTTTCGGTGTCCCAACTTCCATGTTATTTGCGGCCATCTCCCATATAGTTGCTAAGGCATGCTTGCAAACCATCCTTGTAAGTTCCACTTTCGCAACTCTGGGTCCTTTCTTGCACATCAACAACAACTTGATCATCCCATGGTCCCTTAACCCCATGTTACCTTCAAATTTCATTAACATAAGAGACCCATTTAACACAATATTTCACTAATAAAAAGTAATAAACAAAATAAATAATAAGAAAATAATTTACCTTGTATGCTTTCGCTTCAATTTCTATTTGCTTGAACAAAGCGGTTGTAGGCAGTGCAGGGCGGCCACAGCTATGGGCGGTGTGGGCGGCGGCCGGGGCATCCAACGATTAGGGGCATCATTTTTATAGTCTTTGTGAGTATATTAGATATTATGCTCTAGTGTTGTCTGTGTTTTTTTTCTTTTCATTCATGGAAGAAAATGAGTTGGAGAAGAAGAGTTTATGAGAGAAACAAATACTCAAGATTTATTAGTCTCAAGGAAAACTACTATAGTAAAAGACAAGTCGAATGGCCATATTGCAAATTTCAAGGGGTTGGGTTATTGGGACGGTACCTAGTTTTTAGATTGACTCCCTAGTTTTTGTTTTTTATTTTTATAATTTTGTTTATATCAAAGCTATAAACTGAAAATGCGAAGCAGTAAATATAAAGTTTAATAATGATAAACGCTTAAAAGCGTAAATCGAAACAAATGACAAAAATTGCTGTTATCTTGAAAAATGGGGACAATGGAATATTACCTATGGATGTGACCCCATGGGAGGGTGGTTGTACCATTGGAACCCCTATGATGTCACATCATGGGGAATATTCCTTTGTCCCCACTTTTTTAGTACAACACGATTTTCGTTCGTTCAGATATCGACGCGATAAGCGTTGACTTATTAAACTTTATATTTATCGTTCGCATTTTCGTGTTTATAGTTTTGATATAAACAAAATTATAAAATAAAAATAAATAAAAAATTAAAAAAAAACAAAAAATAGGGGGTCAATCTAAAATTATAGAGGGTCACCCTTTAACATTTACATTTTGATGGGCTTTAATATGGGTGTTGATGATTTTACATTTACATTTGGTAATGTTTGAAATAAGTTTCGTTATTTATAGCTATAAGTGATATATATATTTTTTAAAGATGGAAAAATAGTTATACATTAAGGTGATGTTTACTAAATTAAGTGATAACATATGAGGGTCTATATTAGCCTCTTATTGGAGAGAGGCAAGCTTTAATCCTCTCCCGATTAAGAGCCATTAAGTGTTTTGGCCCACTTTTCTCTCCACTAAGAGAAAAGTAAACACCCCTAATATGCAAGGGATGGTTGATTTATTATTAAAATACAAACATTCAATTCATACATAGCTCTAAATGTTACGTTTAACATATTCGTTTAACACGAATCTTGTGACTAATAAGGATTAAGGATAACTCAATTTAATGTATGATGAAAAATATTCATAAGTTCCAACTATTAGACCGATTTGGACAATAGCTTCAACCAAATATCTTGCATTTTGTTTTGAGTATTAATTGACATGCTTAACCGGTATGCTAATTTGCCTAATTCTACGTGTCAAGATTTTATTGATAACCGCAGATGAACTAATTTTTCATAAAATAATAACTTATTGTCATATCTATTTACATTTTATACATCTCAATATTTTTCCTTAGTTTTTACATTTCTTTATTTTTAGTTTCATTTTACTTATTATTTTTAACTTTAATTTGTAGTATAGTAATACTTGGAGGAATCATGTTCGAGACGATAGAGTAAATTTAATTCTTTGTCAAGTTTTATTAAGTTGACATATTTTTTAGAAGGCTAAATCATTGCAAGATAATGTGTGTTTGTTTACGATCTCGTAGTCATTTTCGATCATCTTATATAGGGCATCAAAATCGTCTCGCCTGTGGAAGAAAACTCGGGACCGCCATGAGTGGTGTAAGAGGTCCATTGATTTGAATAACTTTTGGACATTCACAGTTCTTTTCATTAAATACTCCATTAAAACTCCAAGCATGTGATAATTGGCACATCCCTTCCATTTAGTAGTTGTCTATTAAATACCTCACACATATTGTTAAGCAATACATCACGGTGAGACACACGCAAAATTTAGAACAAACATACTATATTATCTAAACATGAACAAATTATGTTATCTAAATAGGAATAAACTATGTCACTAAAGCTTACCACTAAAATGAGATATTGACAAGTGTTGTGGTGGGATCTTTTCAAGTACTCATAAGCCTTATCATTCATACTCGTAAGTTCATCCATGGCTTTATCAAAATATGGGGCAGTGCTAGCGATTCTGACCGTCCACAAAGGTCCTTAAACAATTTACCCCTCCATTGCGATTTCATATTTTCGTGTATATGCTTTAAGCAAAACCTATGTTCTGTACAAGGGAATATCTTTGAAATGGCAGGTATGATACCCTATGTTTATAACAGTAAAAAATAATGAGTCCTTAACAAAAAAGAAATAAGTATATTTAAAATTGCAAAGAAGAAACAAGAAGGTTATAAGAGTACCTTTTGTCTATCACTCATAAAGGAGAAATTGGAGTTTTTGCCCAAATCTAAATCATCTCCTAAGCATGTAAGAAACCATGTCAAGAACTTGATGTTTCAGCTTCAACCATTGCATAAACAAGTGGATATGTGCCATGATTTGGATCCACACCAACAACAGTTAGTAACTGACCAGGGTAAGGCCCTTTCATAAAACAACCATCAAGTCCTAGCAAGTCTTTTAATCCAGCTTTATACCCTTGCTTAAGAGCTCCTATGCAGACGTAAATCCTTTTAAACTTCCTTTCTAATGTGGTTGGATCGGTACACCTTTCAACTTCAATTTTCATTGTGGTGTCAGGGTTTGCACTTTGCAACTCTAAAGCATAATACCTTAAATGTGCATACTGCTCTGTGTAATCTCCTTTTACCTTCAAGCTTGCTTTTTCATCTGGGAGTTGTTCTATCATTACCTTTTGGGGTGTCTTAAGGTAAGTTTGCAAGACATTTAAACCCATGTTCAACATAAACCTCAACTCTTTTACACTTATTGATGAGTGTCTAAATACTCATCATTTTTGTACTATCTAGACTGCAAAAACATCTGAAAACACTCAGAAACGCATCAAAATGATAAAAATATCACAAGCAAGTGTTTTATGTGTTTTAAATGCAAAAATACTAAAATCGGATGAAAACGTACCAAATTTGCATAATTGGCGTTTTAGTCCCCAAGTTTTAAAAGTTGTCAAAAGCAGGTCCACAGTAATTCAAAAACTTGTAAAATGTCATTTAAGGTCCATGGGATTCAAAAGTTGTCAAAATAAACCCTTTAAAGTTTAAAAATCACAAAATGATGACTTTAGTCCCTCAAGTTTGGAAAATGTCAAATATAGTCCTTGGTTAATTTAAAAAGTGAAAATTATCAAATTTTAACCTTGTACTATTTATAAGCGACAAAATTGGTCCTTATGATAAACTTTTGAAAATTACATCTTTGGTCCCTTAAGTTTCAAAAATGGCATAAAAGGTCCTTGGAATTATAAAAAAAATGGGATTTTATCACTAATGGTCCTTATACTATTAATGAATGGCAAATGAGACCCTTGTATTAGCTTTATAAATGTTACTGAGTTAAGTCCCTATACTTTCGAGAATGTTACAAGAATGGTCCTTGTTGTTAACTCAAACCAAAGCGGATCCTTTGTTACCATTTAACCCAAATCCAAAACACTAAACCCGGTGTGGCCCAAATACCCCAAGCCCAAAACCAAACCCGACCCAGTGTTTTTAAAATAAACCAGCAAGACTGTTCATCTTCCACCTCCCACACCGTATCCACTCACCCCTCCACCGCTCAATACCACTTTTCCACACTACCTCCTAACACTCAGATACCAACTCCTTCCACCTCCACATCCAACAAAACCCTTAATTGCAAAACCTACTCTATCCAGTCAAAAGACTTTTCCCGCCAAATGACAAGTGTACGATTCAGATGATTTCAAGAGTAGAAGTCAAGTGGGAATTGATCAGAGGTCGACAAAGAGAAAGAGGTCAATAAATATCATGAGAGAAGCAGTGTGGATAGCTAAGTAGTGTAATTTAGCTTAATCTATGTCGTTTTAGTTAATTTTCTATTTCCATTGTATTTCTTAGCTTTCAAGTACTTTATTAAGTATTCTCAGTGTATTTTGAAACCTTTTCAATAATCAATTTCAGTATTCAAGTTCCAATTTCAGTTTGTGAATTTTTAAATTTCAAAAATCTCATGTGAATGTTCCAATGTTGTTTTTAGTTATTGCTTTGGACTTATAAGCCAATATAAGCTCCTCAGAAAGCTTATTTGAGCTTTTATATACTTTGAAATCAGTTCTAGTTATAAAAAGGGAAAAATACCAAAAATACCAAATAAATTAGCTAAAAATAAAAAATCTATTGGGCAATGATTAAGAGACTGAAGAAATGTTGAAATTGGATTGCTATTTGGTATAGAGCTTTGTGGAAAGCTATAAGAGTGATCTCAGGCCTTGGTTCCATGTCTTGTGCTTGAATTTCAATTTGTAAGCCAATCTTTGAAATTTGCATTTCTTAATATTAGTTCTATATTCTTGTTAATTTTGGCATATCTTGTTTAAATATAGTTAATATCAGCTAATTAATAGCTCTCTTAGTTTACAAACTTGTTTTAACCACAAAAGCTTCAAAACTGCCTTCATAAGTAGTGTTTGGATTTGCTCAGTTAACTGAGCTTAAGGCCAGTTGAGTTGTTGTCTGTACTTGTTTCAAATGGTCTCTTTAATACCTAATAGTTCATTTCAGTCATACAATTTAGTCCTTGTTTTAGAAATAGTCAAAATCATTTTTACTCTTTTATATGTAGTTCACTGTTAAGAATTGTAATACAAATTTCATCACAGTAATACATAAATTGTTTATCTAGCTTAATTTAAGTTCCTAATAGCTTAATATAACATATTTAATCAGTAGATTAAGTTTTAAATTCATTTTAGTCAAAGCGCATGTTCTTGTAAAAGTCAAATTTCTCGAATAAATTTTTGAATAAAATCTAGAATTTTATTGTGTGTTCATTATTGAGATTTAGCTTATAACCTTCTAGGATATTAAAATATCCTTGCTTATCTAAATTATAAAAATAATAGCTTACTCTTATTCACTTATTAATAGCTTTTTCATCGACTTCTTTTGACCCTTCTACGAAATGCATGCCATGCAAGTACACCACCACAACGATGGGCATCACCACCACTTTGGTGGGTCCCACGAGCCACACGGTGGACACCTCTGGTGGTTCTTGGTTCCTTTCCACTCACCACCCGGTGACTATCCATTTCAAGAAGGTTTTGAGCTTAAGCTGATGGACTGATGAGTATGTAATACTCATCATTTTATACAAAATAAAGCGCAAATTCATCCGAAAACACTCGAAACACATCTAAATGGTCAAAATATCACAAATCGAGTGTTTTATGTGTTTCAAATTCAAAATATCAAAATCGATGAAAACATATCAATTTTGCAAAATTGCGCTTTCGATCCCCAAGTTTCAAGAATTGTCAAAAATAGTCCCTGAGCCCGAATTTCAAAAGTATAAATCACCAAAGGTCCTTTTAAAATCAAAAGTTATCAAATTTAGTCCTTTGGTGGAAAATATCAAAAAGTTTGAGAAATTACAAGTTTAGTCCTTCAACTTTCAAAATTGGCAGAAATGGCCCCCGGAAAATTGCAAATTGGCAACATTGGTCCTTATACTTATTGAGATTGTCAATTATGGTCCCTTGAAGCAACTTTTCTGAATTGGCAGTTATGGTCCTTGAAATTTCAGCAATTACATGAAAGGTCCCTATGTATTAAAAACCTTTCACCCATTTGGACCCTTTCACACCTTTGGACCCCTGTCAAAACACAAATTGAACCCCCCCTTTGATATTAACCCCACCAGTCAAACCAGTCAAACTCTTCTCCCCCGTTTTCCCTCTCCCTTGTCTGCCCACCATGTCCAGCCACCAAAATACCACCCACCAGCCTCCTTCTCACTCTCCCATGTCCCCCCCTCCTAAACTAACCTCCAAGAATCATTTAATGCCTTCTCACCAACCATATCACCCCCATTTGGCAGTTAAGAATTTTGGCGCCAAAATAGTGTTTAAACGGTGGAGATCAATTTTGAGCAATCCAATGGTCAGGATTGTTGGGAAAGATTCAGAGGAGAGAGGAATGGCTTGTGGATTATAAAAAGAAGCAAAAGGAAGCCAAGAATATAGTCTTCTAGTTTTAATTTATTTTCTTATGTCGTATTTTATGTAAAAGTGTTATTTCAGTATTAATCTTGTATCATTTTGTTAAATTGTATCAAACTTATGTTTTCAAGTGTATTGCAATCAAATTTAAGCACCAATTTCAGTTTAATTTTATAATCATCTGTTTATGTCCACTGTTGAAATTTTATAAGTACAAATCTTGTTTACAAGCTTCAAACATCTCAATTCTCAGCTTTAAATAGCTTATACAAGTTTATAAAAGCTTTTTATAAGCTTAAACCCCAGTTTTAAGCACATTTGGAAACTGGTCAAAGAAAGTCAAACAGGGTCAAAATTGGCAAAGGAAATGGAAATGGGTGAAGCAGCTATGGATGTGGGTTGATATTACGCTAGGTTAGGGGTTTGGATAGGCTAGAGGTTCTTGGTTCTTGGATTCAAACCATTGTGGTTATGGACTATTGTAAGTGATTTTCAAGTAGTTGTGCATAATCTGTTCTTGTTGTTTAAACCTGTTAAAACCTGGTCAAACAGTAGTATTTAAGTTGTCTCAAGTTAATTTGATCATATTCATAAGTTGGTTCGTGTTTAGAGTTGTTTTAATTTGCATATCGGTTGTCAAGGGTGTTTGGAATAAGCTGTTATACTTGTTCTCTAGACTTGCTCGATGGTTAAAACTAGTTGGATTATGTTTGTTTAGTCATATTAGACCAATATCATCTTGCTTTTGTGCCGCTATCAAAAGTCAAAAATTCTTGTTAAACTGTCTCACGTGCCCTTGTTGGATTTTTAAAAGAGCAAGTCATCATTTTGTGTTTAGAAGTCATTAACAAAGGGTGTTAAAGCTTCATAACATCATTTAACAACAACATCACCATAAAATTGTGTTCAAATCTCAAGATAGTCAACTTTGCTTCTATTTCAAAAAGTCAAAATGTCAAAAAGGTGGATTTACGCAGATAGTGCGGTGATCCATGTGTTCCATTAAAGCTTTTCAAGGTTTGAATTTTTGGTTACAAGTAGTTCTCTTGGTTGTCTTTAAGACTTGATATCTGTTTTTGCTTTAAGCCCCTTGGATAAGCTTGTGCAGAGGCTCAAAGTAAGCCTCAGTTGCCCTGCACCACTCAGTTAACACTGAGTGGTTTTCCAGTTCTTGTGCAAGCTTGCACAGTGCTTACAAAAGCTTTTCAAGGTCTGGTCTTTGGGATAGAGCTAGTCACTTAGGTCTAGTTGAGACATCAATTATTGGTTTTTAGTTTAGAGCTTATTTGGGTGCTTATTTCTGGTCTGCAAGTAGGCACCAAAACTGTGTTTAGCTTAATATCATAAATCATCAAATCAGTGTTAATTTGCTTTCCATTGTTTAGAGCTTATTGTTTTTAGTTGAAATTTGGTTAAAATAGCTTATTAGTGCTTCTGTGATCAGTTGGTTGCCTGTTTTAATCATTTGGCTTATTTTGTGCTTATTTCAATAAGCACTATCACATCAGCTCCATAATCTTGTACACAAGTACCTGTTTTTCTAATTTTCATAGCTTCTTATCATTATTTTAGAGTTTCCCTGAATTTTTCAGATTTTTATAAGCTGTTTTGCTATTTTCCTATTTTTAATTAGTTTTAATACTTTTAAATAGCATTTAATACAAAAATTAGAAAAGGTTCAAAAAATAAGTTTTCATTTTTCTTAGGCTTAGATAAATATAAAAGTAAAAAGTAATTTTCCATATTTTCATAGTTTATTTGGTAATTTTAGCAATTTAATTAGTATTTAATAGTTTAAAAATCCTAGAAAATAGAAAATAGTCACAAAAATATAAAATAGTTTTGAAAAGTCTATGTTGATATTTTAGACTTTTCCATTTCATAATTTTATTTTTCTAGCTTAATTTCCTATTTTCTTGCATTTTAGGTAATTAATTATTAGTTAAAAATAGTTTTAATTAGATAATTAGTTTTAAAAATAATTTTCTTTTTCTAAATATTTTCTTATATCATTAGGTTTGTAAAACATCATTTTCATATTTTTAGGGTTAATATTGATTTAGTTTCACTTTTTATTTTGTACGTCACGTAGATTTTAATTTAAACGACGTTTTAGGTTTTAAACGCTCATCACTTTAAATATAGTGATAGCGTTTATTTAATAGGTTTTATCTTTTTATTTTCTTTAATTTGCATTTAAGGCGTTTTAATTTGTTGGATTTTCCTTAGTTATAATAATCACAATTCCCTTTATCATTCAAATTTCTCGATCACTAGACGTTGATTTATCCATTGCATAGCTCATTGGGACATAACGACCGGGAGACTCTATACTCCTCGATCTTCATTGATTTCGTGTTTGTTTTAGGTTTTTTACGCTTTAGTGAGGAAACTTGCTGAGCACCGATCAAATTTTGGCGCATCCGGGAGTCAGGTCGATTTATCTCCGCTTTAGCAGATTAGTTGTTTGAATCCTCACTCATTGTTTATATCATCCATCTCTATATATATATATCCATATTTTCTTCTAAAAATCCAAAACCCAAAAACAAGCAAAACGATAAAACACAAAAATATTTTTCCTTTTGTTTCTATATATGTATCAAAAATAAAAATACAAAAGAATCGCTGCTTTTCTAATAATTAACAACTTAAAAGATTACCACCGAAAACCAAGGCAAGGCACTACCTAACGGGGTGCGACCATAATAAGTTCCCGAACTAAAGATATAAAACTTGCCTTTGTGTCCATTGTGATTGGTGTACCTTTTTCAAAGAAGCCATTCACCTTGGATTATTGGTTAAGTTCATCGTTGTTTTGCCTCGATTTTGTGTTAATTGATTTTGTTGTGATATCGACGCTTCGAACCCGAAACCCAAAAGATTCTTCTCACCACCATTTTACAAAACGTCTTCATAATTCTCATTCTCATGTGAAAGATTTCATAATTCCATTTCTCTCCTTAACTCGAGTTTCCTTAGAGTTAACTCTTGTGTATGCGCTTTCGCTCTTCTAGATCCGTAAGCCCATTTCGTGAGCTTGTCAAGATTCCAAGGAGGCGTGTTCGAGACTTTCGCTCCATCACCGGATCGAGATCCGGACTGCTCGCACTCATCCGTTATCATGGCGGATGAGATTCCTATGTGAGCTTCTCCGTGCACCCATCGACGGGTATGGAGATGCTATCGTTATACCGACCATCGTGGTGAAAACTTTGAACTCAAGACCGGGTTACTAAATCTTGTAACTTCAAATCGTTCTACGGTTTTGAGCGGGATGATCCTCATGCTCATATAAGATGGTTTAACAAGATTGCATCTACCATCAAGTATAAGAATGTCCCTTCGATGCTTTTAAGCTTCTTCCTGCTCCTTTTTCTTGAGGGCAAGCCGGTTGGCTTGAAAAACAACCCCTAAATCAATAGAGACATGGGAAGATCCGGTGAAGAAATTTGTGAATGAATTCTATCCACCTTCCAAGACCACGAGTCTTAAAATGAAATCATCAAGTTCACTCGAAGTTTGATGAATCCTTGATGAATCGTGGGATCGTTTCAAGGAATTGCTTCGCAAATGTCCTCACCACGGTTTCTCCGAGTTGATGCAACTCGATACTTTCTACAATGGAGTGAGTCAATCGATCAAGATTCTCTCAATTCCTCCGCGGGAGGAAATTTCCTAAGCAAAGCACAAAGAAGCTTTAGCGATAATCGAAAACAAGTCCAAGGTCCGACCGCACGAAGCAAGCCGGTTGTTTCTCAAGTCGGTGTTGGTCCTTCTTCTTCATCGCCCGTGAGTCGCCTAGCACCGATGCTAAGATTGATAAACTCACGGAAGCTATTCAAGCTTTGGTTCTTTCCAACCGTAAGAAAGTCTCTTTTCCACAAACTTCACCTCCTGCTGAAGTTAAGAAAGTGGAAGTCGTGTTACATGTGGTGGCCCCATGCTTATTATAAGCAGTATGGCCACCGATGGTAACCCTTTGAAGCTAATTGTGGGCGGGATGCCTAATCAAGGAGGCAATCAATATCGTGCTCTCTGAGACCCGAACCACCGCCCTAACCACTACTCGACCTCCGGTTTTAATCAAAACCAAAACCGTAATCGAATCGAATAGACCAAACCAAGGTTTTCAAAACCAAGGTCATTTCAATCAAAACAACGGTTTTCAAAATCGAATCAAAATTTCCAACATCAAGGAAATTACAATAGAAACCTGTGTCGGAAACTTCAACCCGTGGTATTTTCATGGAAACAATCAAGGAATTTTCGTAATCAAGGCCCTAATCCTAACAATAGAGGCCGAATTTTCTGTGCAAACTCAAGCCATTGTTCCAACTGGACCATCATCGATGAGTTGTTGAAACAATTCATGAAATCCCAAGAGGAAATGAATCGGTTGTTGGTCACCAAATTTCGACATCAAGAAGTCTTTAAATGATCGACCCTCGGCCTGTGTACTCTACCTAGCAACACGATCGCTAATCCGAGGGGCGATGCAAAGGCGATCACAACCCAGTGGTGCTTCTTATTCGGACCCGCTATTCCTACTACCTCTTCTTCTTCTCTCCCAAAGGTAGTGGAAAGTGAACCTCCAAAACACAATGGACCACGACTCCAATGCCCCTCCTCCCGTGGCATTTAGTCAAGATACCAAGGAAACAACGGACAAGGTGCATTATTCAAGCCCACGGTATCAAGACACGCCCAACCTTCGGTTGTCCAACCTCAAGTAGTCCGAAACCCAAGTTGAATCAAGGAGTTGTTTTGAACCTCCCGTAGCTCTGTTGAGAATCAATCCAAATCTTCTCTTCCTTACCCTTCACGGTTACATGAGCAAAGCTCATGAGAAAGCTAGTCATCGATGGAAAAATTCTTTCAAATTTTCCAAGAACTTCACTTTGACATAAGCTTCGCGGATGCCATCATGTTAATGCCAAAGTTTGCATCTACTCGAAACATATCTTCGAGCAACAAAGAAAAGCTATTTGAAATGGCTAAAACTCCTTTGAATGAGAATTGCTCGCCAGTCTTGTTAAAAAGCTTCCCGAGAAGCTAGGAGATCCGGAAAATTTCTTCTTCCTTGTGTTTTTCCCGGATGATTGAATGCTTTGCCTTGCCGATCTTGGTGCAAGCATCAACTGATGCCGTATTCAGTGTGGAAACAACTCGTCTCTTCCGAACTTATTCCTACCGCATGACTCTTGAGCTTGCGGATCGATCTATATCGCGTCCTCTTGGCATTGCCGAGGATGTCTTTGTGAAAGTAGGAAAGTTCCACTCCCGGTGACTTTGTGGTCATTGATTTCGATGTTGATCCTCGAGTTCCCTCATTGTTGGGCGGGATTTCGAGGACGGCCGTGCTCTTATCGATGTATTTGAGCAAGAGATCACTCTCCGTGTGGTAATGAAGTCTGTTACTTTTAACCTCGATCGACTTCGAGGTACTCCTCAAATTATGATATCGAATCAATTAATCGAGTCGATTTAATTGACATTGCTTCGGAGGAGTACTCTCAAGAGTTTCTTGGTTATCTTCATAATTTCGTGAGTGGGAATTCCAATTCCACCACATCTTCTCATCCTATCATTGCCGACTCTTCCCCTCTCTCACCCGCTTGAGGAGGTGACTTCCTTCGGAAGAGATCGATGAATTCTTGGTTATTGATGAATCAATTCACTTTGGAATTGATGGTGTTTATGATTCGGAGGGGATATTCTCTATCTTGAGCAATTGCTTAATGAAGATCCATTACCTTCACTCCTCCGAAGGAAATCACGATCGAGGAAATCAAATCGGTGCAATCTTCCATCGAAGAGTTTCCGAGGTTGAACTTAAGGATCTACCTCCTCATCTCGAGTATGCATTCTTGGAGGTGATGATAAATTACCCGTCATTATTGCTAAAGACTTGACCGAGGAGGAGAAAACCGCCTCATAAAGGTCTTGAAGTCACACAAGCAAGCAATTGCTTGAAACTTTCCGATATTAATGGTATCAACCCCGAGTTTTGTACCCACAAAATCTTAATGGAGGATGACTTCAAACCAAGCGATTCAAAGTCGTAGAAGGGTGAATCCTAAGATTCATGAGGTTATCAAACAAGAGGTTCTCAAACTTCTTGATGCCGGTCGATTTACCCGATCTCGATAGTCCTTGGGTTAGCCCAATTCATTGCTCCAAAAAGGGTGGCATTATTGTTGTCACGAATGAAGAAAACGAGTTGATTCCGACTCGATTGGTTACGGGTTGGCGTGTGTATTGACTATCGAAAGTTAAATGACGCCACCGAAAGACCATTTTCCTCACCCTTCATGGACCGGATGCTTGAGAGATTAGCGAGGAACAGTACTATTGTTTCCTTGATGGTTTCTCGAGTTACTTTCAGATCCCCATTGATCCGCCGGATCAAGAGAAAACCACATTCACCGCCCATACGGACGTTTGCCTATAGACGTATGCCTTTTGGCTTATGCAATGCCCCGCACGCTCCAACGTTGTATGATGGCCATTTTCCACGACATGATCGGGAAACTATGGAGGTGTTTATGGATGACTTCTCGGTCATTGGGGACTCATTTCAGACTTGTCTCTCCCATTTAGACAAAATGCTAAAACGGTGTGAAGACACCAATCTATGTCTAAACTGGGAGAAGAGCCACTTTATGGTCAAAGAGGGCATAGTCCTCGGCCATAAGATTTCTAAGAACGGGATCGAGGTTGATAGAGCAAAAGTTGATGTCATTGCTAAACTTCCTCATCCCACTACTGTCAAAGGTGTTAGGAGTTTTCTTGGTCATGCCGGGTTTTATCGTAGATTTATTCAAGATTTCTCTAAAATCGCCTGCCTATGACCCATCTTCTTGAAAAGATGCTCCTTTCATCTTCTCTCCCGAGTGCATCAAAGCTTTGAAACACTTAAGAAAAAGCTTACGGAAGCACCCATTCTAGTTGCCCCGACGGGACTTACCCTTCGAGCTCATGTGCGATGCAAGTGATTTTGCAATCGGTGCGTCTTGGGCAACATAAAACCAAGCATTTCGGCCGATCCACTACGCGAGCAAAACTATGATCAAGCTCGGACTCATTACACCACCACGGAAAAGAATTATTAGTTGTGGTGTATGCGTTTGAGAAGTTTCGCCATACCTTATCTTGACCAAATGCGTGGTGTATACGGATCACTAACACTCAAATATCTCTTTGCAAAACAAGATGCAAAGCCGAGATTGCTTCGTTGGGTTCTCCTCCTACAAGAATTTGATATCATCATTCGTGATAAAAAGGAGCCGAGAACCCGGTGCCGATCATCTTTCCCGATTAGAGAACCCTCACCAAAATGTGTTTGAGAAAAGGAAATCAATGAAACTTTTCCTCTCGAAACACTCAACGGTTTCTTTTCGTGGAGATTCTTCTACCCCATGGTTTGCCGACTTTGCAAATTACCATGCGGGTAACTTTGTTGTGAAAGGGATGTCGTCCCAGCGTAAAAATAAATTCTTTAAAGATGTGAAACATTATTTCGGACGACCCTACTTGTTTAAGATTTGTGCGGATCAAGTCATCCGGCGATGTGTGTATGGTCGAAGCTATTGACATTCTCAAGGCTTGCCATTACGGACCCACTGGGGACATCATAGCCCCAACTACACCGCCAAGAAGGTGTTTGATTCGGGATTCTATTGGCCCACGATCTATAAGGATGCCCATGAATTCGTCAAAACTCGTGACGCTTGTCAACGTCACGGGAATATCTCACAAAGGAATGAAATGCCGCAAAACGCCATTCAAGTGTGTGAGATATTTGACATCCGGGCATTGACTTTACGGGCCATTTCTTCTTCTCACGGAAATAAGTACATACTCGTGGTCGTTGACTACTTGTCAAAATGGGTGAAGCTAAAGCTTTACCCACCAACGATGCCCGAGTTGTGGTGAAATTCTTGAAATCCTTATTTGCTAGGTTTGGAACTCCACGAGCCATCATCGTGATCGTGGTACGCATTTCTGCAATGACCAATTTGCAAGAGTCATGCAAAAGTATGGTGTAACTCACCGTACCTCATCGCGTACCACCCACAAACAAGTGGGCAAGTGGAAGTTTCTAACCGGGGATAAAGAATCTGGAGAGGACGGTTGGTGAAAACCGTGCCTCTTGGTCGGATAAGCTAGATGACGACTCGGGCCTTCCGTGCGACTTACAAAACACCCATCGGTGCACTCCATACAAGGTGGTGTACGGAAGGCATGTCATCTTCCGGTTGAGCTCGAGCACAAGGCATACCGGGCCTTGAAGCATGCTAACTTTGATATTCGATGCGGGTGATCATCGGAAAGTTCAAATGAATGAATTAAATGAACTCCGTGATCAAGCTTACGAGAACTCTTTGATCTATAAACAAAAGACAAAGAAGATTCATGACTCAAAATCAAGAACCGCGTTTTCAACGTTGGTGATAGAGTCCTTCTTTTCAATTCAAGATTGAAGATTTTCTGAAAGCTCAAATCCTACTGGTCCGGTCCATTTACTATCGCTAAGGTTTATCCTTATGGTACCATTGAGTTATCTCAACCCGATGGTCCTAATTTCAAAGTGAATGGTCATCGAGTGAAGCATTACTTTGGAGAGGACATTCCATCCATGGTTGTCCGGACTTACAAACTTTCCCATGAACCAATGAATGCGGGATCGAGTCAAGCTAGCGACTCGGTAATCAAAAAAAGAGCATGCCATATGGGTTTTCACCCATATTTCATCTTCTCACCTCTTTCTACCACCCTAGTGTGGGGGGTTGCCCACATGTTTCAAAAAAAAAAAAAAAAAAAAAAAATTTTCTTCTTTCTAAATAATGGCCGTAATATTTCCCTTTACGTTCTTTGTTTCGGCATAACCGCGGTACATTGAATATTGAGGGCAATATTCATTTCTAAGTGTGGGGATTCTCACGAATTTTATCATGTAATTATACCGCCTAATCCCCGCTTTTGGCCAAAATTTTTTTTTGGAGTAAGTGTTCTACACTTTCTCATCGAGTTATCATCCGCCTTGTCTCAGAAGACAAAAGGATTAGCTAATCCAGAGCAAACGGCTCTTGGTAAAGATATATCAAACCGTTTATATGGCTTGCAATTTGCCCAAAATTGTATGGTTCTCAACTCCCATCATCCTCAAAAGATAATGAGTTGGCTAGCCCGCAAGATTATGGCTTGTGGTAAAGGCGTTGGAAAATCCATAGTTGGTATTCACTCACCAAAGATAATGTTGATAATTTATCTAAGAGTTGGCTAGTCCGTAAGGGTACGGCTTCGGTAAAGACAAAATCAAATCCGTTGAAAGTCGGTGGTTTGCTCAAAATCACATGGTTATCAAGTGTACCATGGTTCTTACTTGAACTAAAACATTTGGCTACTCCGTAAGTAATGGCTTTTGGTAAAGAGTTTAAAATCCATTATGTTTTCTCAAATCATTGCTAGGGACTAGCAATATCTCAATATGGGGATTGATGAGTGTGTAAATACTCATCATTTTATACAAAATAAGCGCAAATTCATCTGAAAACACTCAGAAACACATCTAAATGATCAAAATATCACAAATCAGTGTTTTATGTGTTTCAAATTCAAAAATATCAAAATCAGATGAAAAACATATCAATTTTGCAAAAATTGCAGTTTCAGTCCCCCAAGTTTCAAGAATTGTCAAAAATAGTCCCTGAGCCCGAATTTCAAAAGTATAAATCACCAAAGGTCCTTTTAAAATCAAAAGTTATCAAATTTAGTCCTTTGGTGGAAAATATCAAAAAGTTTGAGAAATTACAAGTTTAGTCCTTCAACTTTCAAAATTGGCAGAAATGGCCCCCGGAAAATTGCAAAATGGCAACATTGGTCCTTATACTTATTGAGATTGTCAATTATGGTCCCTTGAAGCAACTTTTCGAATTGGCGCTATGGTCCTTGAAATTTCGAAATTACATGAAAGGTCCTATGTATTAAAAACCTTTCACCCATTTGGACCTTGTCTTTCAAATGGACCTTTGGACCCTGTCAAAACACAAATTGAACCCCTTTGATATTAACCCCACCACCAAACCATCAAACTCTTCTCCCTGCTTTCCTCTCCCTTGTCTGCCCACCATGTCCAGCCACCAAAATACCACCCACCAGCCTCCTTCTCACTCTCCCATGTCCCCCCCTCCTAAACTAACCTCCAAGAATCATTTAATGCCTTCTCACCAACCATATCACCCCCATTTGGCAGTTAAGAATTTTGGCGCCAAAATAGTGTTTAAACGGTGGAGATCATTTTTGAGCAATCCAATGGCTCAGAATTGTTGGGAAAGATTCGAGAGAGAGAGGAAAAGACCATGGATTATAAAAAGAAGCAAAAGGAAGCCAAGTTGGATAGTCTTCTAGTTTTAATTTATTTTCTTATGTCGTATTTTATGTAAAAGTGTTATTTCATATTAATCTTGTATCATTTTGTTAAATTGTATCAAACTTATGTTTTCAAGTGTATTGCAATCAAATTTAAGCACCAATTTCAGTTTAATTTTATAATCATGATTTTATGTCCATCGTTGAAATTTTATAAGTACAAATCTTGTTTACAAGCTTCAAACATCTCAATTTCAACTTTAAATAGCTTATACAAGTTTATAAAAGCTTTTTATAAGCTTAAACCCCAGTTTTAAGCACATTTGGAAACTGGTCAAAGAAAGTCAAACAGGGTCAAAATTGGCAAAGGAAATGGAAATGGGTGAAGCAGCTATGGATGTGGGTTGATATTACGCTAGGTTAGGGGTTTGGATAGGCTAGAGGTTCTTGGTTCTTGGATTCAAACCATTGTGGTTATGGACTATTGTAAGTGATTTTCAAGTAGTTGTGCATAATCTTTCTTGTTGTTTAAACTGTTAAAACCGGTCAAACAAGTAGTATTTAAGTTGTCTCAAGTTAATTTGATCATATTCATAAGTTGGTTCGTGTTTAGAGTTGTTTTAATTTGCATATCGGTTGTACAAGGGTGTTTGGAATAAATCATTATACTTGTTCTCTAGACTTGCTCATGGTTAAAACTAGTTGGATTATGTTTGTTTAGTCATATTAGACCAATATCTGTCTTGCTTTTGTGCTCGCTATCAAAAAGTCAAAATTCTTGTTAAACTGTCTCACAGGCCACTGTTGGATTTTTAAAAAGAGCAAGTCATCATTTTGTGTTTAGAAGTCATTAACAAAGGGTGTTAAAGCTTCATAACATCATTTAACAACAACATCAGTCATAAAATTGTGTTCAAATCTCAAGATAGTCAACTTTGCTTCTATTTCAAAAAGTCAAAAATGTCAAAAAAGGTGGATTTATGCAGATAGTGCAGCTGATCCACAGGTTCCATTAAAGCTTTTCAAGGTTTGAATTTTTGGTTACAAGTAGTTCTCTTGGTTGTCTTTAAGACTTGATATCTGTTTTTGCTTTAAGCCCCTTGGATAAGCTTGTGCAGAGGCTCAAAGTAAGCCTCAGTTGCCCTGCACCACTCAGTTAACACTGAGTGGTTTTTCAGTTCTTGTGCAAGCTTGCACAGTGCTTACAAAAGCTTTTCAAGGTCTGGTCTTTGGGATAGAGCTAGTCACTTAGGTCTAGTTGAGACATCAATTATTGGTTTTTAGTTTAGAGCTTATTTGGGTGCTTATTTCTGGTCTGCAAGTAGGCACCAAAACTGTGTTTAGCTTAATATCATAAATCATCAAATCGGTGTTAATTTGCTATTCCATTGTTTAGAGCTTATTGTTTTAGTTGAAATTTGGTTAAAATAGCTTATTAGTGCTTACGTGATCGGTTGGTTGCTGTTTTAATCATTTGGCTTATTTTGTGCTTATTTCAATAAGCACTATCACATCGACTCCATAATCTTGTACACAAGTACCTGTTTTTCTAATTTTCATAGCTTCTTATCATTATTTTAGAGTTTCCTGAATTTTTCAGATTTTTATAAGCTGTTTTGCTATTTTTCCTATTTTTAATTAGTTTTAATACTTTTAAATAGCATTTAATACAAAAATTAGAAAAGGTTCAAAAAATAAGTTTTCATTTTTCTTAGGCTTAGATAAATATAAAAAGTAAAAAAAGTAATTTTCCATATTTTTCATAGTTTATTTGGTAATTTTTAGCAATTTAATTAGTATTTAATAGTTTAAAAATCCTAGAAAATAGAAAAATAGTCACAAAAATACAAAAATAGTTTTGAAAAGTCTATGTTGATATTTTAGACTTTTCCATTTCATAATTTTATTTTTCTAGCTTAATTTCCTATTTTCTTGCATTTTAGGTAATTAATTATTAGTTAAAAATAGTTTTTAATTAGATAATTAGTTTTAAAAATAATTTTCTTTTTCTAAATATTTTCTTATATCATTAGGTTTGTAAAAACATCATTTTCATATTTTTAGGGTTAATATTGATTTAGTTTCACTTTTTATTTTGTACGTCGCGTAGATTTTAATTTAAACGTGACGTTTTAGGTTTTAAACGCTCATCACTTTAAATATAGTGATAGCGTTTATTTAATAGGTTTTATCTTTTTATTTTCTTTAATTTGCATTTAAGGCGTTTTTAATTTGTTGGATTTTCCTTAGTTATAATAATCACAATTCCCTTTATCATTCAAACTTCTCGATCACTAGACGTTGATTTATCCATTGCATAGCTCATTTGGGACATAACGACCGGGAGACTCTATACTCCTCGATCTTCATTGATTTCGTGCTTAAATTGTTTTAGGTTTTCTTACGCTGCGTGAGGAAACTTAATTGGACCCACTCTTAGATCACCAACATGTTGTCCCATTTTAAAATAAGCTAGTTTTGATTTGCTTAATCTTTGGCTTAATCTGATTTTCAAGTTTAGGATGATTGGAATAGGTTAGTATTTAGTTAATATAGCATAACCTAGCTTATGTGTTAATTTGGTGTCCATTTGTGGCTTTTAGCTTATTTTGAAGTCTTATTTATAAGCTAATCCATTCTGATTGCATTTTCCTCCACATAAGCATATGTTTTTATATTTTTATAATCTTAGAATAATATTTTAGCATTTTCCTGAATTTTTGATTTTTCCATCAATGCTTAGTATTTTTCTTTATTTAAACTAGTTTTAATCCTTTTAAATAGCTTTTAATACTAATAAATCGAAAAAGCTCTAAAAATATGTTTTCAATTTTCCTAGATTAAGATAAATATAAAAGCCTAAAAGTATTTTTCCATAATTTTCTTGGTTTAAATAGTATTTTTTAGCATTTTAATTAGTTTTTAATAGTTTTAAATTAATAATAAATACATATAAAGTATAAAAAAATATATTTTCAGTTTTAAAATAAGTTTTATCATATTTTAGATTTTTCTAAGTTGTAATTTTATTTTTCTAGGTTAATTTTGTATTTTCTTATATTTTAGTCCATTTTAAATACTTAATAAATAGTTTTTAATTAATAATAATTAAATAAATAGTTGTAAAATAATTTTCTTTTCTAATAATTTTATTTTATTATTAGGATTGTAAAATGTCATTTTATATTTGTAGGCCTTTTATTTCTTAAAACTCACGTTTTATTTTGTACGCTTACGTAATTTTATTTAAACGTCGTTTAGGTTTTAAACGTTCATCACTTTAAAAATAGTGATAGCGTTTATTTAATATATTTTATCTTTTAATTTTCTTAATTTGCATTTAAGTCATTGTAATTTGTAAATCTTTTCTTTAGGTATAAATATTTCTCAAAACCTTATCGATCACTATCCTTAGTGATTATTCGACATCTGAAGTTGTTTAACACCAATTCATCCTCCGTGGGACTTAACGACCCAGAATCCACTATATTCCTCGATCTTAAATTGCATTTGGTGTGTGAGCTGTTTTGAGTTTCTTACGGTTGGTCATTCATGTGGCTAGCTGCGTGAGATAACAGCGGTTTTGCACAAAATCAAATTTTACTTGCACGGGAGGTTGTAAGCGTGTTTTAAGCATTTCAGATCCATTCTGCACATATACCACCTTTTTGTAAACAGTTTTAAAATCAAAAGTTCATTAACACTTTTCTAAAGTGTTAACAACACCAAAAATATTTTCATTCTTTGTTTTTATGGCATGTTTTTCAAAAATCCAAAATATTCATCTTTACCCTCTTACCCTTTTGATTCTTTATTCCTTTACCCTCATCCATTTGATTCTAACTTCTTCTATTCTTATGGAATCTCTCGACTACGACGAATCGGAACGAAGTTGAAAAACTTCCTATTTTATCACAAATGTCAAGAATTCGTGTGGTTCATGATGATCCATTGATTACCGTAGGGAAATGGAACGAAAACCGGGTGACAAAGGACCAAGTACTTTCATATGATAATGAAGGTGCTAACACGTCCAACCCACGGTTATCAAAAGATCTAATCCTCGATTGCTCCTAAGCCGTCTAAAATTGATCCTACACTTTCACGATTCGGTTAAAAGCAAACATGCGTAATTCAGACCGGTGACTAGCAAGAATGACTTGCCTAATCTTCACGCTTCTCAAGAACCGTAACCGAGTCCATAACGGAAGTGATGGAAATTGCTAGCTCTCGAGCACACCACTTGTCCCACCTCCGGATTTTCAAAATGTTCTTGAGTCTTAATAGTCATTCGGATCACCATGTTGGTTTTGTTGATTCTTTGAATGAAGCGATTCTTCTCATAACTCTCAAATAGAATCGTTTATTCCTTGTGTCGGTTGTGGTGAGCCTCTTTTGGTTCACCATGTCATTGGTGTACGTGTGTGGGTGTGGTAATGATATTCGAACGGGAGTTGTTTGTTTTGTGGTTCGAGGAATTCATTTGATTATGATCCTAATCCGAACTCATTTAACGACCCTCAAATTTTCTAATTACCCACCACGGCCCGACTTATCTTCATATAATCAACAATCCGCTGTGAATTTTGTGGAGGTCCTCACCAAGGATTTGAATGTCAATCCGAAACACGTTTGTCTATGAACAATTTTCCGGTGATGCTCGTAACTTTGGTTATGACCAATATCCATATGATTCACCAATCCGAGCTCAAGTTTCTTGTTGAGAACTGTGGAGGTCCCCATTTCACTCGATTGTCAAGCAGAATCCAATTCCTTGTAACAATTCGACTATCCATATCTCGACCAACCTCCACGGTGCCAAATGACTCAAACTCCTCAAGAAACCCAACAAGACACTTATCTAGAGCTTCCGGAGTCGAAAAAAGAAGCGAGGAGTTGAGTAAGACATCATTTCATAATGTTCCCGCTTTTTCTTGTGTATATTGTGGGGTCCTCATGATGATTATCAATGTCAACCTTCCGGTTTTGACAAATCTCCACCCCACAATGTCCGTCATTCAAAATTCACATGAGAAATCCATGGAAGAATTGCTAGGTGAAGAGCGGGCCGCTAAGATAAATTCCCAAATTGCTTTTGAAAAGTCTATTAGGAATTAATTGCAAAAGAAAAATGAGATCTAGCTCTCAATTTCGTTTTATTCACGATGATGGTGATGATGATGATACACTTGAAGATTCATCAAGTTCATCGATTGATATCAATAGCTGAGATTCATTCTCAAGCAACCGCCATCACACCAAGCTCCACTCACTCTCGAACATGGGAGACGAGCATCTTGACACTGTTCACGAAAAGGAATCGGACGAATTCATAAAGTCTAGTGTTGAGGACCTTGTTTCAATCCGAGAGAGTCACAGGAACTTTTACCATATGTGTGATATCCCTTCCCTCTTGAGTGTTCAAAAGATCATTTTGAGATTTTCTCCGATTTTAGCAATGATTGTAAATCTTATGGAGACATTGAGAATGTTGAGGTATCACTTTCACATTTTGATGTTGATCCGCTTCTTGAGGAGTTTATTGATGAACTCACTCACATCATTCCACTTTCATCGGAAAGTGATGATGATCTCTTTGATTTCAAAGCCAACCTAGGAGAAATTGAAAGTCTCCTTTATAATGATCGCTCACTCACTTCTCACCCTAACGGTCAATAGAGAATGTTAATTACCTTGTTCCCGAAGCATTCAAGCTACTTTCACCAATCCTCTATTTGAATTCGAATCTGAATTCACTTGGATTTCTAACAATCCAATCTTTGACGAGGATAGTGATGAGCCCACAATGAAACAAGAGTTCACAAATTCACTTCATGTGAATGATTCTCTTCTGAGGAGTTCTCCTTTGAACTCAATCATATCATATCTCTACCGTAGTATGATAACTTCCACTTTGATCTAGACATAAATGATCTTTGTGTTCCGGAGGGAAATGTTCTCGACCATGAGAACTTGCTTGATATCAAAATCCCATCCTCCCACCCGAGAATATGTCTTGATCAAATGAGCTTAAATGATGAGATTCATGATCCGAAATCATGAATTCTCCTTCGATGATGATGACTTAGTCATGATGTTTATCATGATTTTCTTTCTCTTCTTCACCTATCCCGTGGCTTCTCCTGTTCTTCACTCCTTCGGGAATGAAGACATTATCTTTGACCCCGGCATTTTCATTTCTCATTTGTAAGCCGGTTCTATGTATATCTCATCGGTGTGGAACTTTCACGTATTTCAATGTTTATACAAACATCTTGAATGAAAGTCCGATGGAGATTGTCTCTTCCACTTACTTCCCATGAACAAATTAATTGGAATTCGAGTCAAGCTAGCGACTCGGTAATCAAAAACAAGTAGTGCAACATGGGTTTTCACCCTGCTTTCATCTTCTTACCCTTTCTACCACCTTAGTGTGGGGAGATGCCCACATGTTGTATATAGATCTAAAAATGAATGAAAATTGTAAATATTAAAAAGAAAATAATTGTTGTGTTTCTACACTTAGCTAGCAATGTTATCTTTTACGTTCTAAGTTTCGGCATAACGGCTGGTACTTTGAATATTGAGGACAATATTCATTTCTAAGTGTGGGGGAAATTCGCGAATTTGATCATAAATGTACCCTTTTAGTCCCTTTTCCCCAAAATGGCCAAATTTTAAAATTTTTATTTAGTGGAAGTACTATGTACTAAACACAACAAATGGTAATCATCCACTATGTCTAACCCACATAAGGATTGGCTAATCCAGGAGCAAACGGCTCTTGGTAAAGATATCTCAAATCCGTTTATGGCTTGCAATTTGCTCCAAAATTGTATGGTGTTCAAATTCACCATATCTTTAATTAGTGAAGAGTTGGCTAGCCCGCAAGTTTATGGCTTGTGGTAAAGGCGTGGGAAATCCATAATTGGTAATCGACTCACCAAAGATAATATTGATAATTTATCTAAGAGTTGGCTAGTCCGAAGCAAGCGGCACGGTAAAGACAAATCAAATCTGTTCACGACTTATGATTTGCTCAAAATCATTTGGTTATCATTGTGCCAAGGTTCTTACTTGAACTAAAACAATTGGCTACTCCGAGTAATGGCTTTTGGTAAAGAGATAAAATCCATTAACGTTTCATAAAACATTGCTAGGGACTAGCAATATCTTAGTGCGGGGATTGATGAGTGTCTAAATACTCATCATTTTGTACTATCTAGGCGCAAAAACATCCGAAAACACTCGAAACGCATCAAAATGATAAAAATATCACAAACAAGTGTTTTATGTGTTTAAATGCAAAATACCAAAATCGGATGAAAAACGTATCAAATTTGCATAATTGGCGGTTTAGTCCCCAAGTTTCAAAAGTTGTCAAAAACAGTCCCTGGTAATTCAAAAACTTGTTAAATGTCATTTAAGGTCCATGGGATTCAAAAGTTGTCAAAATAAACCCTTTAAAGTTTAGAAATCACAAAATGACAACTTTAGTCCCTCAAGTTTGGAAAATGTCAAATATAGTCCTTGGTTAATTTAAAAAGTGAAAATTATCAAATTTTAACCTTGTACTATTTATAACTGACAAAATTGGTCCTTATGATAAACTTTTGGAAAATTACATCTTTGGTCCCTTAAGTTTCAAAAATGGCATAAAAGGTCCTTGGAATTATAAAAAAATGGGATTTTATCACTAATGGTCCTTATACTATTAATGAATGGCAAATGAGACCCTTGTATTAGCTTTATAAATGTTACAGGTTAAGTCCCTATACTTTCAGAATGTTACAAGAATGGTCCTTGTTGTTAACTCAAACCAAACGGATCCTTTGTTACCATTTAACCCAAATCCAAAACACTAAACCCAGCTGTGGCCCAAATACCCCAAGCCCAAAACCAAACCCGACCCGCTTTTTAAAATAAACCCGCAGACTGCTCATCTTCCACCTCCCCACACCTGTATCCACTCACCCCCTCCACCTGCTCAATACCACTTTTCCACACTACCTCCTAACACCTGTATACCAACTCCTTCCACCTCCACATCCAACAAAACCCCTTAATTGCAAAAACCTACTCTATCCAGTCAAAAGACTTTTCCCGCCAAATGACAAGTGTACGATTCAGATGATTTCAAGAGTAGAAGTCAAGTGGGAATTGATCAGAGGTCGACAAAGAGTGAAAGAGGTCAATAAATATCATGAGAGAAGCAGTGTGGATAGCTAAGTAGTGTAATTTAGCTTAATCTATGTCGTTTTAGTTAATTTTCTATTTCCATTGTATTTCTTAGCTTTCAAGTACTTTATTAAGTATTCTCGATTGTATTTTGAAACCTTTTCAATAATCAATTTTGATTCAAGTTCCAATTCGGTTTGTGAATTTTAAATTTCAAAATCTCATGTGAATGTTCCAATGTTGTTTTTAGTTATTGCTTTGGACTTATAAGCCAATATAAGCTCCTCAGAAAGCTTATTTGAGCTTTTATATACTTTGAAATCAGTTCTAGTTATAAAAAGGGAAAAATACCAAAAATACCAAATAAATTAGCTAAAAATAAAAAATCTATTGGGCAATGATTAAGAGACTGAAGCAATGTTGAAATTGGATTGCTATTTGGTATAGAGCTTTGTGGAAAGCTATAAGAGTGATCTCAGGCCTTGGTTCCATGTCTTGTGCTTGAATTTCAATTTGTAAGCCAATCTTTGAAATTTGCATTTCTTAATATTAGTTCTATAATCTTGTTAATTTTGGCATAATGCTGTTTAAATATAGTTAATATCAGCTAATTAATAGCTCTCTTAGTTTACAAACTTGTTTTAACCACAAAAGCTTCAAAGCGCTTCATAAGTAGTGTTTGGATTTGCTCAGTTAACTGAGCTTAAGGCCAGTTGAGTTGTTGTCTGTACTTGTTTCAAGTCTCTTTAATACCTAATAGTTCATTTCAGTCATACAATTTAGTCCTTGTTTTAGAAATAGTCAAAATCATTTTTACTCTTTTATATGTAGTTCACTGTTAAGAATTGTAATACAAATTTCATCACAGTAATACATAAATTGTTTATCTAGCTTAATTTAAGTTCCTAATAGCTTAATATAACATATTTAATCAGTAGATTAAGTTTAAAATTCATTTTAGTCAAACGCATGTTCTTGTAAAAGTCAAATTTCTCAAATAGATGTTTTTGAATAAAATCTAGAATTTTATTGTGTGTTCATTATTGAGATTTAGCTTATAACCTTCTAGGATATTAAAATATCACTGCTTATCTAAATTATAAAAATAATAGCTTACTCTTATTGACTTATTAATAGCTTTTTCATCGCCTTCTTTTGACCCCTTCTCGAAAATGCATGCCTGCGGCACTGCACCACCACAACAATGGGCATCACCACCACTTTGGTGGGTCCCACAGCCACACGGTGGACACCTGGTGGTTCTTGGTTCCTTTCCACTCACCACCCAGCTGACTATCCATTTCAGTAAAGGTTTTGAGCTTAAGCTCTGTGGACCCCACTCTTAGATCAGCCAACATGTTGTCCCATTTTCTGAAATAAGCTAGTTTTTGATTTGCTTAATCTTTGGCTTAAACTGCTTTTCAGAAGTTTAGGATGATTGGAATAGGTTAGTATTTAGTTAATATAGCATAACCTAGCTTATGTGTTAATTTGGTGTCCATTTGTGGCTTTTAGCTTATTTTGAAGTGCTTATTTATAAGCTAATCCATTGCAGTTGCATTTTCCTCCACATAAACATATGTTTTTATATTTTTTATAAACTTAGAATAATATTTTAGCATTTTCCTGAATTTTTCAGATTTTTCCATCACTGTTTAGTATTTTTCTTTATTTAAACTAGTTTTTAATCCTTTTAAATAGCTTTTAATACTAATAAATCGGAAAAAGCTCTAAAAATATGTTTTCAATTTTCCTAGATTAAGATAAATATAAAAAGCCTAAAAGTATTTTTCCATAATTTTCTTGGTTTAAATAGTATTTTTAGCATTTAATTAGTTTTTAATAGTTTTAAATTAATAATAAATACATATAAAGTATAAAAAATATATTTTCAGTTTTAAAATAAGTTTTATCATATTTTAGATTTTTCTAAGTTGTAATTTTATTTTCTAGGTTAATTTTGTATTTTCTTATATTTTAGTCCATTTTAAATACTTAATAAATAGTTTTAATTAATAATAATTAAATAAATAGTTGTAAAAATAATTTTCTTTTTCTAATAATTTTCTTTTATTATTAGGATTGTAAAATGTCATTTTATATTTGTAGGCCTTTTATTTCTTAAAACCCACGTTTTATTTTGTACGCTTATTTAATTTTATTTAAACGTCGTTTTAGGTTTTAAACGCTCATCACTTTAAAAATAGTGATAGCGTTTATTTAATATATTTTATCTTTTTAATTTTCTTAATTTGCATTTAAGTCGCTGTAATTTGTAAATCTTTTCTTTAGGTATAAATATTTCTCAAAACCTTATCGATCACTATCCTTAGTGATTATTCGACATCCGAAGTTGTTTAACACCAATTCATCCTCCAGTGGGACTTAACGACCCGTGAATCCACTATATTCCTCGATCTTAAATTGCATTTGGTGTGTGAGCTGTTTTGAGTTTCTTACGGTTGGTCATTCACAAGTGGCTAGCTTGCGTGAGATAACTTGACGGTTTTGCACAAAATCACTTATCTATATATTTTGTCATGCCCAAAACATCTAAATCACTTCCTAATGCTTGTAGACCATAATCTAAATTATTGTTGGGTATTTTGTAATGATAATACATGATATCTTTTATATCATAACCTAACTGAACAATTATATCATTTAACTCAATAATTGAAAACAAATCAACATCTACCATATCAAAGTAGTTGAAAGTGCCTGACTTGTATTTTCTATTCGGTGGGTCAGTGAAATATCCACCATAGTAAATCTTGATTGAGAACATGTTTGGATCATTAACTATAAAAAACAAAACACAATTCAAAACTAGGGTTAGATCACCACATTATCCACAAAAAACAAAACACAAAATTGGGAATTGGGTATAACTTATATATGCATGTACTTCATCAATTTCTTGATATTTCGTACGAATATGCCACTAGGGGTGGAAACGAGCCGAGCCGCTCGTGAAAAGCTCGGGATCGGATCGGTAAAAAGCTCGAACGAGCAGAGCCTAAACGAGCTCGAGCCCCGAGCTCGAGCCCAAGTTGGGCTCATTTAATAATCGAGCCTCGAGCCCGAGCTCTATAAAAAGCTCGTTTAGGCTCGCGAGCCCAAACGAGCCTTAGAAATATATACGATATATATTTTCTATACATTATAATCGTCTTAACGAGCTCGAGCCTTGTGTTAACGAAATGAGCTTTGTGTTAACGAGCCGAGCTCGAGCTCAAAATGTGAGGCTCAAACGAGCTCGAGCTCGAGCTTTTATATATAAGCGAGCCGAGCTCGAGCTCGCGTGCCGAGCTCGGGCTCGGCTCGGCTCGTTTTCACCCCTATATGCCACTCAGAAACCACCATTGTTAATTAATTATTTAGCGATTACAGATTTACTTAACGATTGTACATAGGATTTAGGGATTTAGGGTTTATGTTTGATTTGCGATGAATATAGAGAGTTGGTGAAGTGGTTTAGTGTTTTTAGGTTTATCCCAATAAAAGAAATAGAAGGGGAAACAAATCTAGAAGGACAAAAATACCCTCACGTGTTATTGCACGTGGGGTAGATAACGGGAAAAAGTAACTTTGTTAGTGCTCACTCAGGGATGATTAGTGTCAAAGATTTGAGGACTTGGTGATGTTTAATGCCAAAGGTTTGAGATAGGGATGATATCTGCAAAAATACACAAACCATGTGGATGATTTTGCAGATTGACTCTTCATAATATATTTTAATCCAATAAGCCATAATTGATGTGTTTTGTAGTCGTCGAATATGTTGGTTACTTTAGCCATATATTTCAATTCATTAGATCTGGGCATTATATGGCACCATGTGTTGAAGTTTGTATTCATCGTCAAAAGTGTTTTGTAATTGTTGGTTGTAGACATTGTATTGTTCATGTAGCTTGTAACTTCATTTAACCTTTATTATATATTAAAAATAAATAAACAAGATTATAAATTGAGTGTTTCTCATCTTAGATATTTTTTGTTTTGTTGTTTATTCCGATATGAAGATTAGTACTGTACGTAGTGATAGAAAGTTAACGAGCTGTTTGGTTGTGTTGCAGTAGTGATAGAAAGTTATATGATGAATTTAAGAAGCTAACTGTTAAATTGCTTGATATGATATGAGTTAGAAAGTCTCATATAGGAAGTGGTTCAAGAAGATTTCATCTTTTCATATCATGAGTTTAGAAATATATATATATATATATATATATATATATATATATATATATATATATATATATATATATATATATATATATATATATATATATATATATATATATATATATATATATATATATATATATATATATATATATATTCTCGGGTTAATTTCTCGATCATGCCAAAGCAGTGGAGTTGTATAAAAATTTCAATCAATTTCATTTCCTTACATTTTATTCCTTGCTTCATTTTATTTCTCCATAATATACACCATTGTTATCAATCTTGCGGTGAGGAATTGAATCAAGTAATTAAGCCGGAGTTGAAATCATGGATCATCACTCTGGTCACGATTAGTATTTATGAAAGTGTTGGGTACAGTTAAAAGAAAAAATTGATCAAAACTAATCACCAAGTGTTCTTGTTAAAATGTGTTTGTGTGTTGAAAGCTTATCAATTTTTCACATCATAGTTTAATGTGTAACTTTCATATATTAAAGTTGCTAGTTTTTATGTGTATATTTGCGCTTCAAAAGAGATATTGGGGAGTTCATTACAAAGGATGTTGTAGTTCTCCTAGCAGTTTTTAGGCATTACGCTTCAAAAGAGATATTTGAACCCATTTGACCAAGCTTGGTTTTGAGTTTGAAACTTTTGAATCATAAAAATTATAAACTATTTCTATTGTTATATTTTGTATATCGAAACTTTTTCTTGTTTCATACATATTTCTTATGTAGAAATTTTATATTATGCAGGGTTTATGATGAAAACGTGATCGAGTGAGCTTTATTTATTTTCGTTAGTAATAAATTGTCTTAGTGATTTACATTGAGTTCTAATTATGACTATCATTCTAAAGACCATGGTACAAGGATGTTGGAAGTATTGATTTTTACTTTATAATATTCAAGTGACCATGTTGACTTGAATTTAGGGATGATTAATAAAAATTGAGTTCAATTTGATGCTTCCAATACATTGTCCCTATGACCAAAACCACTTACCCTAATGAACCCTTCACCACCTGGTCCGAAACCATTACCAGGTAAGGTAATATTATTTTAATACAGTTAACATAACCACAATCTCAACAAGTAATTCAAAGAAACCATTATATTAAACTTTGTTCATATCTATGGTTTAGAATCGAAAGTTCTAATACTCAAGAAATAATATTAAATAATCAAGTCCATTAAAACCAAGATTGAAATAAATCAAGATCTCCAATAAAAACGAATACAAAAATACACAAAAAATCAAGATCGAAAAAAAAAAAGTAGCATTAAAACGAATACAAAATCAAAATAGTTGCACACCAAGTGTTTGACATTTTTCCTCAACCAAACCATACCCACTTTAGTTTGATTCTTTGACCGTCTTGGTCAAAGAATCAAAATATGAGTTTGTTTTAGGGTTTTTGGACCTTCACGGTCCCTAAATCGAAGTTTGTTTCTCCTTTTGGGCTCCCTCCATGGAGGTGAGTGGTTGTTCTTCGGTGGGAGTTTGGCTGTGTCCTTTTAGAAATTTCCATTGTTGCCCAGATGGAATGGCGGGGCGAAGGGTTTCTCGGTTGGTTGCCCATATTGCGTCTCCATTTGTCGTTGGACGATCGGAGGGGGCTTACGAGGCGCTTCAGCGGATTGTGGAATTGTTTGTTTCGGTTGGGGAGGCTTTAAAGGTCTCGGATCGGTGGTTGTGTGGGGTGTGTGCGTCTCACATGCTCTCGTCGGGCATGCCATCACGAGGATGGGTTGGCTCGGTTCAAGTGGGTTACGGAGATGTTGAGGAGTTTATAGTGGGATCGCTAGGCCACGTGTTGGGAGGAAGTGGTTCCTTTGGGAGGGTGGTGGTGGATGAAGTTCTCCTTGATCGTGTTGTTCCCTACCTATCACGACGGTAAGAGCATCCTCATAGGCGCCGTATGGCTTTTTCTCATGCTTTAGTTGATGCTCTGGGTAAAGTGGCGGCTATGCCAACATCTATTGAGGCTGGTAAAACTTTTGTTGTTATCGCGCTGCACGTTACGTGTTTTAGGCCTTCTAACCGTCAGAGCGCAAGTCCGGTAATAGGAAGTCTTTGCAATGCCTTAGTATTCAACGTCGCTGGGTCGCTTGGGGTGGGATGGTTTTGATGAACTTATTCTCTCGTTTTTGCCCAACCCTCGAGGGTGGCCCCGGAGAGGATGGGCTTGGCTCGGGGTCCAGTAGCTCAAGAATGTGTTCTAATGTTAAACAATGTTTGAGAAAAGTTTCGAACGGCACCATCGCTGCGGTCGTTAAAGTATTATGTTCTTCGGGTTTGCACCTTATGGTACGGATACTTTGACAAACGTTGTTGGCTAAGCATCCCATACTTCCTTCCCGGTTATGCCTGTTTCCTTGCTCTCCGAGCCTCCACTTGTTGTGGATGTTGATAGCGTTCTTGGTGTATTCAATCTTTCCAAAAGGGACTTCTTGTGGGCGGGACGGATTGAGGGCCCAACACATTTTAGATGCTTTTTGGAGAGGGTCGTGATCGTTGTTGGGTTACTCAAGGCTATCTCTCGTGGTGGTTAATTTATGTTTGGGGAGGTGCCCTAAGGTTTTGGCGGAGTTTGTTGCATCTGCGCCTCACACCGCTGCTCAAACCGGACAATGGGATTAGGCCTATTGCCGGGCACGATTGGAGGAGGCTGGTATCCAAGGTGGCTATGAGGGGTGTCAAGAAGGAGATGTCCAATTAGCTTGGTGATTTTCAGTTTGGGGTGGGAGTCCCTAGTGGGGCAGAGGCCGTGCTCCATAGCGCGAACAGATTCTTACATGAGTTTCATTCAGATGGGTCGTTGGCTATGCTTACTGTTGACTTCTCAAATGCCTTCAACTTGGTGGATCGGACTACCCTTTTAAATGAGGTTCGGACTCGTTGCCCGTCTATTTCCCTATGGGTAGATTTTTTATATGGTCAGTCGGCTAGGTTATATGTGGGTGACGACCATATTTGGTCCACCACTGGAGTTCAACAGGGGGACCCTTTAGGGCCTCTTCTTTTTGCCTTAGTTTTGCACCCACTTGCCCACCGGATTAGGGATTGTTGCAGACTTCTTTTCCATGCTTGGTACTTGGATGATGGTACGATTATCGGTGACACTAAAGAGGTAGCTAAAGCCTTAGATATAATCATGGCTGAGGGCCCCCACCTGGGCCTTGAACTCAACATTAAGAAAACATAAGTTTTTTGGCCCTCAGGCAATGGGGTGAAGGTACATGATGGTTTGTTTCCCTACGGGATTGGGAGGCCGACATTGGGTGTGAAACTCCTTGAGGCGTTGTTAGCCGGGATGCAGGGTTTATTAGTAGTTTGGCTGTGAAAAAGGCATCTCGTGCTGTGGAACTAATGAGTTGTCTCACAAGTCTGCGCGACCCTCAATCGAGCTCCTTTTGCTTCGCTCATGTATGGGCCGCAAAGTCGATGTTCGGTCTAAGAACGCCAACCTATGTATATAGGGAAGTTGTTTCTTTTTGACAATGGCCTTGGAAGGCAATTGAGGCCATCAGGTTTGCGGGGCCCTTTTTGGGGATTTTCAATGGAGGTTCGCATCCTTTCCGACTCGGTTTGGTGGGTTGGGTTTATGTTCTACCGAGGATGTATCTTCTTATGCTTTTGTGGCCTCGAGGCTAATCTTGGAGTTTGTAGGATCACATTCTTTGGGTGTGGTATTGATGGGGTTGACTGATTATGGGTATGCAATGGATCGCCATGCATGTCCCTTCCCGATTTCGATCTTAGCGGTTTCTCTAACAAGGACACCGCCCACCTAAAGCCCAAAATGTTTTGGCGTGGCCCTTTAGTGGAATCGTCCGGAGTTTGGGAGAGAAGTTTGATTTATCCCCGCAAAAGCGGTGTTTGAATGTCTTCGAGCTCCTCATGCTCAAGATTTCTTGACGGTTATCCCATTGAAGGGCTAGGCCAACATATGTCGGCCTCCGAGTACCGGACTATCCTTAAGTACCGGCTAATGATCCTCTGTTTCTACCGATGAACCTTGCCCACCGCCAAGGTTTTTAGATTCCATCATGAGCATGCGGTCCATTGCAAGGAGTTACCTGGGGTTTCAAATACATGCATGATTTGGTTAGAGATGTTCAGATGATGTTCTTAAACGAGCAAGTAATTTCTTTTAAAAGAGGCCCCGTGAACTTTCTCGATGATCCGCTTGAAGGGAGGTCTACTTACGCCGGTGATATACTTGTGTTTGGATGGGCTGGGGAAACATGCTTGTGTGGATCTTACCGAGTGTCCCCTCTTGTTGGGCTAAGGGACAATGGGTTTGTCATGGGACAACAAGCGTTGAAAGCGGAATCGAGCAAAGTTGCTAAACACGAAAGCTTGTTTAGAGAATCAACACATATTTACCCCTTTTGCTTTTGATACATTTGGGTTCCTAGCTTGCAATTGTGGAGTTTTTGACTAGGGTTCAACGGGTTGTGCAAAGTAATTTTATGACCCTAAGTCACAAAATTTCATTTTAGTAGAATTGGTTTTGCCATTCAAAGGGGTTCTGGCGTACGACTTGTTGCCCATTTGCCTGCCATCTTATTGTAATCCGTTATAAAAGTTTGCCTTTTAAATTTATTTTTGGCTTCGATTGAATTATATTTGCGCATATATGAGATGGTTGGTTGATACGATGGTGTATTAATATCTATTTCTAACAGAAAATGGTGCTAATACACGTTAGCAATGACGTGCCAAATGATTTTTTTTATAATGAACGCAAACGCATGCCAAAATGTTTTTTGGCAAGGCGGATAAAAATGTGCAAAATATGATTGGCACAGAAAACTGAAACCGTGCCAAATACGTTTGTCGCGGTAGATAAAAATGTCTTAGTTAATTTTTGCACAGTAAATAAAAGTTGTACCAAGTACTTATTCGGCACGGGAGATGAATTGGTACAAAATATACATTTGGCATGAGATATAAAAGTGTGACAAATGCCCATTTTAGAACGGAAGATTGTTAGCTGTGCCAAATACCTCACTAATGGCACCTTAAAGTTAAACCATCCCATGGACCGTGCCAAATACTATTTAGCACGATTTCAACACGACCAAATGTATTTGACACCCTCATATTTAGCACGGAGCTAAAACCGTGCCAAATAGCATGTGGCACGGCTTTTTGATTATTTGACACAATTTTCCACCCTCCCAAATACCGTTTTTCTTGTAGTGTTGGTAAGTTGATAGTATATGCAATGGTATTTTAGTTTTGCATTAAATTTAGGAGTATTGGAATAAGGTTGGCATAAATGTCACTATTTTCACACGTTGTTACTAATTTTGTTTACAAGTTTTGTCTTCCTATGCTGCTGAAAACCAGCTTTAATATAAGACATGGCACTAAAAGAGAAGAAGAGTTTGTTTATGAGGACCGTCTTAATCAAACTGAAAAGTAATACTCCGTATTAGAAGAAATTACAATGAAAAAAGAGTCACATGTGTGTCGTACATTGTCATCATTGACCAATCATTTGTTCCTATCTCTAAGAGTGTATTTGAGTTCAGTCCTCATTGGAATGCTAATGAAACACGCAAGTTGTGGCTGGTGATGGCATCCTAATAGAACCGAAAAGTACAAACTAAAAAGAGGCAAGTTTTGCTCAATTTACACATTTTTTTTTTTTACTTTGTACGTTTTTTGATTATGCTCCTTTATTTTGTGTTATATGTAGGAGCTGGTGTAGGGGTTACTACAACTGGCGAGAAAGTGTAACATTTGATGCTAAATTCGTTGGCGATCACATAATTTGGTTTGTGAGTTCAAGGTTCAACTATTGAGTTTAAGCTTTGGGAGTTGAAAAATAGTGTTTTAGTTTTTTTTAGTTCATTCTTATTTTAAATGTAATATGGTTGATTTGCTATTTGAAATGTGTTCTTTATTTTATGGTTAGCTGAAATGATATGTAAAAGAACTCTTTTGATGACCTATCTATACTATTTTATAAAGTGTTTAGGACTTTCTAAATAAAAAAGTCTTAGAAATTTTTAAGACAAGAACATTTATTTAATAGGAAATTAATAAGCCATTAGTTAATGTTATTCATCATATACCCACGACAATTTTCATAAATAAAAAGACGTGACATTCCTTCATACACTTCGTCGAACAACCTTCAAATATTTACGTAGTCCATTAATACATTCCAATATTTATGCAATCGGTTTGTCGGATCTTGTCGATCAGCACACATTTAAACCTCAAACCTTAATTAGTATATAAGCCAACCTAAAAACTCAAACACCAATACGAAATACACTTTCTTCTTTTTCCGAGCACCGATAAAAACACACACACAAAATTAGATAAATAATCATCTCTTGGTATTCGGTTACCTACAGTAGAAATAAATAAGTTTTGCTTCTCGGATTATAGAAATAGAATGACAACTTTTATTTGGATATAAAATAATTTGCATTCCTATTGCTTATAGTTATTTTAATTAAAAATTGTCATTCATTCGTAAAATTACTGTTAAAAAAACGTATAAATAAAAAATATTTGCTCGCTATAATTATGCACCGGATACCCATTGTCGTATTACGCGGATACCCTTCTAGTTTTAATTATATACATAAAAAAACATCTTAGTTTTAATCAGTCGAGAAAAAAATCATTTAAGTTGTTTGTTTTTTTAATTGATAACTAGCAGGGTACCCGCACGATGCGGCGGCGGGTATCACTACACCAAAATCTCTGATTGGGGACGTTGAAAATTTTTGGGTCGACAATTGTCGTGCCAAATTACATGCAGGACCCACAAGTTTTCAACAAAAGTAGCAGTCAACCAAATGTTTTTGGCACGACGCAAAAAGGCACGACAATGTCGTGCCTTTTTGTAATTATTTGTTTTTTTATAATTTAAAAACTTTATAATAAAATAGTAAAGTTAATAAATACATCCCGCTCTTTTTTTTATCCCGCCAAACACTTTGGGACGACATTGTCGTCCCAAACTGTAAATCTATTTTTTTTATTTTTTATTATTATTATTATTTTTTACTTTATAAACTAGTTTTTAATTAAATTATTTAATTTTAAAAAATTATTTTTATTTAACTTAGATAATTTTATTTAATATAGAATTAAAATTAAATAGTTTATATTTATAATTAAATACTTTAATTTAAAATTAAATACATTTATAGAATTAAAAAAAAAATATTAACGGCATTATTTTTCCCGCCATTATTTTTCCCGCAAAGTTTTCCTTATATATCCCGTCAAAACATAAATATCCACAAACACACGTAATAATAAAATGGCCGATTACACGGAAAAAGAGTGGTCACCGGTTTTATCGTCCATATATCTCTTTACTCGAGTTCTTGATACGTATGGGTGAAATTTATGATGAATATGGTTCTTATAAGAACATAGACCCGTTGATGAGAGACCGATTCGAATGGTTAAGGAAAGAGCGATTCTACAGAGTGTATTTTGACCGTGAAGTCGATTCTACATTCGGAATGGAGGAGCAAACCCACTGGAAGTCGAAGCAATGGGAGCAGTTCGTCAGCGAAGGAAGGAAAAAGATGAAGTCAAAAAGCCCGCTCGATTACACATTTGATGATGCGGAAATAGGGTAACAAATCTTGAAGCATTGTTTGAACAGTTCGTCAAGCAAAGGAAGGAAAAGATGGTGAGTTCTAGCGAGCGGAAGTAGCAGGAAAATAATTGAATTGGCGAGTTGTTTCGCTTTGATCCGCTTCGCTTTGTTGTCAAGTTGTTTCGTTTGAGTTGTTTCGTATGTCGTGTGTAGCATATGGTCTATGTCGTGTTGTGTATCATATCGTTTGAGTTGTTTCGCTTGCTTGCCGAGTTGTTTCGTTTGATCTATTTTGTTTTGTTGTCAAGTTATTTCTTTATTCATGTGTAATTTAGTATTGAAAATGGGTGTTGGAAACCATAATCTTGTTAACTTAGAACATGGTCACCATAATCCGGTATTGGAATTAGTATTGAAAAGGGTGTTTGGACACCATAATATGGTTAACTAAGAACATGACAAACTTTACAAATCCAAAGATGTGCTTTGATTTATAAAATACTTGATGATACATACTACAAGAACAACAACAACAACATCAACAACAACAACAACTACCAGAACAACAACTACATCAACAACAACAACTAAAACAACAACAACAACAACTACAACAGCAACTACAACTACAACTACAAGAACAACAACTACTATGTGAGATATAGCTTTTCACATACACATCAAACCATAACACAAAGTAGCATATAGATGGAATTCTAGAGAGAGAAAGTTAGAGGTTTAGGGAACTTAGTGAGAGAAAGTGAAAGATATTATTATGAGCTCCAACTCTACCTGGAAGGTAGAGAGTATTTATAGTCTTACATAACTCGCCACACTTTGGGTCGTGGATCGTGCATACAAGTGGGTAAAGACCGTCCGTCCTCCACGGTGTTACTTAACTAAATACTACTTAACTTAAAAGAACTACGACTACGAGCTTTAACGATTACATATACTGAGGTGACCGACTCTTTAACACACGGAATTTCTAATTCCTAACAATCTCCCCAAGGAGGTCACCTCAATCATGTACCAAAATTACATGAATACAACCGATAATACATTAACAATTGATCTTGCATTCTTGATGTAGTCCTTGCTCCTAAGCTCGTAGTCATTGATTCTTCACATTGCATGTTTGGTTACTTCAAGTGGAGGTCTTTATCGATCCACGTGATGATAAGTTTGAGCCATCTTTGAGATTATCACTATCAACAATCTCGACACATCCTTTGTGGTGTTGGTATTTTGTGATGTTGTGACTTTGGGACCGACATGCTCACATTCGGATCATGATATCTTCTCATCGTAGTAGCGGAAGCATTAGTTGATTCATGATATTGGCGCAGCAGAGCGTAAGCATGGAGTGAAAATATCGAGTCATTGATGCACCAATCATGATTTCTTTTGAGATGAATGTGTTAAGTGAGCATGCGGCTATGGATTGACCGCTTTCATTCGATCACCGAACGCCGGGCGCGTACCGCATACAACAGTTAGTTAATGAATCGCACGAAGTGTCTTTGATCACTTTCGTTGAATCGAGGTACACGCCCACGGTTCCTCGCTGATCAAGATAACATCGCCCGTGATCGTATAATTCAAGAATTTCCGACAGGTTTCGCAATGTTTCTATTTGTTCTCAAACCGAACATCTCAAAGAAGACAACACGGAGTGAGCGACAAATAATTTTAAGTTCACCGATTGATGAAAGAGATTTAAAAACAATCGTGTATTGCTCAATAGAAATTGTTTTTGCAATACAACGAAGGTTTTATTGAAAATCAATTATCAATCATAAAATACCTTTTGGTTTGAAAAATGAGTACAATCGATGTGCTAAAGAAAAGAGTTTTTAAGCACAAAGACCGGTTTTCAAAGGTATCCGTCAATCCATAACCTGAACCGTGTTTGATTCAAGAGATTGAATCGCCCCATTGTTTCTGCTTCATTGTCACATGGTTGATCTATATATAGATCTCACGCCACCTACCAGAGCTTGTTTGATGTTGGCTCGATAGCTTTCCATCTTCATTGTGAATATGTAAACACATCACTCGGATGTTCGGCAATACCACAAGGATAATGCGAGGACTCAAGATATAATCTCTTTCCACATTGTGTGAAATAGAGAGTCTTCATTGAAAGTGTCCTAATGAGATTTATTGATGATCTCGTGGCTCTAGACTCAATTTATGCATATTTGGATCCTGTGGTCGAGACTGGGAGAGGGTCTCTTCTTCAATATCAACCATCTCTAAGAGAAGGTCGATAGATAATGTCGGTTCCCGTGAGAATGAAACAAGTCCTTTTAAGAGGAACTTGAGTGGTTTGAAAGTTGAAGTGCGTGCCACCGGGTCCATGACGTCTTGTCTTCAATACCGATGTTACCATCAAGAGCATATGAATTGAACCCGGTTTCGCCTAAGGTTGAATAAATGGAGGGCTATTTGTTTTCACCCTTTTCTCATTCAATTTTTTAATTCTTCAACCCTTCAAGCTACCGAGACTTCATAGCTAGAACCTTGTTGGGTTTATTCCAAGACTAGCTCGGCCTTAGTCCGCACTCTTCCCATATCTCACAATTTTTTCTCCTTTATCATCATACCTAAGAACTTCTACACTAACTAGTGGATTGTCCCTGGTAGATTCCTCCTGCTCTGGCGGATCATGGGAACACATACCTAACCTTATCATCCTTATATCACCATACATAAAGTAGAGTTGGTCGGTCTATTTGGTATTGTTCATCCGCCATTGGAACCAATTGAAAACCATTAGAAAGTCAATTCGTGTACTTGTGATATATTATCAAAGCATTTTGTACCGAATTGTTTTTGATATTTTAGAACGAGAACTCCCCTCAACATGTGCATCAAGTATTTGAAAATGTTTTGCACACGGAGGCAAGAGAAAGAATTAACTTTGATTACCATTTTCAAAGATATCAACATCACTTCCCGCATCAATTCAAGTAGATAGAGTATTTCCGGAAGGATGAGGTTTCCATAATTGCTCCCTCAATATGTGCCTCGGGGTTTCAAGAGAGTTTTGCACATACTAGAGGGAACCCACTGATGAGATAAGTTGATCACATTTCAAATCATAGGTTTAAGATAGATGCTCCCCTCAACATGTGCATGGAAAATTGAAATCGTTTTTCACATGTGGGCGAGGATAGCATGTACATCCTTATAAAACCATTTACCGAATTATCGCTTTAAACCAATTTAAATCACACATTCTCCCCGATCACAATTATCAAATCATTTGAGATTTGTGATCTCTTATAGATATAAATTGATTTTGAAAGCTTTTAAGGGGAATTGTGACTTGATTATGAAAGTGTTTTAATCGATAAGGATCGGATTTTAAGACTTTAAACCCATTGATAAAAACATGCATGTATATCTTTTGAAAACAATTTAATGCCAAATAACTTTTTAATTTAATTGAAATCATTCTCCCCTCAATCAATGACATAGGTTGTTGATTGAGAGATAGAGATTTTGACAAATAAGTCCCGATGATTATCAAAAATAGAGACCGAGTTATTTTTCAAAGCATTTGGTTTTCAAGAGATAAATGTTTATAGAATCGAGCATGGAATTTGAAAACATGGTAAAACATGGCTCGTTCTTTCTTTTAAAAGCGGAAGTTCGCGCTCGAAATGACAATAAGCCATTTCTCTTTCTCCCAAAAATATTTTTGAATTTTTGATTTTTTTTTTTTTTTTTTTTTTTTTTTTAAATTCGAGCAACATCTAGAAGTCCGTGTCATTCTTTGAATGACAACATCAATACTAGTAGATATTATCGAATCGAGAGAAACATGACAAAAAGACAATATTTTTGAAGATTTTTCAATTTTTCAAATTTTTATGGATTTTGAAAGTTTTATATTTTTCTATTTGATTTTGAAGGTTTTATAATTTTGTATTTTGTTTTTCTAATAGATATATACAAGAGATAGATGAAGATATACCTTTACTCCTCGCCTTCCTCCTCAAGACGTTTGAGTGTTTCTCGTTGAAGGCTTTTCAAGCCAAGACGTGGAAGAATAAAATCAAAACGTTCTCTTGGAAGAGCTTTGGTGAAGATGTCACCTAATTGAAATTCTGACTCACAAAATATAGTTCCACCACACCTTTTCTACTTGTTCCACGATGAAATGATGTCGAATGTCGATATGCTTTGCTCTTGAGTGTTGAACGTTGTTGCATGAGAGAGCAATAGCACTTTATTATCACAAGATGAGGGATTTTGTTGAATTCAAAGCCATAGTCGATAATCGAGATCTCATCCATAAGATTTGAGCACAACAAGATGACATGGCTATGTATTCAGCCTCTGAGAGGAAATAGAAGTACTCATTTGCTTTTTGAAGACCGGCACAAGCTTATCACCCAAAAATCGAGCACCTCCCGACGTGCTTGACGCAGATCTTGACAACCCTCGCATGATCAAGATCTGCATAGGTCGTTAGTGACATACCGGTGTCCTTTGGTACCAAAGACCCATATTGATGGTTCCTTGAGATACCGAAGACCCGCTTAATCGCTTTCAAGGTGCTTTTTAGTAGGCTTAGCTCGTATCAGCACACATGCAAACAACGAACAAGATGTCTCGTCTACTAGTCGTGAGGTACATCGTGATCCAATCATACTACGAGATTTCGCTTGATCTACCATGATCCCCGAGTGGTCCTCATCCAAATTTTGGTTTGTTCAATCATGGTGTGTCAACAGGTCACTAGAATCAAATCCAAATTTCTTTAAAATCTCATTAGCATATTTAGATTGATTTATGAAAATGCCTCCGGACTTTGTGAAATTTGTAATCCCAAGAAAATGACATTTGTCCCATCATTGACATTTGAAATTTTGAACCCATTTCATTAGAAAACGATCACACTCATTGAGGTCGGTCGAGGCAAATATGATATCATCAACATAAATTGAACGTGAATTAAATGTTTGCTTGACTTCGCTCGTGAACAATGTTGGATCGACTACCTTTCTCGAGTCCGGTAGATAGAAGAAACTTTGATAGCGATCATACCATGCCCTTGGAGCTTGCTTTAAACCGTAAAGAGCCTTCTTCAAACGATAAACGGGTAGGATGCTCGATTCACAAAGCCTTCGGGTTACGACATAGACGACTTCTTTAAGATCTCCGCTCGTAAATGCCGCCTTTACGTCCATCCGATAGACTACCATGTTCTTACAAGATTAGCCAAAAGATTCGATTGCCTCGATTCGAGCAACAGAGCAAAAGATTCTTCAAAGTCAATACCTTCTTTTGACGATAACCTTTAGCCACTAACCTAGCCTTATTTTTCAAAACTTTACCATGCTCATCAAGCTTTACTTTGAAGATCCACTTAAGAGCAATGATCATAGCACAACTGAGTCGGTACTAATTCCTATACATCCAATCGATCAAACTCATGAATTGCATCTTGCATGGCATTGAACCAAATTGTCTTCATTCATAGCAGCTTTAACATCTTTAGGTTCGATCTTTGAGAGTACAGAGTTAAAGAAGCACCATAAGGCATCGATGCAAGTCGCTTATGAGTGGATACCTAAGAGAAGGATTTCCAATGATGTTGTCTAATGGATGATCGTGAGTCCATTTTCCGAGGTGTTCATGTGGTTGTTGTTGAGGAACCAAGTAGCTTGAGTCGACATCTCTGATGAAGATGGTTTCAAGATGATTTAGAGCAAATATTTTCAAATGAGCATCTTCGGGAGTAGCAAAGGATTAACTTCATCATTGATGCTAGAAAAGGCCCATGATGTACATTTGAAGATTGATGATTTGTTGATGAGACCGAGTGATCGCAGCAGCACGGTTCTTGACTTAATGAGATTGAGATCAAGGTTGACTTCATTCATGTGGATAGGAGCACTCTATTGATGGATTTGACATTTCATCAAGATTTGTTTCATAGTGTTTATCAAACATTGGATTGAACAATTTCCTTAAATCATCTTCGATGGAGGTACATATGGAGTCGTTGGAGAGGATTTGCACAAAGGATGAACCAAATGGGACTGTTTTGAAGTGAGGTCCAGAATCGATTGTCCAGAGCCATTTGACCGATCGACTCATCGAACGTAAGTGAATTGTTTCTATGATATTACGGGTTCTCTTGTTGTAGATTCGTAACCTTCCGTTTGGTGCATAACCAACAAAACCCAATATCTCGCTTTTGCTCTTAATTTACCTAAATCTTGATGTCATTTGTTGGATAGCACAAAGCTCCAAACACACGAAGGTAGGAGAGATCGTTTTCGTTTATGAACAAGTTCATATGGAGTTTTTTCCATGAGAGGTGTGTATAAGGGAACGATTTTGGGTGTAGCATGCAAAGCAATGGCTTCACCCATAGAAACATTGGAACCTTCAATAAATAAGCATTGTTTCATGCTTCTACCGTAGTTCGATTTCGCTCTTTCAACTACACCGCTGTTGAGGAGTTCGTGGAACACTTTGATGACCGATTCCAACACTTTCATAAAACCGAATTAAGTCTTTGTTGATGCACAGGCCATTGTCTGCTCGAACAATCGATCGTATTGTTGAGTCGAACTCAAGTCGTTTGATTAGTTTGATGATGACATCCGAGTTTCATCCTTTGTCCTCAAAAACTTTACCCAAGTAAATCTAGAGTAGTCATCAACAACGACTAAAATGTATCTCTTCCCATTAATCGTTTGCACTCTCATTGGAATCATTATACCAATGTGTACATGAAGCAAAAGCCCGATGCACTTTACCATTAAACATATCAAGATGTCGATAAGCAATATCATCTCACGCACTATATATTCTCCTCACATTTCTTTCAACTTGAAAGTCAAGTAACACATACCAAAAGGCTCCGAGACCATTTCCAAATAGTTGGAATAATACATCCTTCCCCCTTTGGTTTTGATACCTCGTAATCAAAGAAAACATAATAAATCCATAAACTTGAAATCTTGTGAGAAGAACTCAAATAGCCCAAATGAATCTCGGAGAATCAATCTACATAAACTCTCTCGACTATCTTTATCAACCCATATGTAGACAATTTGAAGTGACCACTGTTGAAGAAAACCCGATATACCAAACTTGAAACCAAGTCGAATTCCCGCATTTGTGTCTTAAGCTTGCACTTAAAGATGGAAGAACGGTGTCGAGAGTCTATGCTTCAAGCAAATCTCTAGTACTCACTACTCAAACAAAGTATGAGACATTAACACCTCTTGAGATTATCCACATCGTCATCTCGATGTGACAATCGAGTAAAACAACGTAACTCCTAATAGTGATAGTTAACCAGGTCTTCAACCATCCACCCCGACTGCTAGTAACTAGATAAACCAAGTCTTCAACTCAAATTCTTAAGCCCGAGCAAGTTATGAAATAAGAACACGCCTTTGTGAAAGGCAACTTCAATCTCAAATAAGTGATAAATGATTAACTCTGAAGTCATCAACTTGTGTCAAATGCCCAACACGTGAAAACAACATACAATCGGATGTACGTCGATCCACTGAATGAACCGGAACAAATGATTTCTCGACATTAATGCATTCTTCCTAAAGGTATACATGTAGAGACCGATCCGAAGATTCACCACAAATGTCTTGAGCTTAATGAGGTAGTCATTTTCCTTAATGTTCATGTGGTTGATTTATAGCGTGCACAATGAGAGGAACAATAATCAGAAAGATTTGGCAAAGGAATACCAAAGAGCGGATCATTATTCAATAGTGCAACTTACAATATCATGATAGTCATTATAAACGCCTTGTGAAATAACCGGAGATAAGGTTTCTTGAGAATTCCAAGAAGTACTTCTTAGATGGTGAACCAGCTTGAGTCAATAGAAAATGAGCTTTTGTCGGATGATCAACATTCGTCAAGGTTGAAAGTACTCATCAAACCTATCTTTGAAAAACAATGAATCCCAAACATTGATTCCCAATTATCCTTAGTAAGTGAAGCATTAGGCGTTGGAGGAGAGTCATCAAAATCAAAACTATGAATCCCTATGAATCCAGCTTATCCTTAGTATATTCACTCTTCATCAAAAGAATATACACTCATCATCATCAAAAATTGTCGATAACCATTCTTCAAACATCCATCATCATGTAGTATATTCACTCTTTCCCCTCAAAATTGCATCGAAGTTGCCATTTTTGATTTAGCGTTGAATAAGAGTATACACCAATGAACATAGATCCACTTGATGATTGAATGAGCGTGGACAAACATGAAGCTTGTTGATGAAGAATGTAGATGAGTATGGCCATTCATGAGAGAATTTCTCATTAGTTGAAGATAAAGCGCACAGAAGAGCGTACACTTTTCTTTTATTTGAAGAACGGGGCCTGAAGTGTTATCTGCAGACACCATAATGATGAAGTACGAGGCCTGAACTGATTTGAACAGACGTCATAGCCGAAAGAATATCAAGATTGAGTTACTTGAACCCGTGAGTTATGAGATATCAATCCATTTGTAATCCATACTTTAAGCCACCCATGTATTGAAGGATCAAGTATCTACAATCGAGGAAGGACTACCGCACTAACATTACAAGCTTGATTGCATATATATTGGTTAGTGACATTAGTATCCAAACCCTTTGGGGTTTCACGGTCAACCTTGATTTGGTCATCGAAAATGCTTTCCGGTAGGAATCCACCTAAGTCCAAAGATCCTTAAACATTCTACCCGATGGTATCCACTTATGGCAAGGTCTAGGATTGTATGGCTTATGCATAGTGGAAGACTTATCCATGTTCCTAGTTTCCAAAGATTTAGCAGTTGGTATCCATCTAGGCGAAGTTTTTGGTATGTTTTGCTTCACAACATGTTGAACCTTAGTCACGTTAGTAGTCTTAGTGGATTGTACCTTAGCATGTGAATAAGGAAAATGTTTCTTATTCGGAAAAGACTCAGAATTTCTAGTTTTCTTTTCTACATGTTTAGCATTCTTATGCACATAACTACCATTAGATGCACGCCAATCTCTAGTCTTTTGAGTGTTCCTAGGTAGTGGTTTACAACTACTAGTAGTGCCTTGAAATCTCAGAGAATTCCTCACCCTAGGTCTTGCACCTAAAATTCGTCTTTTGAATCTGTGCCTTTTCCTAGCTTTTTCTAGATAATAGTTCTTCCACAAGTCATTCATATCATATGAATTCGGGTTTTAATGCTTGGTTTTGACACGCTTTTTGAACTAATCCTAGAGGTGTTGGGAGTAAAAGTAGGCGCATGTTGAGGATTAGAGGAACTAGAAGCATGACTCTTAGGTAACACAGTGGAAGTGACCGGTTTTGACAAAACTTTTCCTCATCAACTTAGGAGGCAAACCGTGTTTTGAAACTTTTGGTCTTCGGATATAAACGCAGAGGTCGCCTAACAAATGCATCGGTTCTAATGGGATGAGAAACCGGTTTCCCAAGGTTGATGGTTTTGTAAACTTAGTGTTCACACTTTTCCCTCCGCTTTCCTAAGCTCATTCTTTAAGGCTACAATAGCGAAACTCTTATCCTCAAGTTGAGCTTTGAGTTCATCAATTTTTCTCTCAAAGAGTTTGTTTGTTCCATTGACTTAGTTCTAGCTTCTTTGATGAGTCACTAAGTTCTATGTGATGCTTTCTCAAAGACTCATTTTCCTTTAGTAATTTAGCCACATAAATTGATGATTCATTATTTCTTGTTATAATAGCATCAATGTCTTGTGTATTCATGACTAAATTACTTTTCTCATTCAAGATGTAAATATGTTTCTTCAGATTGTAAATGGTTGACTCTTTGTCTTGAAGTCGAGCTTTCAAAGTGTTAATTTCAAAAGTTCACGAAATTCAAGAAGTTCGGTTTATTACATGGTTCGTTAAGTTGAAAACTTTCTTCTTTACTCGAATCGCGATTTCAAGTGAAATGCAATATTTTTCAAGATTTGAGAATTTGTTTGAAAGTTCATCAAAAGCCTTCTTATCAATCAAATCTTTGTTTTGAAACACTTAATCTCGGACTCGACCTCGAATGTGAACATTTATGAAAGACATGTTCAAGATTATGATCAGTTTGTTTAAGTGCTTTAGCAGATGCACTATGTTGAGCGAAGAAGGGTGCCTCATTACATGACACTGCTCAATTTCGGTCCGTTATCCGCATCCACAACATGTGTAACAAGAGTCATTGGACATTGGATGTGTCAAGCTTATCAATCTCGAGCCTCAGATTCAAGGCCAACCGATCCATCATCGGTGTTTTACCCGACTCATCATTATATGTTGACTCGACATTCTCGCATTTAGCAACACCCGATTCTTTAATGATACATTACCCAACTTATCACAACTATTTCTCAACCGCACTGACACTCATTCACGTTTTCATCTTTTGTGTAACTTCCTCAATGTACTTCTCCACATTATCCATGAGTTGTATGAATGTCTCAAGGAACACGCTAATTTCCATTCCGGTGTGTTTCTTGAAAGACACTTCACCATTTCATCATCAAAATGAGGAATATTCCCCGGATAAATGGTGAAATTGATCAAGATTACTTGAAGAGTCGATTAGATTCATCATTGAGAACTTCTCTTTAGTAATTTGAAACCTCGCTTGTTCTAAGTTTAGTAGTACAGTTCTTGTCAAGGTGGGAAGATCCCGACGAAGGAGAGCATTGCTTGTTCGATCCATAGTTGTAGATAAAAGTAGTTTGAGGTCTTGATAAAGTAGTTGAAAGGGCTCAATGTTACATTCCATTAGCCTTGCATTTTGTAGCATTGATGGTGCATTTACATCTTTTAGAGTCTCGAACCCGAGATATCACATCCTCATTGATTGATTCAATCATCTTTAATCGCTCAAGGTAGCATACATTATCATTGATGTCCACAAAGATCATACAATTTAAGCACTTCAAATTACCGGTCGAGAGAATAAGACATGATGTGGTAGTATGCACGGATTTTACAAGTCTATAATTTAAACCGAGAAATAGAATCTTTCGCGGGATTTTACTAAAATCAAGACGAAACCGTGATACAATGACCAATAGAACGAGTTAAGATAATCGATGGACCCACACAATGATAGAGGATTATGTGTTAGGAGTGATGATTGTTTGAAGGATTAGTCAAGTGTTGATTGGTTGAGAATTTGATTGGTAGATGCACGTTTTACGGAGAATTTTAGGTCTAAAACTTAAAACCTCAATAACTTCCTTTCGGAGGATTTGGGCCTCGAAAAATTCGCTTCACGACATCGTGGTGAAACCTCGCAATATTCAAACTGTTCGGTCGTTTTTGATGTATTTTCACGAAAACGGAGTTACTGGATCAAAAGTTATGGCCGCTTGAAGTTTTGATGTAAAAGTCAACTTTGGTCAAACCTCTTCTTCGAAAAATCAACCAAGTCGCTATAACCCTTGAAGCAAGTCGCTAAGTACCAAGTCGCTAAGTAGCAACTCGCTAAATCACCAAATCGCTAAGCACCAAGTCGCTACACACCTAATTCGCTATACCACCAAGTCGCTAGAGTCCCAAGTCGCTAGACAAATGCAAGTCGCTAAGTAGTAACTCGCTAAGCCTCAAGTCGCTAGCAAAATTTTGGCGCAATTGCTACTCAAGTCGCTAAAGATACAAGTCGCTAAAGAGCAACTCACATGCACCAAGTCGCTACCACTGTCGCTACCGTAGTGGAGAGTCCACTACTTGTATCAGAAATCGCTAGATCTAAGTCGCTAGGTCAAAAGCAGAACTCGCTACAAATTTGTAAAGCAAGTCGCTACGAAGAAAGTAATCCGTGAGTTAAGTCGCTAGCAAGAAAAAACCACATAAACATCACTTTTCAATCCAAAAACAACCCAACCAAGATGATTCAAGCTTACCAAATGAAAACCTAAACACTTGTGATGATTCTAAACATAAAAGTACCAACAAAATTCAAACTTTAACACAAGAGTTCAACCAAATGATGCAAAAACCACTAAACTTTTTCAAACTCAAAAACCACCTAAAAACCACTATAAATCCAAAGATGTGCAAGATATGATCTAACCATGGCTCTTGATACCAATTGTGAGATATAACTTTTCACATACACATCAAACCATAACACAAAGTAGCATATAGATGGAATTCTAGAGAGAAAGTTAGAGGTTTAGGGAACTTAGTAAGAGAAAGTGAAAGATATTATTATGAGCTCCAACTCTACCTTGGAAGGTAGAGTATTTATAGTCTTACATAACTCGCCACACTTCAATGTGGATCGGGGCATACAGTGGGTAAAGACCCGTCTGTCCTCCACGGTGTTACTTAACTAAATACTACTTAACTTAAAAGAACTACGACTACGAGCTTTCTAACGATTACATATACTTGAGGTGACCGACTCTTTAACACCGGAATTTCTAATTCCTAACATACTACTACATATGAAGATTTTCCATGTCACCTAACAACTCATTAAGTAATGCATCCGATCGACATGCATGGTCGTTAGAATCCTTGCCATTTCAAGTTTGGCCTCCAAAGAACCTTACTCTTGTCTCTAGCACATGTTTTTGTGTTTCCACTAGCTTATCCTAAGATCTTTTTCATGGCAATGAGCACTCTGTTGGTGTGTAGATTGTTCTTAAGTACTCACAAATGCATCCTTCCACATAAAATATCCGCACCCATTATCTTTTCCGGGTTGTTACATAATAAGAAAATTATAAGAGATTACAACCCAATTATTTGTATATTTACATAAATAAGAAATGTATGATTGTTCACCTTGATGAGGACATGAATAATATTGTCGCCCGGATGAATATTCTCTATGCGATGTTCTTAATTTTATATTTCGCTCCACAAGAACACATAAAAGGATTAAATGGCTCCATCTCGTGTTTTGAAATTTGTGTGAAGATAAGAGGTTGTGAGGTTGAGTGGTTTGAGGATAAGATCTGGTGGCTTTTGGTGGGATAAGATCTCAAGTTTTCTTTATGTGATATATAGAGTGATCCGTAGATTTTGGTGGGAAGTTTTGGCGCTAGTATTTTGGAGGAAGTTTTGGCGCCATTATTTTGGAGGGAAGTTTGGCGCGCCATCATGTATCACGATACTATATCGATTCATCCGCTTTAACATGTTTCATGTATAACGACATCATCTTGACTCGCTCGCTTAACATTTCATTCGTTTTAATTTATATAAAAATTTATAATTAATTTTAAATCATTTTCAATCAATTTAAATATTTTTAACTAGTTTAAATAATTTTAAATTATTTAAATTCTTATAACTAATTTAAATTATTTTTAAATTATTTAAATTTTTGTTACTAATTTAAATTATTTTAATTTATTTAAACTTTTATAACTAATTTAATTAATTTTAAAATTATTAAAATTTTTATAATAAATTTAATTTATTTAGTATTAATTAAATATTCTAAACACATTTTAATATACAAAAGATAAAGAAAAAAAACAAACAAAAAGGGACGACATTTGTCGTACCCTTTTTTTGACCAAAATTTCCCTGAAAAATTAAACAAAGCGCCAAATATTTGGCAAAAAAAACAAAAAGGGACGACAATGTCGTCCCTTTTTGGTCGTCCCAATTTTATATCAATAATTAACACAGATCTGCTTCTCTTCTCTCTCAAAACTTAGTAAAAAAAACCCCACCAAACTGCACGTAAAAAACCGAAAAAAAAGCCATAAAAACCCCAAAAAATCGCTATTTTCTTCAATTCGACACCACCAAAACACTACTATCACTCGTAACCATCAATTACACACGCACCACTGTGCACAATATGTATAATTTTTGTTATTTTGTAACATTTAAAGGTTTTTTTTTTGTTAAAATTTGGTTTGTTAATTTAATTTCTTTAATTATGGTTTGATTAACTATGGTTTTATGTTGTGTTTGTGTTGGTTAGATGGTCCACCGCAGCAGCAGCTCACCACCATGAACCACCGCCGCAGCTCCACCACCACCACCTTTTGTGTTGGTAAGCGACTTTTTTTTTTATATTTTGTTAATGTATTTTGGTACGACAATGTCGTCGTAAAAAGTTTTTATTAATTAATTTGGTACGACAATGTGTTTTGGGACGACAATAGTTTGTTTAACTATGGTTTTATGTGTAGTGTTTGGGACAGCCGGGTCCGTCGGAGTGTTTGGGACAGCCGGGACCGTCGGACAGTTTGGGACAGCCGGGACCACCTCTTTTTCTCTTTCTCTTTTCTTCACTTCGTGTATTTCACCAAAATAGGTATATATATATACTTTTATTACATCGCATATAATGTATATACTTTTATTACTTTGTCGATAATGAAAATGATATGTGATATCGTAAAAAATGTCATGTGATATGTTATTAATTGTTACTTATAAACTTAAAGTGACCGTGTTAAAATGAAAATGATATGTGATATCGGAAAAAAATGTCATGTGATATGTTATTAATTGTTACTTATAAACTTAAAGTGACCGTGTTAAAATGAAAATGATATGTGATATCGGAAAAAATGTCATGTGATATGTTATTAATTGTTACTTATAAACTTAAAGTGACCGTGTTAAAATGAAATGATATGTGATATCGGAAAAATGTCATGTGATATGTTATTAATTGTTACTTATAAACTTAAAGTGACCGTGTTAAAATGAAAATGATATGTGATATCGGAAAAATGTCATGTGATATGTTATTAATTGTTACTTATAAACTTAAAGTGACCGTGTTAAAATGAAAATGATACTTTGGTTAGTAATATTGTGATTGTTAAACTTGTGTTACTGTTTTAGGATTTTAGTGATTAATTTTGGAAATTCCCTGTCCGAAGTTAATCATCCTATAGAAAACCCGTCCGAAATTAATTTATTAGAAATTAATTTCGAAAGTCTATTTAGGATCGCTTTTGAATGTTTTGTCTCATTTAGATATGGATAAGATAATCGTTTTACTATTTGAGAGAAATTGACAAGATTTCCTTTCACCCTACGAATATGTCTTTAATGCACATATTTGAGGAGTTGAGGGAAATGTCACGGATTTTTTCAAATAGTAAATCGCTTATACGCATTCATATATGAGACGACACATTCAAAGAGTGGGTTAGATTGCCTTCCATAGTTGCACTAGGTAAATGTAACAACTCATAATTACGCCTTTTCATGTTTAAATATGTATGTATATATATAAATTCATTTTTGAATATGTTTTTACAACGCAATATGACAATTGATAAGAGTTGGACCATTGTATCCAACCGTAATTCCCGTAATTTTAAATGGTCTTTTGCATTCATCGCAAGATTGTGATCCATTGGTAAACCCCATCACAAAATGCTTCATTGCCCATGTGTTCGTTGTGGTAACGCTCCAACTAAATTGGGCACGCCAAAACTCTTGAGTCACACATATCTAAATACGGGTTCGACATACTTTATACCCTTGGAAATATCACGGTGAACCACTTCCTCCACCCGTAGTACACAACACACCACAACCACCTTCACCGAACACATGGACATAGATGCATTCTTCCAAGATATTTCACGATAATGTCCCAACTCCACCATCTCAAACAACGGTTTCTCAACCGATCAAACAACGGGTCCTCAACCGGCTCAAACTAGTGATCCTAACATTACTAACAAGTACGAAGAGTTACTTGCTAGGTCCACCCAAAAGTTGTACCCAGTTGTGATATGACTACATTGGGCTTTACGCCGAGCTTTACATCAAGGTCTTACATAAAATAAGCGATGTCGGGTTTAACAAGATTCTAGCTCTTTGCAAAAGGCATGTCCCCTAGTAAAGGATTCAATTTCCACCGCCATACTATGAAATCAAGAAGACATACAAAGAAATCGGGTTAGGATACGAATCGATCCATGCTTGTATAAATGATTGTTTTTTATTTTGGGGATCAGATGAGAACAAAAGTCTCAATAATTGTCCAATCTGCAACGAGAGTAGATGGAAAAACCAAAAGACAAAGGGGAAGAAAGTTGCCAACAAGGTGTTGCGTTACTTTCCGTTAAAACCTAGACTACAACGTATGTTCAACACAAAAGACATCGCAAAGTGGATGACTTGGCATGCTACTGGACTGTCTAAGGAAAACGGTAAGATGAATCACCCGTGTGATGGTCAAGCATGGAAAAATTTTGACATAATGAAACCTGAGTTTTCTCGTGACCCTAGAAACGTCCGATTAGGGTTGGTCCGATGGTTTCAACCGTTTGGCAACACGAGTCAAGGTTATAGCATGTGGTCGGTGATATTGACAACATACAACACACCCCCGGATGTGTATGAAGAGACTTCTTTAATGTTGACGATGTTAATTCTCGCCCTAAATCAGCTGCAAAGGACATTGATTTTCTTGCAGCCTTTGATCAAAGAACTCAAAGAGTTATGGATAGGAGAGTGGACTTTAGACGCTGCTACGGGTACTCATTTCAAAATGAAAGCGGCGGTTTTATGGACTATCAATGACTTTCCAGCTCGAAGTAGTTTGTCTGGGTGGGACAAGGCTACTATGCATGCCCCACATGTAATCAGGACACTCCATCGCTTCCTGTGAAGCATAAAATCGCTTATGTTGGGGTATAGAAGATTCTTACGCGTAAGGCATCCACTGAGGAAAAAACATAAGGAATTCCATGGTAAACCCGAAACAACCATCCTCCTGAAGCTTTACCCATGAGGAAATCACGATTCAAATTAGTAAAGTCTTTAAACGTGTCTCGTGGAAGCATCCAAATACTTTAAAAATAACCCTAAACCTAATCGAGAAATCGAATTGAATTGGAGTAAGCGTTCTATCTTCTACTTAACTAGATTATTGGCCCGCTCTTCTACTAAACACAATCTCGATGTCATGCACATCGAAAAGAACGTGCTTGAGAGTGTGTGAATACCTTGTTAATGAACGACAAATCCAAAGACACGCTAAAGGCAATGAAAGACTTGAAAACTTTGGGAGTTCGAAAGGAGTTGTGGCTCGTTGATAAAGGAAACGGAAGTTCGATAAGCCTCATCCAACGTACTCTTTCACACCGTAAAATGTAAAACTTTTTGTAAATTCATCAAAGGAGTTAGACTACCCGATGGGTTTGGATCCAACTTCAAGAAAAAGTGATCACCGATGATAACAACATAACGGGCCTAAAATCTCATGATTGTCATATAATGACGGTTACTTCCTTATGGAGTTCAACGATACTTACCTAAAGACATTTCAACCCCATTAATCGAGCTCGCTTATTCTTTAAGCGATTTGTGCTCAAATTTGATGCAAAGGACATGGAGAAAGCTAAAAGCAAATGATCGAGGTTATGATTAATTTAGAGCAAATATTTCCTCCTCGCTTTTTTGACATAATGATTCATTTTGTTATACATTTACCCAAGAGGCTATTCTAGGTGGCCCTGTTTACTACAGTGGATGTATCCATTTGAAAGATATATGAAAAACAAAAATTATGTCCGAAATAAAGCCAAGCTCAAGGTTCTATAGCGAGAGGGTTATGTTGCGAAGAAGCATTAACTACATTCGCGTTATCTTAAGGATGTCGAGACGAGATTTAATCATCTTGACAGAAATGATGACGATTTGCCCGAACAACCAAATAAATTCCGTGTGTTCCAGTCCGTAGGCAAACCGTGGGTAGAGAACGCCCACTCGCTTGAATACAATGTTATGCAGCGCTTGTATGGTTTATACTTAACAACTTGATCCGAAATAGACGCAGACATCCCGTGTACAAAGAGTATGTTTTTTTTTTATATTTTGAAGAACCCTTTTTTCTTAAGTTATTTGTTTCGATGACTTATTCATTACCTTTGTGCGTTGAATTTCCTAACGATACCGTGGAAACAAGTTTTCCTCCCTAGTTCAATCACAAGGTAAACGATTAGATATATTACCTTGTAGTCCGAGTTATTGCTCATCTAAACTGCTTGTATCTCTTTCAGAGATTCGTGAAAAGAGCGTGGCAAAGACCCAAATTTTAGTCCCGAGTTACTCTCTTTGGCATGTGGACCTTCATCTAGTGCAAGTACATACCCGCATGCATAGTGAGCGTGTGAAGTTCTTGGTGCATCGCGATAAACTTCATACCACTCAAAGCGTGGAGTTTCAACACCGGGCTGATGGAGCTATGTATTATGGTCAATCGAAGAAATTCTAGAGCTCACTTATATGGGCAACCATAAGGTTGTGTTGTTCGATGTATATGGTTCGACACCAGAACCCTACTAACCCTACGCCACGCCCAGCGTTTTACATTGAACATGACATACATCGATTTTGGTGAACGGGATGCTTATAGAAATCAACAATACATTCTTGCGACACAAGCAACACAAGTCTTCTACCTTGAAGACCTCGCTAGACAACCACCTCATTGGAAGGTTGTCAAGATGTTCATCATCGGAAGATCCGCATGGGGATGTGGTAGATTCTTATCGAGATGTTATACATGGCGCAGATTCATCCGATGTTGCATTGTCTGCTGGTTTGGTTGGTTTGAGTATGCGAATTTGAGTGTAAATGATGAATCGCCAGGCGGACGCCCACGGATGTTGTTCTGCCAAGAAGATGCCGATTTTGTTACTAATGAAGATAACGCCGTTGCTCATGTCCTTGATGATGATGATGTTGACGTGTCGATGATGATGAAGTGAACCCCACTATTGTTGTTGAAGAAGTTTTATCTAGTGATGATTCCGATTATGACAATTAATTGTTTTTGAATTGTATTTTGGTTATGACAATTATTGTTTTTAAATTGTAATTTGAATGAAATTGTTACTATATGTTTATATGAATGTGTATATTAGTATTAATTGGTCCACAAAATTATGTGTTCTTTTACTTGTACTTTTACAGATGGATGCAGTACGGCCTAGATCACCTGGCGGGGATCTTCAGGTGATCCACCAAGACGACCCTCATTTACTTTGCGGCTATCGCAGTAACAAATTGTGATTTTTTATTATTATTTTTTATTTTTATATAATTTTTATTGATAAAACTGATTTTTTTACATGTATTTTCACAACTCAATAACTTATATTTGTAGGTTCAATGATCATCGGTGAGACGGCAAATCGGGCTTTAAGGAAGGCTTTTAGGGAGAATAACGGACAGCCGTTGCCTATAAGCTTTGATACCGATGATCAAGGCACCTTCTCAGCGGTTGGCACTTATGCACCGCAGTTAAATAGTCTTATTGGGGAACAAGTGAGGCCACTTCCCCTTGATTACGATTGGGAAGAAATTCCTGATTCTTATAAGGCGCATATAATGCCGGCACTACAGGTTATATTTATTGTTTATTTTATTTCTATTCTTATTGTTATTGACCGTTTAGATATGCTTGTTATATTTAAATTGTGTGTTTGTTTAAATGCGTATACTTTTTTGCAGACCTATTTCAACCTGGCACCTTGGTTGAATAATGAGAACAGATTCGTGTTGAGATAATCTTTATACGGTGGGGAAAGGGTAGGACTTGGGCTATGGTTAGAGCAGAGGACGCTATACCGAAAATACAAACACAGTGCTCAAGTCTAAATACTTTGATATTGTAACACCCCAAATTTGTTTAGCAAGGAAGCATACGTGGAGCTTATTCGGGAGCGCAAAGGTGATGTAACACCCCAAATTTGTTTAGCGGAAGCATAATTGGTGAATCATAACACAAGTAATAAAGAACGGAATACATACTCCGCTTGATTTCATAAAATAGTTTTAAAACATTGTCTTACAACATAATTTAAATAAATGGGTACATCCCATTAGATTTAGTGGTCCCAATGTAAAACATCATTTTGTGTAAAACACTTTAATACTACTACGACCATACATCCGCTTCTTGCCTTGCCTTCATGAACAAATCTTAAACACCGAGAAAATATGTTAAAAGGTCACTAAAAGTCGTGAGTTCATAGGTTTAAGTTAAAATAGTAAGCTTGGACCATCAAGCAAAGGCATATAATCATTACAACGAATATAATGATATATGTATGAATGTCTATTACGTTAGCTCTAAGTTCATGCAACCGATACTACGACGCTTTCAGATGCTAAAAGATGTCATACAATATAGGGCCCATAGCAAGTGTTTTGTCCTCAACACTTGATTCCGACATGATATACGCTTCGCCTTGGCCTAAGTATGGCCAACCGAACGGAGGAGTCACCCTCAATAGATCTATTTATAACATTCGCTTCCCAATGGGGAATTGACGGTTCATGAAAAAGGGCATTCTCTAGGGACATAAGGGCTTAGGGTAAACCACGTAATAGTAATCATGTAATAGTTTTGGTCCATAAAATGTTTTGCATATTTCTCACCCCAAAATGTATAAAACAATTTATCAAGTAAAAGTGGGGCTATGAAACTCACCTTAGCAAATGTGCAATCCAAATGTGGGATTAGTGATTGTTGTGAAACAAAGACCCACACACGCGACCTAGATAAGGAGGGCAATGTTTTAGTTCATCGCTTTTAAGTATTGCTTACTTAAAATGGTGCAATTAATATTATTCTTATATAATGGTTTTAAAATCAACCTTTAGTTTGTAAAAATAATTTAAGAGGTTTACTAGTAAGTATATGAATGTATATATACTCTTTTCATATTGACATTAGTATGGTTCTAAAATCCAAAGTTCGATTTAAAACAAATAATTAAAATGTTCCATTAGTAAGTATATAAATGTATATATACTTATTTAAGTTGACACAAAATGGTGTTGTCAAAATTATAATTTGTTTTCTAATTGTATTTAGGAAAATGCTCAAGTTAAATTTAAAGTCATCAATTTTTAATGGACTAGAAAATAATATAGTGGTATCTTATTTATTTAACAAACTTGTTCCTAATATATATAGTTTCGATGGAACGCTCACTTGACATACATTCGCTTACACATTGTCGTTAAACTGCTACGTAAACCTTATTATATGACTCACATTTTAGACACTTGATTCATTGTTTGTATGCCTTTACTCTTGTTTTACTTGTCGATATAAGTGTACATAACCAAGGTCGAAATCTCCAAATACGTGACAAATGAGTTTAGCTTTATAATTTATTCCAGATACATGACACGCTTTATTTACTTAAACAAACATTCAAAACCGCAGTGGGTGTGGCCCAATGACATGGGTACACGAATGGGGTTTCGCCCAATAGGAGTTCAAGTAATCCTTGAGGTAAAATGGGTCAGGCCCATCGTTTCATAGCACTCTTGCTACTAATCTAGTCAAAGGTACACTTGCATTGGACTTGAGGAAAATGATTAACGCAGAAAAGAAAAGGAAATGTAGTCAAGATATATTTGAGAGGTAGAGAGTTTGAGTAAACCGCCATCATCTCGAGTTACAATCGGGTCACGACTAATGTGCTCGAACACATCTTGACTACCCGACTTGACTATAACATCACGAATGAGGATTAGGCCAACAAAAAGAGGACATAAAACTAGTTTCACATCAAGATGAACACCTATCTAAACCAAGATATCAAAAATTTTGTGAAACTAAATTTCCTAGTTATTTGTTTACATGGTTCGATCGATGGTGCCATGGTCTCGAAATGGGTTCACATTCGAGCCGAACAACTTAGCACCAAGGATAACGACAAGTATATGACCAATTGTCACAAGATAAACTTGTTACAAGATGCTTGACTTACTAAGCCAAGTGCCACGCTCAAGATCAATTTCAGCTTTCAAGACCATGTTTACTAGTAGACTTTACAAATGAGTAACTTTCAAAATCTTTGGTTCCGCTTTCTCGACGTAAACAAATTTTCAAACAAGACATCCATACTTTCATTTTAGCATTGACAAATTCTTGATTATACACGGCATAAATTTTACAAGGTGAAGTTAAGACAAAGGCTCACAAGCCAAGTATGATGGTGATGGGGTCGAGACCAACTTAATGTTAACTTAACAACGATAGCAAGACTACAATGGTTGAGTACTACTCAACCCGTCCCTATCTCGACAAGAAACCAAACCCACATAATGCCAATGACATACTTAGATTCCGAGTGACATAGTTGTTTATCAAAACACAAGTATTATAACATCGAGAGTACCTAGTTACATAGTCAAATTACCAAGTTTTTATAAGACTTAACTCTCATTTTCTTGGCTCATTTACCTCGACAAAACTATTTTAACAAGAGAGTGACCAAATCAAGTTTCAAAGTGACAAGTTTATACTCATATTGCAAAGTTGTACATTCATAACTTACAAACTCAAATAAAACAAGACATCACCATTTTACACTTCATTATCAATGTTTATATTACAACGAAACTATGAGGAAGAGAAAGACCATGAACCTTATCAAGAGTGAGATGTGAAAACGTTGATGAAAGCCAAGTCGAGGACCCCACACAAATCAAACCCTTATACCGATTCCGAGCAAACCCAACAACTTCTTGATAACCTTGAGAATATTACTCTTGTGGTGTGTTTGAGATTTGATTTGTGGGTGTCTTTGGTCATTCGAGTTGCTTAAGAAGAGGTTAAGAGAGAGCTTTGACCACCTCTTTTCATCTTGAAACTTTGTTTGAAGCCAAAATAGCTTACTTCCAAAACCCAACGAATCTTGGACATAAGAGATAGATTGGTGGAAAGATTTTGCTTTCTCTTGTGATTTACTTTGATCTTCCTTGGATTCCTTCAAGGTAGCGGCGCATCAAGAGTGATTTGGGAAGCAAAGTTTTTCATGGATTTGAGTATGAGAGAGATGAATATGTTGGATGAAGGTGTTGGTTTATCTCCTTTTAGAAAGATTCGGCCTAGGTGGGATAGCAAGGCTAGGGGAGGAAGAAGAATATCTTGAAAATCTCTTCCCTGGTTCTGTGTTTGGTTTTTGTCGTGAGTGAGAGGAGAGGACAAGAGTTATCTTCACAAATTTTAATAAGTGTTTTTCTTTTTATAACATTTGTATAAGTATATATGTATTATGGTGTTACTTGTGAAATACATGTATATACATTATACTTTGGCCTCAATTGTATTTGAGTTTCATACAAGTTATTGTTTAAGTGATAGTATGTTCATTATTTTTGTGTCCCGCGAAATTGTATTGTGACCAAAGTATCATTGTTTGACAACTTTTTATCCGTGGTATTTTATTGTTACGTGTCCAAATATTTTATCTTTGTAATATTCCAAGTCGCGGCATTGGTTAATTGTTTTAGCGAGTCCTTATCATAGTGTCGGACGCTGCAAAGGTCGGGCCACCGGGGAAAACGAGATACCCTCTCGCCTTATAATTTAAATCATAAGACAAAATAAAATATTCATAAAATGATATGAATGCAAAAGTGATGCGCTTATTCATCAGATGCGAGTTAACTACTCAAATGATCGTGCAAAGCTTATGTATGCTTAATGACTTAGGCTTAGTAATAATAAATTACTAATTATCGCTAAATTTTAGTGAAAATTTACCGTGTGTCACATCCTCCCCGCTTGGAAGAGAAAACCGCCCTCGGTTTTCGCTAGGATTACTTGGTGAAGTAGAGAAAAGGTGTGGGTATTTGCGCTGAATTGGTCTTCACGCCCCACGTATTCGGACCTCTTTCGAGAGTTCCAACGGACTTTGACGATCGGGATGCGGCTTTGCTTAAGCCGCTTGATTTCTATCCATAATTTCAATGGGTTCCTCGACAAAATTCAATCTTTCGTCAACTTGGATTTCTTCCAAAGGAATGGCAAGAGTTTCGCCGGAAAGGCATTTTTTTGTTGCACACGTGAAACACGCAGCACAGAAATGAGTTCTTGTGGTAATTCAAGGCGGTATGCTACCGGTCCGATTCTCGCAAGAATTTTGAAAGGTCCAATATAACGAGGATTTAACTTTCCACGCTTTCCGAACGGATCACGCCTTCCATGGCGCAACTTTGAGCATAACTTTATCTCCCACTGGAACTCAAGTGGTTTCCTCCTTTATCCGCGTAACTCTTTTGACGGTCACGAGTCGCTTGTAGTCGGCTTTTGATTTGTACAATCTTCTCAAGAGTTTCTTGGATTAACTCCGACCAAGAAGTTGACTTTCTCCAACTTCGCCCAAAGACACGTGTGATCTACATTTTCACCACAGAGTGCTTCATATGGTGCGGCTTTGATACTTGTGTGATAGTCGTTATTGTAAGAAAACTCGCTAATGGCAAGTGTTTATCCCACCATTTCCAAAGTCTATCACACATGCTCTTAGCATATCCTCTAGTGTTTGGATTGTTCTCTCGCCTCGTCCATCGCTTGAGGATGGTAAGCGGTGCTCATGTCGAGGTTAGACCCTAAAGCATCTTGAAGTGATTTTAAGTTTGAGGTGAAACGGCTATCTCGTCTCGAAATGATGGAAATTGGTACACCATGGCGCATGATGATTTCCTTCGTGTATAGTTGTGCAAGTTTTTCCATTCCATCACTTTCTTTCATCGGTAGGAAATGTGTCGACTTGGTGAGACGGTCAACTATTACCCAAATAGTGTCGTAGCCTTTAGAGGTTTTAGGTAACTTAGTGATAAAGTCCATTGTTATACGTTCCCATTTCCACTGGGATTTCGGGTTGTACTAGTAGGCTCGAGGGTCTCGATGTTCACTTTAACCTTTGAACAAGTTAAACATCGGCCGACATATGTTGCAATGTCGGCTTTCATGTTAGGCCACCAAGACAATTTCTTCAAATCAAGGTACATTTTGTCGGATCCCGGTGGATGGAGTATTTAGACTGTGGGATTCATGCATAATAATGTCGCGAATTCCTCCGTAGAGTGGTATCCAACTTCGCTCTTTGAAACACAAAGTTCCATCCGACCTTTCACGAATCCATTTTCACTTTCGCATTCCGTAAAGGTTCTCATTCGGACGATTTTCCTCTTTGAGTGCTTCCAATCGAGCCTCAAGAATCTTGGTTGGAAGAGGTGAACTAATTGTCATACCCAAGGATCCGACTCTAAGAGGTTTTGGTCGCTCTTTCCCATCGAGAGCATCGCCACTACATTCGCTTACCCGGATGGTAACGAATCTCGCAATCATAATCACCGAGTAATTCCAACCATCTGCTACTGCCTCATGTTCAGCTCTTTTCGATCCAAAATGTGTTGTAGACTTTTGTGATCGGTGTATACGACACACTTTGTGCCATACAAGTAGTGTCTCCAAATTCGAAAAGCGAACACAACCGATCCTAACTCCAAATCGTGTGTTGTGTAGTTCTTCTCATGAGTCTTCAATTGGCGAGGCGATGCTATCACTTTCTCTCTCTTTGCATTAGCACCGCCCGAGCCCCTTATGTGAAGCGTCGCAATAAACAACAAAGTCTTCACTACCTTCGTGTAAGGCCGTAACAGTGCACTACACAACTTTTCTTTAAGGAGTTGAAAAGCTTCTTCTTCTTTTTCTCCCACCAAACTTGGCGTTTTTCGGTTAGCTTGGTTAAAGATTTGGCAATCTTTGAGAAACCTTCAATAAATCTCTTCGTAGTATCCAATGAGTCCTAAGAATTGGCGATTTCAAGAGGAGTTGTGGGTGTCGCCCAATCCTTTATTGACTCGATCTTAGCGGGATCTACATGTATGCCCCGACCGTCGATTACATGACCTAAGAATTGCACAATGGGTATCCAAAACTCACACTTCGAGAATTTCGCATACGCTTCTTCCTTCTTCAACAATTCCAAGATCAATCTAAGATGCTCTTCGTGTTCTTTTCACATTCTTGGAATAAATTAGGATATCGCCAATGAATACGATCACAAATTTATCCAAGTAGGGTTTACACACTCGGTTCATGAGGTCCATGAACACACCGGCGCGTTGGTTAACCCAAAAGGCATGACTTGGAACTCAGAATGTCCATAACGAGTTCAAGGCGGTTTTGGGAATATCTTCTTCTCGAACTCTTAGTTGATGGTATCCGACCTTAAGTCGATTTTTGAATAAACACTTGAACCTTCAAGTTGATCGAATAAGTCATCGATTCTCGGGAGTGGGTAACGGTTCTTAATGGTTAGTTTATTCAACTCACGATAGTCGATGCACATCCCAAGGTTCCGCTTTCTTCTTGACGATCAGACCGGTGCTCCCCATGGTGATGAGCTTGGTCTAATGAACCCTTTTTCCGCAAGTTCCGGACAACCGGTTTGATAACTCCCAAGTTCCGTTGAGCTAATCGATAAGGTGCTTTGCCACCGGTGCGGCACCGTGCACTAAATCGATCCAAATTCAACCCGTCGGATCGGCGGAGTCCCGGCAAGTCTTCGGAAAGACTTCGTGGAATTCTTTACTATCGGCACGCCCTCCGACGCTTTTTCTTCCCTTCTTTTTCGTCCTTTCCGGTGACTTGTGCTAGGAAGATATGACATCCTTCCTCGATACACCTTAACACCTTGGTACAGAAATGACATGCGCCTTGAAGCGTTTCTTCCGCTACTGCCTCCTTCTATTGTTAGGACTTCATCTCCATAGGGTATTCGAACGAGTTTCTCGTCACAAATGATGGCAAAGATGATATTTTGCTAACCAATCCATTCCGACAATGACATCGAAACTACCCAATGCTACCGGTATCAAGTCGATATTGAATGGGTGGTTTAACAAAGTTAAGGTGCAACCTCTTATGATGGTATCTACCCTTTCTATGTTACCGTTAGCTAGTTCCACGTTGTATGCATTTCCTAATGCGGTTGGGGCAATATCGAGTAGTGGACTAAATGTATTAGAAACAAAACTCCTATCGCCCCGTATCAAACAATATGGATGCATAACGGTTATTTATAAGGAACGCACCGCCACAACATTCGGTCTTCCCGAGCTTCCACTTTGGTTACAAAGATAGACTCTCCCACGAGCTCCTTCTCCATTTCCCGATTACTGCTTGTCCAACATTTCAATCCCGCCATTCCCATGGCTTCCTCGGATTTCTGCTTCCTTGATTTCCTCCATGGCCTTGGTTTCGGTCTTTCGGCATTCATTCTTATAATGCCCTTTTCACCACAACCAAAGCAAGTTATATTAGCTGGGTCCCGAGTGAGTCGTTTGAACTGCCGCCAATGATTTGGACCCGCAGCCTCGGTTAAGTGTCCGATCTTTCGACAATTACGGACTTGATCAGACATCGCCTTGTGATGCAAAGGTGCATCGATTACACAATGGTGCAGCCCCGAGTACGGTTTTCTTTCCCCAACATTCATCGCATAAGCTCTAGCAACATTTTGCCTCTTGTTTTGATTGTTGCGGTTGTTCCTACCGTTGTTGCCACGGTATTCATAGTTGTTGTAACCTTGAGAATGGTCATCCCATTTCCTCTTATTGTCAACCACTTTGTCCATGGAATCCTCAATCACTTGGTCCATGAGTTTGTTGGCTACTTCGATGGTTTCATGAAGATCGCACCTTTAGAAGTGGTTACATTGCCCTTGATAGGTTGGGCAGCCTCCGATGTATCTCTCCAACAATCGGGTCTCTGGGAACCATTTCAGACACAATAAGGCTAGTTCTTGAAATCGCCGATTATAAGCGTACCATATTGGTGCCTTGAACCTTGAGGTTCCAAAACTCATGTTCGAGCTTGATCTCATTACGAGGACAAGATTCAAGTACCATTTCCTTGAAGTTCTCCCATGGCATGGCATAGGCAACATCGATACTAGCGGATTTTAGAAATTGTTCCACTGTGTCAAAGCAAGATCCGTGAAAGTGAATGATGCATACTTAACCTTAGACTCTTCTTCACAATTGCGATTCGAACACGCCTCGAGCTTTTCGATCCATCTAGTCGACCGACACCTCCTTCTTCGGTTCCACTAAAGCTTCCACCATGGTTTTACGAAAGTCTTGATAAGTACAAGTGCGGTTGTGAGTGGGTGGTCTTGAAGTTCCAAAGATTAGTAGACGAGTGATTTGTTGCAGCCCAAAGCGGCGCCACCCGCTCATTGACTAGTTGGTCGATCATGGCTTGATTCATGATAGGTTGGATTGGAGTAGCCCTAGCAGGAGTAGTGGCTTCAGCAATCGATCGTGTGTGACTGCTTGGAATAGCAAGATTTGCAGCCTTGGTCATGAGTGACTCACCGAATAGGAGCATTGGAGCTCCACCGTGGTTGGTACGTTTCGATCTTCGCTTTGGCGGCATTTCAAAGAAGAAAGGTGATAAGATATATGACCTTTAATCAAGGTAAGTGCCACGTAATAGTGTGGTTATCGAGATAGATCATATGTGCAATCTATAAAAGTAAAGACAATTGGATAGGAAAATAAGTTTGACATAGATAGAATTTCGTTACAAGGTTCCTACGGTACATGATGAGATACTAGTCGAGTACAACCGAAATACAACGGAAATACAAAGGAAATACAATGGAAATACAATCAAATACGAGGATAATAACTAACACTAATCGTTATAGTTCGCTTTAGTGTAATACATCATGCAATGGGATCTAAGGATGTCCACGCCTGCACGAGTAGTCGCCGATGGTAGCAACTAACTCTCCAGTATCCTCCAAACTCGCGATACGCCTCATCCGAGATGCTAACATAGACTCTAAACCAAGAGTCCTCCGCCATCCTCTCTCGACAAGATCTCTAGCAATCCACCGGACGCCTCTAGCTCCTCTAGTCGTCCGTGTATCCGAGCCTCGACCTCTACCCAAGGCTCGACCGTCCAACTCTCTCGACGCCCTCAACCCGAGTCTCAACCCTAAAACCCAGTCGCATCCTCTCGTGTCTCTCGAGCCCCACGCCTCATACAATATATCAAGAACTCGGTCTAAACCTCAACACGCCGCCGCAAGCTTGCAAGCGTGTTGGATCGATCCTCTAGTCGATCGAATGGACTCTAGCAGAGTCTCCCGAGAGTCCAACCGATAAATATCCTCTCAATGAGGGTCGGATCACCATCCGGAGATCCCGATAGTCCGGCTCGGTCTCGTGCCTCAACCGTGCGCTTCCTCAATGGTCTCAAGTCGTTTAGTGGTGCGCCAAGGCGCCCATGTCCGCCGCAGATGGTACAAACGGGTGATGACGGACTATAGCTCGGACTAGTGATATGTGGTACCGAATCGATCAAGCAATCAATATCTCTCCAATCAACCTCACTACTCTCCTCCCGATCGTGGAGAAAAGCGGCTCTCGCCCTAATCCAAATGGTGCATCAATATCCATGTCATCGCCAATCTCTCGAGCCATCCGGAGCTCGCCCTAACTCCTCAGATACTGGACAATCTCCGCACTATGTACTCATATCCGCCGCTATGCTAACATGTCCAGGACACTCGCCCAGATAGGCTCGTAGTTCCTCCTCAGATCCTCTTCCGGATCTTCTTCCGGTCTTCCTCCGAGTAGGAATCAGAGATCTCCGAGTCTCGGCGAGGTGGCGACTCAGTGGGTGATGGTGTCAATGACTCAAGTAGTAGAAGGACCCATGTGGCGCGCTGGTCATCCGAGAAGCTAGTGCAGCACATATGAATACCGCCTCGATATCCGTGTACTCACAATCATGCGGGTTTTGCCGCGCACAACAAAGCCGATGGAGTGGTGGTGAGGGTAGGTATAGTGGAGTAGGTGCAATAGCCGGCCGGATCGCTAGTGTGGCTCGTACGTATGGATCGCTGGCTAAGTGTGCAAGTCGGCGGATGGTCGGTGAGTGAGCTAGTAGGATGTCCTCCCGAACATCGCGAGGAAAGGTCGGTGAAGGCATAGTCTGTGACAAGACGGGCATATGTGTAAGTATGTGGAAAAATATGCTCATGATGAATATGAAATAGTGCATAAGTAAATAGGAAATAAAACATGTAATCCTATTAAATGAATTTTAAGTAAAATGGCAAGTAAGGCAAGCAAGCAATCGGCGGTCGTAGTATGATGTTTTGGTGAAAAGTAGTTATAGTTTAGGGTTTATATGTACCTAGTTCTCTATAACTTAGGCTCGATGCCAATCAGTAACACCCCAAATTTGTTTAGCGGAAGCATACGTGTTATTCGGGAGCGTTACTTAATTGGTGAATCATAACACAAGTAATAAAGAACGGAATACATACTCCGCTTGATTTCATAAAATAGTTTTAAAACATTGTCTTACAACATAATTTAAATAAATGGGTACATCCCATTAGATTTAGTGGTCCCAATGTAAAACATCATTTTGTGTAAAACACTTCTTTAATACTACTACGACCATACATCCGCTTCTTGCCTTGCCTTCATGAACAAATCTTAAACACCGAGAAAATATGTTAAAAGGTCGCCTAAAAGTCGGTGAGTTCATAGGTTTAAGTTAAAATAGTAAGCTTGGACCATCAAGCAAAGGCATATAATCATTACAACGAATATAATGATATATGTATGAATGTCTATTACGTTAGCTCTAAGTTCATGCAACCGATACTACGACAGTTTCAGATGCTAAAAGATGTCATACAATATAGGGCCCATAGCAAGTGTTTTGTCCTCAACACTTGATTCGACATGGTATACGTTTCGCCTTGGCCTAAGTATGGCCAACCGAACGGAGGAGTCACCCTCAATAGATCTATTTATAACATTCGCTTCCCAATGGGGAATTGACGGTTCATGAAAAGGGCATTCTCTAGGGACATAAGGGCTTAGGCTAAACCACGTAATAGTAATCATGTAATAGTTTTGGTCCATAAAATGTTTTGCATATTTCTCACCCCAAAATGTATAAAACAATTTATCAAGTAAAAAGGGCTATGAAACTCACCTTAGCAAATGTGCAATCCAAATGTGGGATTAGTGATTGTTGTGAAGTGGCACCGACACGCGACCTAGATAAGGAGGGCAATGTTTTAGTTCATCGTTTTAAGTATTGCTTACTTAAATGGTGCAATTAATATTATTCTTATATAATGGTTTTAAAATCAACCTTTAGTTTGTAAAAATAATTTAAGAGGTTTACTAGTAAGTATATGAATGTATATATACTTTTCATATTGACATTAGTATGGTTTTAAAATCCAAAGTTTGATTTAAAACAAATAATTAAAATGTTCCATTAGTAAGTATATAAATGTATATATACTTATTTAAGTTGACACAAAATGGTGTTGTCAAAATTATAATTTATTTTCTAATTGTATTTAGGAAAATGCTCAAGTTAAATTTAAAGTCATCAATTTTAATGGACTAGAAAATAATATAGTGGTATCTTATTTATTTAACAAACTTGTTCCTAATATATATAGTTTCGATGGAACGTTCACTTGACATACATTCGTTTACACATTGTCGTTAAACTGCTACGTAAACCTTATTATATGACTCACATTTTTAGACACTTGATTCATTGTTTGTATGCCTTTACTCTTGTTTTACTTGTCGATATAAGTGTACATAACCAAGGTCGAAATCTCCAAATACGTGACAAATGAGTTTAGCTTTATAATTTATTCCGGTATACATGACACGCTTTATTTACTTAAACAAACATTCAAAACCGCAGTGGGTCGTGGCAGGCCCAATGACATGGGTACACGAATGGGTTTGGCCCAATAGAGTTCAAGTATCCTTGAGGTAAAATGGGTGTGGCCCATTTTGGTTAGCGCTTGCTACTAATCTAGTCAAAAGGTACACTTGCATTAGACTTGAGGAAATGATTAACGCAGAAAAGAAAAGGAAATGTAGTCAAGATATATTTGAGAGGTAGAGAGTTTGAGTAAACCGCCATCATCTCGAGTTACAATCGGTCACGACTAATGTGCTCGAACACATCTTGACTACCCGTCTTGACTATAACATCACGAATGAGGATTAGGCCAACAAAAAGAGGACATAAAACTAGTTTCACATCAAGATGAACACCTATCTAAACCAAGACATCAAATTTTTTTTGAAACTAAATTTCCTAGTTATTTGTTTACATGCTCGACTGATGGGTGCCATGGGTCTCGAAATGGGTTCACATTCGAGCCGAACAACTTAGCACCAAGGATAACGACAAGTATATGACCAATTGTCACAAGATAAACTTGTTACAAGATGCTTGACTTACTAAGCCAAGTGCCACGCTCAAGATCAAATTTCCGCTTCAAGACCATGTTTACTAGTAGACTTTACAAATGAGTAACTTTCAAAATCTTTGGTTCCGCTTTCTATGTAAACAAATTTTCAAACAAGACATCCATACTTTCATTTTAGCATTGACAAATTCTTGATTATACACGGCATAAATTTTACAAGGTGAAGTTAAGACAAAGGCTTTCAAGCCGAGTATGATGGCGATGGGGTTGAGACCAATCATGTTAACTTAACACGATAGAACTACAATGGTTGAGTACTACTCAATCCGGTCCCTATCTCGACAGTAAACCAAACCCACATAATGTCAATGACATACTTAGATTCCGGAGTGACATAGTTGTTTATCAAAACACAAGTACTATAACATCGAGAGTACCTAGTTACATAGTCAAATTACTAAGTTTTTATAAGACTTAACTCTCATTTTCTTGGCTCATTTACTCGACAGAAAATCATTTTAACAATAGAGTGACCAAATCAAGTTTCAAAGTGACAAGTTTATACTCATATTGCAAAGTTGTACATTCATAACTTACAAACTCAAATAAAAACAAGACATCACAAATTAACACTTCATTATCAATGTTTATATTACAACGAAACTATGAGGAAGAGAAAGACCATGAACCTTATCAAGAGTGAGATGTGAAAACGTTGATGAAGCCAAGTCGAGGGACCCCACACAAATCAAACCCTTATACCGATTCCGAGCAAACCCAACAACTTCTTGATAACCTTGAGAATATTACTCTTGTGGTGTGTTTGAGATTTGATTTGTGGGTGCCTTTGGTCACTCGAGTTGCTTAAGAAGAGGTTAAGAGAGGAGCCTTTGACCACCTCTTTTCATCTTGAAGCTTTGTTTGAAGCCAAAAATAGCTTACTTCCAAAACCCAACGAATCTTGGACATAAGAGATAGATTGGTGGAAAGATTTTGCTTTCTCTTGTGATTTACTTTGATCTTTCTTGGATTCCTTCAAGGTAGTGGCGCATCAAAGGGAGATTTGGGAAGCAAAGTTTTACATGGATTTGAGTATGAGAGAGATGGGTTTGTTGGATGAAGGTGTTGATTTATCTCCATTTAGAAAGATTCGGCCTTTGAGGATAGCAAGGCTAGAGGAGGAAGAAGAATATCTTGATATCTCTTCCTTGGTCTGTGTTTGGTTTTTGTCGTGAGTGAGAGGAGAGGACAAGAGTCATCTTCACAATTTTTAATAAGTGTTTTTCTTTTATAACTTTTGTATAAGTATATATGTATTATGGTGTTACTTGTGAAATACATGTATATACATTATACTTTGGCCTCAATTGTATTTGAGTTTCATACAAGTTATTGTTTAAGTGATAGTATGTTTATTATTTTTGTGTCCCGCGAAATTGTATTGTGACCAAAGCATCATTGTTTGACAACTTTTTATCCGTGGTATTTTATTGTTACGTGTCTGGAATATTTTATTTTTGTAATATTCCAAGTCGCGGGCATTGGTTAATTGTTTTAGCGAGTCCTTATCATAGTGTTTCAGACGCTGCAAAGGTCGGTCACCGGGGAAAACGAGATACCTCTCGCCTTATAATTTAAATCATAAGACAAAATAAAATATTCATAAAATGATATGAATGCAAAAGTGATGAAATTTCATCAGATGCGAGTTAACTACTCAAATGATCGTGCAAAGCTTATGTATGCTTAATGACTTAGGCTTAGTAATAATAAATTACTAATCATCGCTAAATTTTAGTGAAAATTTACCGTGTGTCATCACACGTGGGCATGTTGCTCAAGATTACGCTACTAGGAGCATATATGAGGCGATGAGGGAAACCAAGGCTGCAAGAACGAGCTCGTCAGCCGAGGCGTAGCCGCCGCGGCTAGGCAAGAGGCTTCGCTGCTAGGAACATGTTGCCGTGCCGAATCCATGATTGGGACATTTAGATCTTACCTTCAAGAGTTTTCACCAACTACAACTCACAAGGTAACCCATTTTCACCTCCCTTTCCCTCGGTACCCATTCCCGGCCCTTTTCCCCTCCCTACCCTTATGGTTTCCAAGCTTCCAATAATGCATTTGCGGTTGTTATCGCCCACCTTCCCAACTCTATCACGTGCCGGGTACTAGTTCGAACTATGCAATGCCGCCACCAGACCTTAACCGGTACAACTCACAAAATAATCCTCATTTGGGCCAAAATGATCATGTTGATAATAATGATTTGAATAATAATGATGATAATAGTGGGGATAATAATGAGGCGGGCGGTGAGTTGGGTGACGAGTTGGGCAGCGATTCGGGCGGCGAGTTCTTTGATGAGTAGGCGGGAAGTTAGTTTGTGAATAGTATAGTTTAAGAGTAGTTTACTTTGTATCGTATTTGTTGAATGGTATCGTGGAATTGTGGAATGTTATTCGATCCGTTTAGTAATTTGGTATTGTATCATATTGTCGAATTGGTATTGTGGATTGTGATTGATTACAAGTTGTATTTGTTGTGGTAGATTTTTTCCGGAAAAAATCTGGAAAACCTGCATTTGCTGCATTTTTTTGCCCACCCAGGAAAATTAGGGACGACATTGTCGTCCATAATAACACACACATGTCGTGCCATTCTGCACCACAAGGCCACGTGTTTTTCCACGTGTTATTACAATTTGGCACGACATTGTTGTGCCTTTTTGTAATTAAATTAACGTTTTTCCGTTATTTTAAAAAGATTTTAAAAAAAATGGTACGACAATGTCGTACCATTTTGCAAAAGTTTGTCGTGCCAAAGAGGATTTTCAGGTTGAATTGCATTTGGGCCCCACAACTTCTGTCGTGCCAAAATATAAAGAATGTGTCGTGCCAAATTTTTTTGGGTCAACACAAAAGGGTCTACCAAAAAGGCACGACATGTCGTGCCTTTTTTCTTTGGGTCGACATTGTTTGCATTTTTGGGACGAGAAGTCGTGCCAAAATACACTTTTTTCAGCGAACAAATGTTATTTTATTTAGTACAGTTGTTTGAACTTTTCAAACTTAAATGCATTATGTTTTGATCTTATAATGTAGGGCCTATTTGGTAGGCTAATATTTGGAGCTTTTTTGGAGCTGTAAGCTTTTTGTTACAAAAATAATTTCTTTCAAAACAAGTAGCTCTGTTTGGATACATCAACTCAGTTTTTATTTTAAACAAGTAGCTCCAAAATGAAAAGCTTATTCATGAAGCTTTTAAAATATTTCAGTTGTTAAAACATAAAATTATCATAACAAATTTTATAATTACCGTGAATGACTAATTTACCAAACATTTTATTGAAAAAGATACGACTTGTAGCTCATGTTATATTATGATGCTTGGGTTCTGACTTCCTTCTGATTAACATTTACAAAGATGCGTTTACAATTAGTTTTGCCAAACATACCAGAAGACGAGTTGTTTGAACTTTTCAAGCGATATTTCACAATATTTCATTTGTATATTAAATGCCTTTCAAAACGTAATGCTTATCTCATCTTAAATGACTTTGTATATTACAATTAGAATACTTTCCATCAATATTTTTTTATATAATTTTTTCAACATTTCACATGTTGACTATTCCACAAAACGTAATACAGTTATCTCATCTTAAATGCCTTTGTATATTACAATTGAAAGGAATTTATTATGTTGCAAAAAATATATGGGCTTTGAGTTGATAATGCATTGAGTTCATATGATGCGTTGACTAATTGACCACTTACACTATTCCACTTTTCCACTTTTTCAACATTTGACTAATTGACCATTTTTCCATTTAATGTAGTATATAGATATAGATAAGTTTTATTTTATCCCATCCTTGTTAATTGGTCACCATTAATCCCATTCTAATTTTGTACCCGCGCCTAGCGGCAGCTGTTTCTAGCGTCAGATAATTAATGATTTGTGATATTGTGGTGAGTGTTTTGTGTAGCGTTTAAAATAGAACGTGAACCGATGAAAATGAAATTGCAAACGGTTGTACTATACGATAATTAAAGTCTAGACAAAATTTTAACATCTATCAAACAACATATAAAATCATTTAATGAAAATGAAAGTAAACATTACATCGGTTATGGGATAAAACTAACAACACACGCTACTTGTCGGCGTAAAACTAACAAGGATGGGATTAATGGTGACCAAAATTAGCGTGAATATGATTAGGCCAAAATAAAATAAAATTGGCTAATTTTATTATTTTGTAAAGATTTTGGCACATTTATTTCATCTTTTCTTGAAATGAAGCGATTTAAATTTATTGAAAGTTAAATGTGCACTAACGGGCACATATTTTCACATAATTGTAAAACATTATAATCGTTTTGAAGAAAAACTTATAGATATTATATTTATATAGCGACGGATCGTTTTGTGTTAAAAAGTTTATAGGTTCTAAGCGAAAAATAATAAAAGTTTGAAGATTTGGGGATTAAACATAACGTTTTGAAACCCGGTTTGACCGGGTGGTTCAACCAGTTGAACCGCTCCGTCAAAAAACGGTCGATTTAAACCGAGTCAATATGACGAGTTGGGTCAAAACGGGTCAAATTAAACAGGTCAACCCACCGGGTTTGAAGCGTCATGGGTCAACCCGTTTTCGATATGTGTTAATAGTTTCAAATTTTACTTTTACTTTTGGTTTTCCTTTATATATATATAGCGAGGTACTGCACAAGCGGCGGCAAGAGACTCAATGACGATTAAGGAGAAATAGATCTCGATGAGACTGATTCAGGTTTGTATCGGTTTTAACGGTCTCTCTAGTTCGTTTCGGATGATCGTTATTGGTTAGCGAACCGATGGCGACACCGGTTTCGGTTGAACCCGTTGGTCCGGTCCGATTTTTAAAACTATATGACTATCAATCATAAACTTGTATGAAGCTTTGTGTGTTTTATTAATTTGTATAATGTGTATAATAACATGTACTTTTCATTTTAGGGTGTTTTAAAAATAACATTAATTAGTTTGTTTAATTATTTTATATTTAGAATTATGTTGTAAATTGTTTAAATTGTACATTGTGAAAATTTTATTGTACTTTTTAATAAGGGTGTTTTAATTGGTTGTTTTAATTTGGTAGATATGCTTTTAATTGGTTGTACAATGTGAATAAATTATTGATTTTTAAGTAATGAGGTGTTTTAATAAGTATTAATTCACAAATATATTTATCTCTCATTCGACCATTAAACTTTTTCACTTTTCCACTTTTTCACTTTGACTGTTTTTTCATTTTATGTAGTATAGATATAGATATAGATAAGTAATATTTTCTTAAATTTTAATTTTGGAAATCTTAAACTCATAAATAGGATTAGTACAGATGATACATAATTAAAAAGTTTAGAGAAAACACGGGAATGTATAAAAGATAAAGATATGCTATTCCAGCAAAAATAAAAATACTTATATGCGCAACGTTGAATCAAATAATGAAGGGTCCGGATAAAACCCTAACGTTTCCAGCCTTTACACAACAAGAATCTGTAAACCCTCGTTTTTCTTTTCTAATTTAGAGCGATAAGTAATGAATGTTTTTTAGTTATTAAACCTGTTTTTTTCATTTCATATTATGTTTGTATAGAATTCGATGGAGGGAGGTTTGGCTCTTACAAAGGAAGCAATTATGGCTCTAAACAATCATTCAGTCACTTTTGAGCATGCCCGCTCTTTGTTTCATGGTACCCTGCCAATGTCTTTGTTTTCTTATTGATATTATACTATCTTCTTGTGCAAGTTTTATCGAGTTTTGTATGCAGTTGACTTGCCGACTTTTAAAGCAAAGCTACTGGAGTTTAACATCCTTGTTTGGAATGAGCCTAATGGGAATCGAGTAAGGATTCATGGGGGTGATCATGGAATAATTGTTGCCATCAATAAACTACGATATCGTAGTTATGGCGTGAAAGGCACTGAGACGTTTTCTGATGTTCAAAATATGATTGAGGATGATCTTTCTCTGACTCCTGGAAATTACGAACTAACCTACGAGGATCCAAAAACATTAAACTGGAATGTGCTCAAGACAGATCTTGATTGGCACCATGCGGTTCGGGGTTCCGAGGCGGGATTTGTGCGTTTGAACTTGGAGTCCAAAGATAAACACATTGCTATTTATAAGGCTGCTTATGATGATGACTATGACCCTGAGTTTGCTGATGGGTTTGTTGGTGAGTATGCTGATGAGTATGATGGTGTGTATGCTGGTGAGTATGCTGATACTGATGAGTATGCTGATAAGGATGCTTCTGCTGATAAGGATGCTTCTGCATCGCATCTGGCGATACTGAATCTAGGTTGAATATGTCATTTTTAACACCTGGATTTTATGCATGTCTTTTTTTTTTTTTTTTTGGTTATGAACTTTGTTAGTAGAACAATGTAGTATTTGTTTATGTTTGCAGTATTGGATGTGGTTCCTTTTTAGCATGATTCCTGTTTATTAACCCTTTTAGTTTCCATGTTCCTTATGCTCGGTGTCTTTATGTTATAACTGCATGTCCCATGACGGTTTCCATAGAACCACTATATATAGGGGCCCTGTTCGCTGCGCCATAGCTGTATTTTTGTCATCATTACTATGGAATTGAAAAAGAGAATGGAAACACAGAGAATGAGAATAACCTCCGAGAAAGTTCATTTCATTGTATGACAATTGTTGTTAATCGCATCTTTATCTTATTTAACTTTTTTCTCTATTCGTTTTAAACAGTTGTATAAGTTGGAGTTTTGATAATCACCTTAATTTTACTTTTCTGCAATTGAAACATAAAGAAAGAAGCTCAAATATGAAACATGCTAAAAGAGAGCATGAATTGAACATGGCAACATGACTAATAATAGACGAAACACTTTTATTTACATGACAAGATGAGTCAAATAATTACACATAGACATAAAGTTTGATTTTTCCATCATGTCCTTTAGAATACCACTAGAAAAAGTTACACTAATCGTAGTCGACACACTAGGTTCTTTTAGTATCTCTTCTACAACATTGTGTGAGCTGCTCCTAAGCCGGCCATCATAGACTTACGAAATTTGCATCAAGTATTTAACAGTTTAACACAATAGTAACAAAAAAGTGCTGCAGGATTAGTAGAGTTAACCGTCTTACTGTTGTTTCAAAAAAATCGCTCCGACCATTGTGTTGGATTGCCCCAAAGACTCCCTTATTATGAACGAGGAGATATTTGGACCTATACTTCCTACAGCTACGGTAAATATTGACATTTGGTTCAGTATTTTTAAACTAAATCCAGTCACTGATCTTTCTTTTGGTTTTTGTAGGTTGAAAAAGTTAAGGATGGCATAGATTTTAGTAACTCAAGGTCAAGCCGCTTGCAGCATACGTGTTTACCAACAAGAAGGAGCTCAAGGAGGAGTTTGTGAGCACTATATCTGCCGGTGGTGTAGTCATAAATGATGTTACCTTACATGTACTACTCAACTTCTATCAAACAACTTTCAGTTTCTACAGTTATCATCTAACACTTATTTCCGTGCTTTTTGGCACACACAAGAAATGGCAATTTCAACCCCATTCAATTTAAATTGGGGTCGATTTGGGGTGTATTTTAATCTCCAACGCATCAAACGGGTAGGCAGTCATAGGGGTTGGACTGAAAGTCGCCAATGTGTTTTTAGATATGCTTAAGACCTATATTGCTTATTATGTCAGCAGTATGGTTTCTAAATCTTATCTAATACATCAGTTATTTATAGAAAATATGAAGATGGACATAAAATACTGATGGTTTGACCCTGAGCTGACCTATATATAAGTTAGCCATTTTGACTGAAACCTATTTTGATAAATTATCTAAGCCTGCGCCCCATTCATTTTACATATGGGCTTGATAATTCATTTATGTATCTGGTGGCTTGAATGTGCAGCTTATTGTTGACACGTTACCATTTGGTGGGATTGGTGAAAGTGGAACGGGGGCATACCATTGAAATTCTCATTTGATGCTTTTAGTCATAAGAAAGCCGTCCTGTACAGAAGTTTTATGGGAGATGCATTAGCAAGGTACCCACCATACACACCAGGAAAGGTTACGCTCCTCGAGGCTCTTTTAGATGGCAGTGTATTTGGCATCATTCGCACTCTTTTTGGCTTTTCCTAATTATAAATCTGCAACTTGCAAAAACTTATGAAAAAGTTTCCATTAATTCTACTTCTGTACATCATGGTTACAGTTACAAACAGAAAGTATATGAGTGCAATAATTTACTACAAGTTTCTCGAAAAAAAAATCTTTTTGAAACTGGTGATCTAAATGAAATTGGCATGAATTTTGTAAGATATTAAAACATTCTGTTCGTTGTTCTTCAGTCAAATGCTGTGGAAACCGAACTGAGAATCTGATATTCAAGTTTCCTCTTGTTTCTTCTTCTTTGGGCAACGTCATGCCTTGTCCTTCAATGGTTTTTCTGTAGCCAGGGGTAATTATGTCATCAATTATCAAACATGATTCGTGCCCGTCTAGAAAAGGTATGGTAAGTGTGCAACCAGTCAAGGCGTCCATTAAAGGAAGTTCAATGGATACTTACAAATCGTATTCTTTTGAAAATAGGATGTATTTTTTCATCAATCACAAATGTAATGTCGGCTGCATAATTTCCTGGGTTCTCGTTTCCCATACCGTCAAAGGTTACCTTTGTTCCTTCTTCCATCCTGGCTTCACATTTATCGTTAGCACTTCATCTTCTTGTATTATTTGTCTGCAAAGTATTAATTAGCATGAAAATATAAGTATGTACTATGTATTGTCTTGTGATTGGAGGTGTTTAGATATGCATTGTTCAAGTGCATGTTTGGAATATTCTGATTTATGAAAGTAATTCATAAAATGGATAAAAAATACTTTCATGTGAAAAAAGGAGACAAGTTTGTGTGATATATATATGGGGTAGAAGTGTCACAGATGAGGCATGTAACTTTACGGTCTGTTAGTGAGTTTTGATACAGCTCATATGAATTTGATTATATTGCGGCTGATATGGAACTGATTGTCTAGAACCAGTTTATTTTGCCAGTAACTGGTGACTATATTTTGCCAGTAACTGGTGACATAGTCAGAAGCGTAATATGTTTATGAAATATAAAGTATAATGATTAAGCCTAGAAATCACATTAATTAGATTATAAGTTTCTAAAAACAAATCCAAACACCCATAGTGGTCATATGGATACATACCCGTCGCTAGTAAGTACATCACGTTTGATGTTGACCTTCTTGATGCAGCCAAAGCACAATTCTTCAAGGGTGCACTCAAGCCGCTTCACCATATTGGGAGGTTTTTGGAGTCCGTTAGCATTGGAATACACGATAGTTGAACTGTTCCTTCTGGAAAGCGAAGGAGCACCATTGAAAGAATTTGAGTCCATACTCTTCCTGCTAAAGCTTCGTACTAGACTATTCACAGGCCTAATACGGCCTGGCGTCTTACTTCTTCTTTGGCTCGTCGATTTGGGTAGGGAGGAAGGCAATAAACCAGTGCTTGCTGTTCTTGAAATTCTTGGAATTGTGACTTTGGGCGAAGCAACACCATCTTTTTCATCACCATTTCCATTAGCATTTGCATCAACCTATTGTATAAAAATTAATCATAATTATAATGTTGTTAACAGTTTAAACAATACTAGTTTTATATCTATCAATTATTGATTATGAAAATGGATGCAATTTGGCCAATAAACAAAAGATGATTTCACAACTATGTAGCATAGCATTTGCCATATGTGATTGCATTTCTTGTTTGTTTGAATCAACAGAAACCCGAAATGCTATCTCAAAACAAATGTAAATTTTGATTTAGTTATGTAAAGATGTAATGGGAATGGAACCTGCACATTTTGGTGTTTGTTCTGTGATTTTTTCGTGCCAATATTGTGTTTAGAGAGAAATGATTTGCATGCTTTTCTAACTCATCACATGATCAAATTGAATATAAACAACAAAAAGAAAAGGGATCGAAGTTAATATGATTTCGAAAATTAGTTGTTTGCCTCTCCCATATAGTTGGTTTTTGTTGCGACAGACACAAGAGATCCATGTTATCAGTTTTTGTTTTTTTTGAAGTTTTTGTTACCCTAAATGAACGCAATTTAGTCATTTTCAATAACACAAACATGACCCATTACTAAATATAGACTATCTACCCATTTTGGAAAACAATGCCCTTCATCACAACCATCCATGTTGGTTTTACTCTCTATAAAAAAGATATACCCCGTGATTGGGACGTCTGTTTATAAAATGATCAACGAAATATGTTCTTTCATTTGAGATTCCACCGATGTTTTCAAGTTTGCATTGAAGGGGAGGGCTTCGTCGACAATTTGCTCAGTGTCTTTGGATTTTAAATGTCCATCGTGTAAACCTAGTTATAAAGGCAAAGTTCTGTTTGTTTCAATTTTTTTGCAGGTGTTCAGATGTGTTGTTTTGCCAATTAGATTGCTGGTTTGGAATCTGTTAAGGCGATGGGTAAGCGCTCGACTCTTTGCCATAGTCGATCACGTCAAGTGGTAGGCAGTAGAAGTACATATTCAGTGTGATTACATGCTCTAAGTTTCACCATAAAGCTAGTAAGTTTTAGAACTTAACAAAAAAATGAAGTTCCTAAAATAATTACAAGAAAAGTCTATTACCAAGAGAATCTTTTGTCAAGAAATTTGATTTCATGGTTTTAGTTTCATGAATTGTGTGAAGGGTACAAAAAAGAATCAATGAGACAGCAAAATGAACTCAATCTCAACCTCTATGCAGCACCTCAATGGTTGACTTTTAACTCTCCCACATGTTGACTTTGACTCTCTTTACATTATGTCATTGCCCTTTGTTATTACAGAAGAAATATAAAAAGAAGTTGAAAAATAGATTTTGGTACTCCCACGCTCTTTGGAGGCTCAGATCGCTCCATGTTACCAGCCAATAAACCTTGTATCTGATCCCCTACTCGTCCCTGAACATTAAATTTCATGGATATTAAAACTATCTGATCGTATTTGAAGGCCAATTTGTATGTAAAAAGAAAGCACTTTCAGTACTTTCCATTTTTAGAAAACGTACTTTGCAGCTGGTATATTATAAGCTATAATCTTATAGGAGACCATGTTACTGGTATAACCCTTGACCAGGTAACTGATATTTGATTGTGAACTTATAACATACACGCACCTTTAATAGAAATCAACTAAAAGAGCACTTCTTTTTATGAGCAATTTGGCCGTATTTGAATCATCATAAGTTCAAGATTGTGTATTATACCTTAGCAGCGTCCTTAAGAGGACCCCAACACTCTACTCTGTTGTACTTCCTTATACTAGAGTGGAAAAAGACGCGAACAAAAGCATCCATTAGTTCTTTATGTTCACTAAATAGTAAACGGTCCCCGTACAACACTGCTGAAAGCACCTGCATCATTAACCAATAATCTTATACTTTTTCTTTAATAGCTTAATGCCAATATATAATTCCTTTGAGAAAATGTAGTATCTGAACTCTGCGGCGATGTCAAGTAATGAATTAGGTCCACTAACATAGCAATGTACATCAAGACACATATGTCCCTTCACTTCAGCCCATTGAGCTACTACGTCGCCCTTATTATACCACCCTTTCAACTACCATCAAATTACAAGTACGAATGTTCAATGTTGGAAACTTTAGAAGGTATTATTGGTAAAAAAGAACAGAAGAAAATAGGCACCTGGTCATGGTCAATAACATTTGAGATGGTTAATGTGAGATCAGCGGTAAAGTCTCAATGTGAAAGGTTGTAGGTCCTCGGGATAATTCTTGTGTACTGATCTTTTTCTTCTCCCTTGAAAATAACTTCAAGTTTTGAGGCATCAAATGTTGCTGGAGGGCCTATAAGTTTCGCAGCCTGTTCATAGTAAATTTAGAAAGAAAAAAAACCAAATTAGCTTTATGCATATAAACAAACTGTATATCATGGATTAATACACTTTGTATCCCCACATGACCCATATAGCAAAACTTATTAATTTTAGGCATGCTCATCTGTTAGACATTATAACCTCAGATTTGCCGGTTATCAGCATCTCGCAAGACATTATAATATGATCTTTAGATCTCTAATAATAGAAATGATAAAGATCTTCAACAAAATGTGAATACTCAAGAACTAGAAAAGAGTATTGGACAAATTGATGATTTGTTATTAGGATAGTGAATTTGTTACAGAGAGAATATTGTTTTTACAATTCAAAGAGATGATCTAAAATGATTACAAGTGAATGATTTATACAAGGAATGGAATAATCGATTTTCCGCCAAACGGCTTTATGAAAATCGGTTGTGATATTGTGTTGTGTTGACTTTTGACTTTACTTAAAACTCATATCAATACTTCCTCCTTGATGAAGTGCTTGTCCTCAAGCATCAATGTCAAAATCGAAAGCGCTGACCATGTCACTATGTAGTTCCCATGTTGCATCATCCGGGTTCCATTCGACCATCGACTAGAACAAAGACTTTAGTGAAGAACCCACTTTGCCCAATCTTCATCAAGTATCTGACCGAACAACTTCCAATTCACCTTGATGTTGCATCTTGGTAACATGGGATTTGTTGTAGGATCGAACCTTTGTATTTCTTAAGTCGAGAAACGTGAAACACTGGATGTCTGTGAACCGCAGTAACCCAATTTGTATGCTACCGTCCAATCCTTCCAATAATCTGAAATGGTCCATAGTACTTAGGATTAAGCTTGTTGTATTTCCCCATTCTCACGGTGACTTGCCTATGAGGTTGCAATTCGGGAGTACCCATTGCCCAATATCAAACTCCTTTCGGTTCTTTTAGCATCAAGAATGGCCTTCATTCTATGCCGAGACCTTTCCAAATGGAACTTGAGCAAGCGAGCAGTAGCTTCTCTTGCGCCAAGGATCTATCCACACTTTCCAGCGAACTTTGACCTTGAACATAAGCAATTGGATTGGAAGGTGGTTGTCCATACAATACTTCAAAGGGTGTAACTTGGGTTGCAGTATGATAATTGGTATTATACCAATATTCAGCCAAAGAGACCCATTTTGACCATTCCTTAGGTTTTCCCCTGACATACATCTTAAGTAACATTCCAGGCACCTGTTGACTACTTCAGTTTGTCCATCAGTTTGAGGATGGTATGAAGTAGACAAGTGTAGACTGACCTTTAACATCTTGAATAGCTCCTTCCAAAATAAAGCGATGAAAACCTTGTCCACACACTTACTATCACCTTGGGAAGACCATGCACTTATACACATTATCAAGAAAGCTTGAGCTACGAGCAATGTGAAAGGATGGCTCATTGGAATAAATGATTTATGATTTACTTAGTTTATCCACTACCACAAACAAAACTGTTTTCCATTGAAGGTGGAAGACCTTCTATAAAATCCATTGAAATTTCGACCAAACTTGTTGAGGTATAGGAAGAGTCGCAATAATCCAGATAAGCGCATAAATCGGGTTTATTTGCTTGACAAACTCTACAATTGGCCACATATTCGACTTTTGTCTCAACTTCTTCCAATAGCATAAACCAGCGATTAACGATAGTAGCTTGTACTCTGAATGTCCACCACTTGGATCAACATGGAAATAATGAAGTAACTCCTGCCTTAATCGCTCATTATCACCAACTACTATCTTCCCTTTCCTTCTCAACCGCCCATGTACCAAACTGTAGTGCTTGTGTGATTGAGCATTGGCTTCCAAGTCGAGGCAATCCGTAATTCCTCATCTTCCTTACAAGAATCAAGTATCCTCTGCATATAATCACCGGAAATTGTAGAAAGGGCTAGATGTAGTAAGCGCAGACTTTGGTAGGTACCTGGACAAAGCATCTCTGCCTTATTTTCACTTCCTTTCTTATACAAAATCTCATAGTCAAACCCCATCAACTTAGGTAACCACTTCATCTGTGTAGGTGTTGTAATTCTTTGTTCCAACAAATACTTCAAACCGAAATGGTGCATTTTGATTTTGAAATGCCTATCCAAAGATACCTCTCCATTTACCCAAAGCTTGTATAAGCGCCAACAATTCCTTCTCATAAGTGGACAATGATTGGTGTTTAGGAGCTAGAGTTTTCTTGTAATAGGCTCTTTGGATGACCACCCTATTGCAACTTTGCTCCAATTCCTCCTTGGGAAGCATCATCTCAATAACAAACAACTCATTAAAATTTGGCAACTTAAGAACTGGAGCTTGAGACATTGCCGATTTCAACTTATCAAATGCCACTTGTCTTGCTCGACCAAACAAACCCATTCTTCTTAAGTAGTTGAGTTAGAGGATGACCGATAACGCATAGTTCTTCACAAATCTTACATGTAGTATCCAACAAACCCAAAATCCCTTAATTGCTTGAGGTTAACGAGCTGCCGCCTTTTCATAGCTTCAATTTTAGAACCGCCAAGTAGCAACTCCTTCTCTAGTGATCACATGCCCCAAGTATTCCACTTTTGTGCACCAAAAACACATAGGCCCTTGGCATGCAGGTGTGTTGTTTCTCGAATTGCAAAATCAATCTTTTGTTGTACATGATCTTCCAAAGTAGGACTATACACAACTATGTCATCAAAGAATACC